>SJYW01046390.1:1255506-1288233 GCA_006410735.1 Raphicerus campestris | reverse complement strand
ACCACCCTTATGGCAGAAAGTGAAGAGGAGCTAAAAAGCCTCTTGATGAAAGTGAAAGAGGAGAGTGAAAAAGTTGGCTTCAAGCTGAACATTCACAAAACGAAGATCAAGGCATCTGGTCCCATCACTTCATGGGAAATAGATGGGGAAACAGTGGAAGCAGTGAGAGACTTTATTTTTTTGAACTCCAGAATCACTGCAGATGGTGACTGCAGCCATGAAATTAAAAGACACTTACTCCTTGGAAGGAAAGTTATGACCAACCTAGACAGCATATTTAAGAGCAGAGACATTACTTTTCCAACAAAGGTCCATCTAGTCAAGGCTATGGTTTTTCCAGTGGTCATGTATGGATGTGAGAGTTGGACTGTGAAGAAAGCTGGGTGCCGAAGAATTGATGCCTTTGAACTGTGGTGTTGGAGAAGACTCTTGAGAGTCCCTTGGACTGCAAGGAGATCCAACCAGTCTATTCTAAAGGAGATCAGCCCTGGGTGTTCTTTGGAAAGAATGATGCTAAAGCTGAAACTCCAGTACTTTGGCCACCTCATGCGAAGAGTTGACTCATTGGAAAAGACTCTGATGCTGGGAGGGATTGGGGGCAGGAGGAGAAGGGGATTACAGAGGATGAGATGGCTGGATGGTATCACCGACTCGATTGACGTGGGTTTGGGTGAACTCCAGGAGTTGGTGATTGACAGGGAGGCCTGGCGTGCTGTGATTCATGGGGTCATAAAGAGTTGGACACAACTGAGCGACTGAACTGAGTAGCACTTGGCAAAATTGTGGTGTTGGTACACCAGTGACTATTGAGAAACAGTGATGCAGAGGAAAATAGTTGCGTTTATACCTGGTAGCATAATTACGTAGTTGATGGAGAAACATGTTAAAACTCTGTTAGTACTTTTGTGCTGTATGTTGGTGAATAGAACCCAGTGATTTGAGTGTTTAGCTATTAAAGGTGGTAGGCTGTTCAAAGTATGCATCTGTCTTCTCCTCTTGAATTAGGGCGTCTGTGATCACATCATATAGCCCCCACTTTCTGGTTGTCTCAGAGATGCATCCAAGTGGTATATAAGGACAGTTAGCAACAGTGGGAGGCAGTACGAATGAGCTTTCACAGGAAAACTGATGTGCAGCCTCCATGTGCTCAAGTGTACAAATTATAAGTGTGCAGCTCAGTCAATGTGTTTATGTGTGTACCATAACTGAAGTCAAGAGCAGAGCGTTCCCAGCCCCCAGTCGGCTCTCTGATGCCCTCTACTGGTCAGGAACTCCCCTCCAAGAAGAGGTAAAAGCTACAGCCAGCAGTGGCGCACACTCAGCGCTCCAAACTATTGATGGAAGGAGTGAGGTCTCAAGCTTTGACATGCTTGAAGGGATACTTTGTACATTATAATCACTAACTTTGTCGTTTGTTTTGCCTTTATAATTTGTATTTTTAAATGTGTATGAAAATGTTATTTCATTTGACCATTTTTCTTTATTTCTAAAGATAAATAAGTTCTTCATGCATTAGGTAAATATTTATCTCTAATTCCCCTGTCATAATTTGAACTAAAGTATTGAATTCTTACTTGATTCACAATTTTATTGTGGTTTATATTTTTTTTCCAGTTTTAAAGTATTTTGAAGTTAAATCAGTTTTCAGTTGTTTAGAGCATATTTGTTTCAAGTGTTGCTGTNGAAAAATGGTCAAATGAAATAACATTTTCATACACATTTAAAAATACAAATTATAAAGGCAAAACAAACGACAAAGTTAGTGATTATAATGTACAAAGTATCCCTTCAAGCATGTCAAAGCTTGAGACCTCACTCCTTCCATCAATAGTTTGGAGCATATTTGTTTTAAGTGTTGCTGTTTATATAGAACGATTATTGTTTTCCCAATCAAATTATTTATACTATGTGATACGTACACCAGTAAATAACCTTAAATTTAGATTTTGAACTTTCTTTGACTATTATTTAAGTAATAATTCATTACTTAAGTAATGACTAAAAAGTGGATAAATGTTGGTTAAAAAGTGCCTTTTCTTTTTTTCACTTTTCTAAGTCTCTAGAGATTGTGTTATTATATGTATTTTTTCTCTTTTCTCTTTATCTGTTTTTAGAAACATACTTTTCAAAATCATGTTTCACACCTGTAAAATACTAAAAAAAATTTGTTGATAATATCAAATGTCCAGCCAGTATTCAATTACATTTTTATTTATAAATTTTTAATAATTTATTTATATCTATTCAAATAAGGTTCATACACTGCAATGGCTTATACGCCTGTTTCTATCTTCTTTTGGGGGGCAGGATAGGATGGGATGCAGCACATAGCTGTGGGGTCTTAGATCACCCAGCAGGAATTGAACCTGCTTCCCTGGTGGTGCAGAGGTTAAAGCGTCTGCCTGCAATGTGGGAGACCTGGGTTTGATCCCTGGGTCGGGAAGATCCCCTGGAGAAGGAAATGGCAACCCACTCCAGTATTCTTTCCTGGAGAATCCCATGGACGGAGGAGCTTGGTGGGCTACAGTCCACGGGTCGCAAAGAGTCGGACACGACTGAGCGACTTCACTTCACTTCACTTCCTGGCAGTGAACATCCTGAGTCCTCAGTAAGCACTGGGCCCCTAGGGAGCTCCCTGCAGTGGCTTATATGCTGCTGTAGTGTCTATTAATCTGTAGGTCTTTCCTACATTTTTTCCCCTCTTGGCAGTTTATTGAAAAAGCTTGGTTGTTTTCTCATTTATCACAATCTGGAGTTTGCATATTGAATCTCCATGGTATCATTTAATATGTTCTTCTGTTAGCCTTAGTTTTTATAAATTGCAGTTAGGTCCAGAAACTTATGAATGAGGTTTGATTTTTTTTTTCCACCCACTTCGGTCAAGAGTTCTTCACAGCAGTGTATAACTTCTGTTAGGAGGCATTAGTACCTGATTTTCCTTTCTGTTTTTAAAACAAAAATGACTTTATACCCATTTTTCAGGATTTGTTTGAAGATTAGTAATGATAGATGGAAGCATGCAAATCCCTGATTTTTTTTGTATTTAATAAATAGTTGTTCTTACAACTCTTGTTTGGTTTTCCAGATTAAATCTGTAGTTGTACCATCAACAGTTAATAGGATGGTAAAAGAGCTGACTGTCAATTCCTAACAAATATTTACAGTCCTTTACAGATTGTTTAAATTATTCTGTGCTTAGTTTATCCATTGAAATTTCTATGCCTTCTATTATATTGCTTTCATAGTCATTTTAAAATTTTGGTTCGTGGTTTGGTGTTTATGGGGCTTCCCTGGTGGCTCAGAGGGCAAAGCGTCTGCCTGCCATGCAGGAGACGCGGATTCAATCCCTGAGTCAGGAAGATCCCTAGAGAAGGCAATGGCAACCCACTCTGGTCCTCTTGCCTGGAGAATCCCACGGACGGAGGAGCCTGGTAGGCTGCAGTCCATGGGGTCGCAAAGAGTTGGACACGACTGAGCAACTTTACCTTACCTTATAGTACCTAAATATTGTATTTTGTGTGCTAAAAGAAGTTAGCATATTATAGTCTCTATTTCCTATTACTTTATAGTCATAACTTTTTAAAAGTGAAATCCTCATGCTTTTCCATTGAAAAATTTTGCTATATTCATAACTGTTCTTCTGTTTTTGAGTTGAATAAAGAAGTATACTGTATTGAAGTTTAAAGTATGCTGCTTTGAATTTTCTTTCTCTTGGAGATGAGTGGCTGGGGAATCAGCTTTTTATAAAATACAGTTGTTTAAATGCCCTAAATATTCCTCTTGACTTTGGATAGCTGCTACATTCTCTATGAACTCTGGCCTTATTCTTCCAGCTACTTTGGTTTAGGGAAGGAGGAGATACTTTAGAAATTTGAAAGGAAGAACAAAACAGTAAACTGTCTCCTGTTTCTTAAATATTTTTTCCTGTAGAGAAATAGAAAATAAGTTTAAGGTTAATTTTTGAGCAGATAATACATATTGACACAGTGGGAATGATAAAATTTCTTACTGGAAACTCAAGATAGGAACCTGCTGTATTTCAGTCCTGTAACTATTACTGGCTTAGAACTCTGTTCATATATTTTAACCCCTTATCACATGTTTTCAGGTGTTACAGTTTGTTTTTATTTAGGACTTTTTTTCCTTTTAAAACTTTGAGTTCTAGAACTACTTACTTGATGGGCAGTCCTTAAGAAGCAGCATACTGCTATCCCAGTTTACTTGACAGATTTCAGACAGCCTATTAATAGGAAAGGCACGGTCACGCATGTGTGCTAAGTCGCTTCAGTTGTGTCCCACTCTGCGACCCCATGGACTGTAGTCCCTCAGGCTCCTGTGTCCGTGGGATTCTCCAGGCAAGAGGACTGAAGGGGGTTGTCATGCCTTCCTCCGAGGCTCTTCCCCACCCAGGGATCACATCTGCATTTCTTGATGTCTCCTCCATTGGCAGGAGTTCTTTACCACCAGCACTGCCTGTCCCAGACATGGTCATTTTACTCACAAATGAGATGAGATCTTCAGGTTTAAATGACTCAGTGTGAATAACTAGAGCATGATGGAAAGAGACCACAATGCCATAGGGACTGATTTCTTTCTAAACAACTAGACATATTCATCTTTGAGGAAAGTTGATAATGTCTTAAACCTGATATCTAATTATGGTATT
Organism: Raphicerus campestris; assembly: GCA_006410735.1. Lineage (NCBI taxonomy): Eukaryota > Metazoa > Chordata > Mammalia > Artiodactyla > Bovidae > Raphicerus > Raphicerus campestris. The sequence goes on along the minus strand of SJYW01046390.1, from coordinate 1,283,567 downwards.
TCTAAATAAGAAAATTGCACACCACTTTTTGCCCTAAATTTTAAAAATTGTGATAAAATACGCATAACATGAAATTTACGATCTTAGCCATTTTTAAGTATACAGTTAAGTACATTCATATTGTTGTGCAACCATTGCCACCATCCGTCTGCAGGACTCTTCATTCTTGCAAAAGTGAAATTCAGTGCTTACCGGATGATTACTCCCTATTTCCCCTTCCTCCAGTTCCTGGAAACCACCATTCTACTTTGACTCTGTAATTTTGACTACTATGGTAGATCTCATGTAAGTGAGATCATGCAATTTTTGTTAGTTTGTTTTTGTGGCTGGCTTATTTCACTCAGCATAAGGTCCTCAGAGTTCATCTGTGCTGTAGTACGTGTCAGAAATTTCTCCTTTAAGATTGATTTCTTAAATTCCATTGTATGTCCATTCATCTATCAAGGGACACGTCTGTGTTGTGAATAATGCTGCTATGGACATGAGTGTACATATACCTGTTTAAGATCCTATTTTCAGTTGCTTTGGGCATATAACCAGAAGTGGAATTGGCTAGATCAGATGGTAATTCTATTTTTAATTTTTTTGATGATCCGCCGTACTGTTTTCTATAGTGTTTGTACCATTTTAGATTCCTACCAACAGTTCACGAAGGCTCCAGTTTCTCCACATTTGCCACACACCATATTTGATGCACTTCCTTTAGTAGGCAGAAACATTAGTCTTATTATTTACACTCCTTTAGTCATACGTGGCATAATTAGGAATTGAGTTTCGGCTACTGTGAAAACTCAAGACGTGTGTTATGAACAGTTACAGATATTATCGTTCACACTGTTAAGTGCTCATTTAGTGGGTGTAAGAAAGATCTGAACCTTGTTGCATTCTTAGACTGCAAGAAAAAATTTTCAGAAGAGAATGGCAGTTCAGTAAGGTGACAGAAGGAAATGTTTGCTCTGTCTAGCACATTACGCTTTTGAGAGCTTTCTTCTGGAGCAGAGTAACATCAAAATGTTACCTGCTCTATTGCTTTCTTTCACGTTATCTTGTAATGACGAGGAAAAGCAGCTACTGAACAGACCCTGGCTCACTTATAATAGTTTAATTTCTTAAAAAGGCCTAATTCATTAGCATGTTTAAATGTGAGTTGTTGAATCTAAAACACACAAGTGTGAATAAAATAGGGCTGTTCTTACACACGACTGGCCTCCTGCCCTAAGGCTTGTGTGTATTTTCAGAATGTGTTTCTTGCCCTTCTTTGTGTAGGAGGAAAAACTCTGCGCTAGAGGATAAGTCGAGTCTATTTGCTGGTGTTCGTTTCTTTTAGAACTAGCGTGGTATTAGAATGTATTTTTCAAGTTTATTCATTCATTTAAAAATATTCGTCATGTCTCTTTATGCCAGAAAGTTCATAACAAAACTTTCCAAAACAAATGTTCCGTATTTGGGTCTTAACAGCTTTTTGTTTAAAGTTGTTATATCTTGAGTTGTTTTATAGAAGAGTGTGTAGGGGATTCCCTGGTGGCTCAGATGGTAAATAATCTGTTGCAATGTGGGAGACCCGGATTTGATCCTTAGCTTGGGAAGATCTCCTGGAGAAGGAAATGGCAATCCACTCCAGTATTCTTGCCTGGGACATCCCATGGACGGAGGAGCCTGGCAAGGTTACAGTCCATGGGATCGCAGAGAGTCGGACACGACTGAGCACACACATGTTCATGTGTAGAGGATGGAAGAGAGGCGAAACTTATCATTTTTGTTTTTGGTGGTTTAATAGACTACTAAGTTCCTTTTATGTTATTTTAATTTTTTAGGTTCTTGAAGCCAAATATCTGAAGTTTACCATTGTCATCTCAGCGAATATAACCTGCTTGTATGGTGCATACAGTTACAATAGTATGTCATTGTAATTACCAATAGTAATTACCATTCTTCATGCAAAGTACTAGATACAGAAAAATACAAATGAATGCATTAATAATAGATAATGTTTCTTTACTACAAAGTTGTTTTAAATTATGGTTTCACTAGGACTCTTGATTTTCTGTTTCTTTTTGTAGAAGTTTCAGTAAGCTGAATTTTTCTAGGAATTTGTTTGTTGTAAATTTTCAAGTTTATTGGTATAAACGTATTTACATTTTGCTTTTAAAATGTTTTTGATGTTTGGAGGATTTGCTGTTTTGATTGATAAAATCATAATATTGGTTATTTTTGTTCTTTTCTCACATTGTTTAGTCTTGCCTAGTATTCATTCATTTTAGTCTTTTAAAAGTACTAATTTTTAACTTTGTTGATTTCTTTTCTTGTATTTTAATTTCTGTGCCATTCATTTCTGCTCCTTTTTGTTTCCATCCTTTACTTTTGTAGATTTGATTTGCTCCCCTTTCACATTTTTTGAAATAGATGACTAGCTATTTGGTTTTCAAACTGCCTTTTATAGCTGTAAATTTTCTCTGCTCACCTCAAGTTTGGTAAATAATGTTTTCTATCATTTAGTTAACAATTCAATTTTCCTTATTACTCCCTAAATTGCCACTGTGATTACTTCTTCANAAGTTCATAACAAAACTTTCCAAAACAAATGTTCCGTATTTGGGTCTTAACAGCTTTTTGTTTAAAGTTGTTATATCTTGAGTTGTTTTATAGAAGAGTGTGTAGGGGATTCCCTGGTGGCTCAGATGGTAAATAATCTGTTGCAATGTGGGAGACCCGGATTTGATCCTTAGCTTGGGAAGATCTCCTGGAGAAGGAAATGGCAATCCACTCCAGTATTCTTGCCTGGGACATCCCATGGACGGAGGAGCCTGGCAAGGTTACAGTCCATGGGATCGCAGAGAGTCGGACACGACTGAGCACACACATGTTCATGTGTAGAGGATGGAAGAGAGGCGAAACTTATCATTTTTGTTTTTGGTGGTTTAATAGACTAATAAGTTCCTTTTATGTTATTTTAATTTTTTAGGTTCTTGAAGCCAAATATCTGAAGTTTACCATTGTCATCTCAGTGAATATAACCTGCTTGTATGGTGCATACAGTTACAATAGTATGTCATTGTAATTACCAATAGTAATTACCATTCTTCATGCAAAGTACTAGATACAGAAAAATACAAATGAATGCATTAATAATAGATAATGTTTCTTTACTACAAAGTTGTTTTAAATTATGATTTCACTAGGACTCTTGATTTTCTGTTTCTTTTTGTAGAAGTTTCAGTAAGCTGAATTTTTCTAGGAATTTGTTTGTTGTAAATTTTCAAGTTTATTGGTATAAACGTATTTACATTTTGCTTTTAAAATGTTTTTGATGTTTGGAGGATTTGCTGTTTTGATTGATAAAATCATAATATTGGTTATTTTTGTTCTTTTCTCACGTTGTTTAGTCTTGCCTAGTATTCATTCATTTTAGTCTTTTAAAAGTACTAATTTTTAACTTTGTTGATTTCTTTTCTTGTATTTTAGTTTCTGTGCCATTCATTTCTGCTCCTTTTTGTTTCCATCCTTTACTTTTGTAGATTTGATTTGCTCCCCTTTCACATTTTTTGAAATAGATGACTAGCTATTTGGTTTTCAAACTGCCTTTTATAGCTGTAAATTTTCTCTGCTCACCTCAAGTTTGGTAAATAATGTTTTCTATCATTTAGTTAACAATTCAATTTTCCTTATTACTCCCTAAATTGCCACTGTGATTACTTCTTCAATCCTTAGCTTATTTAGAGGTTTATTTCTCAATTTCACAATGTGTGGAGGTTTTCCAGTTGCCTTTTGTTAGTGATTTCTAGCTTAATTGCTTTACGGTCAGAGATCAGTCTCTATGTTTTCAGCCTTTTGCAAATTATTTGAGAGTTACATTTTGGCTTAGTATGTAGTAAAGCTTGGAAATATATATATATATATATTTGAAAAGAATATATTGTGGTTGGTGCAATGAAATTTATAGATCAGTTAATCAAGTTTTTAAATCTACTTTTCAAAGCTTCTATATCCCTTTATTATTTTTTTTTCCAGTACTTGTCCCTTGTTTGGCCGACGGTAGCCCCTTTAGCTTGGCTCCTGAGTCTTCGCTGTATGGCTCTAACAGTGTTTGGTAGCTTTCGTGCTCTCTGAAACACAAGGCTCATCTTGTACATTTGTTGTCTTAGATCTGGAATATGCCATTTCTTCAAGAAGTCCTGGTTTCTTTTAATGAGACATGTTTAGAGACCACAGACTGGGTGCTGGCATCTGGTTGCTACTGAGTTGATTATTATTTCTCTGGGCTATTTCGCTATTTCTTGTAATTGATTTATATGTTAGTTTCAAGTGTATAGCAATGCGGTTCAGTCACACACACACACACATATATATATACTCAATACATATGTATATTCTTTTTCAGATTCTTTTCCTTTATAGGTTATTACAAGATATTGAATATAGCTCCCTGTGCTATACAGTAGGTCCTTGTTGTTTACTTATTTTATGTATCGCAGTGTGCAGATGGTAATCCTAAAGTCCTGATCTCCTCCTTCCCACTGTCCCCTTTGGAAACCATAAGTTTATTTTCAGTTTCTGTGAGCTTGTTTCTGTTTTGTAAATAAGTTCATTTGTATTTTGCTATTTCTGTTCTTTTCCAAGGCAAACCTTTCAATATCACAGTATCGTTTCCAAGGCAAACCATTCAATATCATGGTAATCCAAGTCACTGCCCCAACCAGTAATGCTGAAGAAGCTGCAGTTGAATGGTTCTATGAAGACCTACAAGACCTTCTAGAACTAACACCCCAAAACGATGTCCTTTTCATGATAAGGGACTGGAATGCAAAAGTAGGAAGTCAAAAAACACCTGCAGTAACAGGCAAATTTGGTCTTGGAGTACAGAATGAAGCGGGGCAAAGGTTAATAGAGTTTTGCCAAGAGAACACACTGGTCATAGCAAACACCCTCTTAGAACAATACCAGAGAAGACTCTATACTTGGACATCACCAGATGGTCAATACCGAAATCAGATTGATTATATTCTTTGCAGCCAGAGATGGAGAAGCTCTATTCAGTCAGCAAAAACAAGACTGGGAGCTAACTGTGGCTCAGATCATGAACTCCTTATTGCCAAATTCAGACTTCAATTGAAGAAAGTAGGGAAAACTACTAGACCATTCAGGTGTGACATATACATTGAAGGGATTAGATCTGATAGAGTGCCTGAAGAACATATGGATGGAGATTCATGACATTGTATAGGAGGCAGTGATCAAGACCATCCCTAAGAAAAAGAAATGCAAAAAGGCAAAATGCTTGTCTGAGGAGGCCTTACAAACAGTTATGAAAAGAAGAGAAGGGAAGGGCAAAGGCGCAAAGGAAAGATATACCCATTTGAATGCAGAGTTCCAAAGAATAGCAAGGAGAGATAACAAAGCCTACCTCAGTGATCAGTGCAAAAAATAGAGGAAAACAATAGAATGGGAAAGACTAGAGATTTCCTCAAGAAAATTAGAGCAACCAAGGGAACTTTTCATGCAAAGATGAGCACAATAAAGGACAGAAATGGTATGGACCTAACAGAAGCAGAAGATATAAAGAAAAGGTGGCAAGAATACACAGAACTAAACAAAAAAGATCTTCATGACCGAGATAACCAGTATGGTGTGATCACTCACCTAGAGCCAGACATCTTGGAATGTGAAGTCAAGTGGGCCTTAGAAAGCATCACTACGAACAGAGCTAGTGGAGGTGATGGAATTCTAGCTGAGATATTTCAATCCTAAAAGGTGATGCTCTGAAAGTGCTGTACTCAATATGCCAGCAAATTTGAAAACTCAGCAGTGGTCACAGGACTAGAAAAGGTCAGTTTTCATTCCAATCCCAAAGAAAGGCAATGCCAAAGAATGCTCAAACTACCGTACAATTGCACTCATTTCACACACTAGCAAAGTAATGCTCAAAATTCCCTAAACCAGGCTTCAACAGTATGTGAACCATGAGCTTCCAGATGTTCAAGCTGGATTTAGAAAAGGCAGAGGAACAAGAGATCAAACTGCCAATGTCCATTGGATCATCAGAAAAGCAAGAGAGTTCCAGAAAAACATCTACTTCTGCTATATTGACTATGCCAAAGCTTTTGACTGTGTGAATCACAACAAACTGTGGAAAATTCTGAAAGAGATGGGAGTACCAGACCACTTGACCTGCCCCCTGAGAAATCTATATGCAGGTCAGGAAGCAACAGTTAGAACTGGACATGGAACAGCAGACTGGTTCCAAATAGGAAAAGGAGTACATCAAGGCTGTATATTGTCACCCTGCTTATTTAATTTATATGCAGAGTACATCATGAGAAATACTGGGCNAAGCAACAGTTAGAACTGGACATGGAACAGCAGACTGGTTCCAAATAGGAAAAGGAGTACATCAAGGCTGTATATTGTCACCCTGCTTATTTAATTTATATGCAGAGTACATCATGAGAAATACTGGGCTGGATGAAGTACAAGCTGGAATCAAGATTGGTAGGAAAAATATCAGTAACTTCAGATATGTAGATGACACTACATTTACGGCAGAAAGCAAAGAAGAACTAAAGAGCCTCTTGGTGAAAGTGAAAGAGGAGAGTGAAAAAGCTGACTTAAAATTCAATATTCAGAAAACAAAGATCATGGCATCTGGTCCCATCACTTCATGGCAAATAGATGNTAGGGCAATTATCTTTCTTTTCCTGCTCCCTTTCTAATTTATTTTTTCTTACAGTATTATATTAGGTTCAAGTATTGTTGTTCACTTCCTAAGTTGTGTCTGACTCTTTTGTGATGCTATGGACTGGGGCCTTCCAGGCTCCTCTGTCCATGGGATTTCTCAGGGAAGAATTCTAGAGTGGGTTTCCATTTTCTTCTCCAGGGGCTGTTCCCAACCCAGGAATCGAACCTGTATCTGCTGCATTGGCAGGCGGATTCTTTACCACTGAGCCACAGGGGAAGTGCCCAGATTCAGGAGTACAGCGTAGTGATTCAGTATTTTGCAGATTATATTCCATCCTAGGTTATTATAAGATAATGGCTATAATCCTCTATGCTATACAGCATATCCTTGTTGCGTAGTTTGTATCTGTTAAACCCAAACCACTAACTTGTTTTTTTCTCCCTTACCTCTGCCCGTTGACAACCACAGATCTGTTTTCTCTTTGAGTCTGTTTCTGTTTTGCATTAAGATTTATTTGTATTATTTTTCAGATTCCACACATAAGTGATGTTACGCAGTGTTTGTCTTTCTCTGACATTTCAATATTCTCTAGGTTCATCCATTTTGCTGCAGATGGCAGAATTTCATCCTTTTTATGGCTAAGTAACATTTCAATGTGTCTATGTGTGTATATATGTGTGTATATATATAGAGAGAGAAAGATTAAGATATATATATATATCATGTATATAGATAGATATGTAATCTCATATGTTTATCCATTCATCTGTTGATGGGCACTTAAGTTGTTTCCATGTCTTGGCTGTTAAAAGTAATGCTGCAATGAACATGGGAGTGCCGGTATTTTCTCAAATTAGTGTTTTTATTTTCTTTGGCTATATATTCAGGAATGGGATTGCTGGATCATATAGTATTTCCATTTTTAGTTTTTTGAGGAGCTTCCATACTATTTTTCATAATGACTGCACCAGTTTACATTCTCACCAGCCGTGGGAATAAAAGAGTTCCCTTTTCTCCACATCCTCATCTGCGTCTGTAATTTGTGGGGTTTTTGGTAATAGCCGTTCTCACAGATTGTGAGATGATACTTTGTTGTGGTTTTGATTTGCATTCATTCCTCTGATGATTTGCAGTGTTCAGCATATTTTCATGTGCCAGTTGGCCATCTGTATGTCTTTTTTGGAAAAATGTCTACTCAGATCTTCTGCTCAGTTTTTAACTGGATGGTATTATTTTTTGTGGTATTGAGCTCTATGAGCTTTTTAACTGTTTATTGATCATATCATTTACAAATAATTTCTCCCATTCTGTAGGTTGTCTTTTCCTTTTGTCAATGGTTTCCTTTTCTATGCATAAGCTTTTAAAATTTAATTAGGTCCCATTTGTTTATTTTTGCTTCTATTTATTTTGCCTTGGGAGATATATCCAAAAAATATTTATGGATTTATGTCCAAGAGTATTCTGCCTGTGTTTTCTTCTTGGAGTTTTATGGTTTTTGGTCTAACATCAGGATTTTTAATCCACTTTGAAGGGTTTTTTTTTGTATATGGTGTAAGGAAATGTTCTGATTTTGTTCTTTTACATGCAGCTGTCTAGTTTTCCCAGCACCATTTATTGAAGAGATTGTCTTCTCCCTATTGTGTATTCTTGCCTCCTTTGTTGTGTTAATTAACTGCAGTTGAGTGGGTTTATTTATGGGCTCCCTATTCTATTGATTCATGTGTCTGTTTTTGTGGCACTACCATACAGTTTTGATTACTGTAGCTTTTTAGTATAGTCTGAAGTCAGGGAGCATGATACCTTCAGCTTTGGTCTTCTTTCTCAAAATTGTTTTAGCTTTTATATAGAGTGATTTTGTTTTTACATAAAATAATTATATTGAGTAGATCTGAAAATTGAAAAGCAAAAATTGGGATTTATTTATTCTATAAATATTGATTCTTTAATATTGAATACCCCTGAGCTCTGTACTCTGTCCTCTTTTCTGCCTATACTGATTCCCAAGGAGATCTCACTAGTCTCATAGTTTTAAATTCCATCTATATGCTGACTCTCAGTTTACATTTCTACCCTGCCTTCTTAACCTCACAGTCATAGGTCTAACTATATCCAGTTGATGTCTCTATTCAGATGTCTAACTAGTGTCTCACAGTAAATATATCCAAAAGGAGCTGTGGTATTCAGCCCTTTCCTCTTCAAGTCTTCCTATAATGTACTCAATATATGTTAGTGGCAGTTTCATTCTTCTCATTGCTCACAACACAGACCATCTAGGTCTTACTCCCCCATGCAGACTTCTGTCTGTCTCTCTCGTTAAAGTCACATGCTATATCTGTTCATGAAAAGATCCTTTTGACTCCATTTTCAAAATATTTAAATAACACTCTTTGCCACATTTCTTGCTGCTGTTGTGGCACACGCCTGGATTATAGCAGGGGTGTTCCAGTTGCTAATGTTTTCTCAGCCAGTAGCTAGAGTAATCCTGCATAAGTCAGATTCTGTTACTTCTCTGCTCTCTTTNCCTGCCTTCTTAACCTCACAGTCATAGGTCTAACTATATCCAGTTGATGTCTCTATTCAGATGTCTAACTAGTGTCTCACAGTAAATATATCCAAAAGGAGCTGTGGTATTCAGCCCTTTCCTCTTCAAGTCTTCCTATAATGTACTCAATATATGTTAGTGGCAGTTTCATTCTTCTCATTGCTCACAACACAGACCATCTAGGTCTTACTCCCCCATGCAGACTTCTGTCTGTCTCTCTCGTTAAAGTCACATGCTATATCTGTTCATGAAAAGATCCTTTTGACTCCATTTTCAAAATATTTAAATAACACTCTTTGCCACATTTCTTGCTGCTGTTGTGGCACACGCCTGGATTATAGCAGGGGTGTTCCAGTTGCTAATGTTTTCTCAGCCAGTAGCTAGAGTAATCCTGCATAAGTCAGATTCTGTTACTTCTCTGCTCTCTTTTCAACACATAACTTCCCATCTCATTCAGCGTGTAAGTAAGCCAGAGTCCTTCTGTCTTATAAAGCTGTTAGCAATTTGGGACATAGTTATCTTTCTGTTCTTATTACCCATTGCTCTTTTCCTTATTCCACTTGCCATATTAGTCTTCTTGATGTTCTTTGTCTTCTGGCCATGCTGCACAGCATGTGGAATCGTATTCCCTAACCAGGTATCACACTCACACCCACTGAGTTGGAAGCACCAGGAAAGGCTCTCTTTGCTGCTCTTAAACAAGCCTCATGGTCCTGCCTTAGGGTCTTTGTGTTTGCTGTTTCCTCTTCTGCCTGGAAGGGTCTTCTAGGTACGTGAGCAGCTCACCCCCTCATGTTACTGAGATCTTGACTCAGATTCATTCTTATCTGAAATTCTCCCTGTTACTGTACATGTCATATAATTGCTCCCTTCCTAATTTTTCTTCTCCACACTGATTACTAGCTAATAAACAATATATTTTCATTATTAGTTTTAAAAAACTCTTGTCAGGCCAGGTTCATTGAGGAGAACAAATCACTATAGATACTTAAAGCAAAAGGAAAACTAGTAAGAGGAATCAGATTCTTCAAGTTTATTGGGACAGCTGTGGGTGTGGGGCTTGAATGACTGTCGGCAGCTTTCGCTGCTGCTGCTGCTGTGGCTTGCAGGTAGTGCCAGTGCAGGGAGCTGTGGGTAGTGCCAGTGCAGGGAGCTGGCAGGGAGCGTTCGGTGATCACTGTGAAGCCCCGTGTCTGCCACAGTCCAGGTGGCTACCGCGTTCGGAAGAATGGCTTTGTTCCCGTTTCTCTTCTGCCTCCCAGATGCTCCGCAGATGCACTGCATTTGCAGAATGGGAATCACATGCAGAATTTGGGGATTAAAGACGTGTAAAATGGAGTTCTCGTCCTTTTAGCTCTTGTGGAAGAGGAGATACAGAGGAGCATATGGAAGGTGATGAGAGTGAACAATGAGATAAATATATCTATGTCTGTATGGATGAGATATGAATACATGCATACTTATTTTGTCAGACAGGGTTCTCTGGAGAAACAGAACGAATTAGATAAACGTATATACAGAAAGAAAGAGGGGAAGAAGGAGATGGATTTATTGTAAGGAATTGGCTCATGTCCCTGGGGGGGCTGGCAAGCCTGAAATTGCAGGGCAGGTTGCAAAGTCCTTGGGTGACATCCTATAAGTTAAATATTGATATAAAGTTAAGAGTAATTAACTAGTTTGGTGTAAAGTCAGTGTATCTTATGTTATATGATAAGGAGAGAGAAGAAACAGTTATTTGATGAGTATTCACAGCATGTAAGCTAAGCTAAGTCACTTTAGTTGTGTCCAACTCTGTGCGACCCCATAGATGGCAGCCTACCAGGCTCCTCTGTCCCTGAGATTCTCCAGGCAAGAACACTGGAGTGGGTTGTCATTTCCTTCTCCAATGCATGAAAGCGAAAAGTGAAAGTGAAGTCAGTCATGTCTGACCCTCAGCGACCCCATGGACTGCAGCCTACCAGGCTCCTACGTCCATGGGATTTTCCAGGCAAGAGTACTGGAGTGGCGTGCCATTGGCTTCTCTGACACAGCATATATAACACATCATATACAACCTTCATAATGAAATAAGGAAAAAATACTCATAACAATTATAATTCTCTGCCGGGGTCCAGCCCCGGTGGATCCAGGGTGATTCGAAGGTGGGGACGGAATCGGCGTCCTAGGAAAAACTTATTTAATTACAGATAGAGAGGGACTAGGAATTTAGCAGAGAAAAAGAGGTCGAATAACTTGGTTAACACCGGGTGCCAATCACCACCTACATAGGCCNTTTTCAACACATAACTTCCCATCTCATTCAGCGTGTAAGTAAGCCAGAGTCCTTCTGTCTTATAAAGCTGTTAGCAATTTGGGACATAGTTATCTTTCTGTTCTTATTACCCATTGCTCTTTTCCTTATTCCACTTGCCATATTAGTCTTCTTGATGTTCTTTGTCTTCTGGCCATGCTGCACAGCATGTGGAATCGTATTCCCTAACCAGGTATCACACTCACACCCACTGAGTTGGAAGCACCAGGAAAGGCTCTCTTTGCTGCTCTTAAACAAGCCTCATGGTCCTGCCTTAGGGTCTTTGTGTTTGCTGTTTCCTCTTCTGCCTGGAAGGGTCTTCTAGGTACGTGAGCAGCTCACCCCCTCATGTTACTGAGATCTTGACTCAGATTCATTCTTATCTGAAATTCTCCCTGTTACTGTACATGTCATATAATTGCTCCCTTCCTAATTTTTCTTCTCCACACTGATTACTAGCTAATAAACAATATATTTTCATTATTAGTTTTAAAAAACTCTTGTCAGGCCAGGTTCATTGAGGAGAACAAATCACTATAGATACTTAAAGCAAAAGGAAAACTAGTAAGAGGAATCAGATTCTTCAAATTTATTGGGACAGCTGTGGGTGTGGGGCTTGAATGACTGTCGGCAGCTTTCGCTGCTGCTGCTGCTGCTGTGGCTTGCAGGTAAGTGCCAGTGCAGGGAGCTGGCAGGGAGCGTTCGGTGATCACTGTGAAGCCCCGTGTCTGCCACAGTCCAGGTGGCTACCGCGTTCGGAAGAATGGCTTTGTTCCCGTTTCTCTTCTGCCTCCCAGATGCTCCGCAGATGCACTGCATTTGCAGAATGGGAATCACATGCAGAATTTGGGGATTAAAGACGTGTAAAATGGAGTTCTCGTCCTTTTAGCTCTTGTGGAAGAGGAGATACAGAGGGGCATATGGAAGGTGATGAGAGTGAACAATGAGATAAATATATCTATGTCTGTATGGATGAGATATGAATACATGCATACTTATTTTGTCAGACAGGGTTCTCTGGAGAAACAGAACGAATTAGATAAACGTATATACAGAAAGAAAGAGGGGAAGAAGGAGATGGATTTATTGTAAGGAATTGGCTCATGTCCTTGGGGGGGCTGGCAAGCCTGAAATTGCAGGGCAGGTTGCAAAGTCCTTGGGTGACATCCTATAAGTTAAATATTGATATAAAGTTAAGAGTAATTAACTAGTTTGGTGTAAAGTCAGTGTATCTTATGTTATATGATAAGGAGAGAGAAGAAACAGTTATTTGATGAGTATTCACAGCATGTAAGCTAAGCTAAGTCACTTTAGTTGTGTCCAACTCTGTGCGACCCCATAGATGGCAGCCTACCAGGCTCCTCTGTCCCTGAGATTCTCCAGGCAAGAACACTGGAGTGGGTTGTCATTTCCTTCTCCAATGCATGAAAGTGAAAAGTGAAAGTGAAGTCAGTCATGTCTGACCCTCAGCGACCCCATGGACTGCAGCCTACCAGGCTCCTACGTCCATGGGATTTTCCAGGCAAGAGTACTGGAGTGGCGTGCCATTGGCTTCTCTGACACAGCATATATAACACATCATATACAACCTTCATAATGAAATAAGGAAAAAATACTCATAACAATTATAATTCTCTGCCGGGGTCCAGCCCCGGTGGATCCAGGGTGATTCGAAGGTGGGGACGGAATCGGCGTCCTAGGAAAAACTTATTTAATTACAGATAGAGAGGGACTAGGAATTTAGCAGAGAAAAAGAGGTCGAATAACTTGGTTAACACAGGGTGCCAATCACCACCTACATAGGCCGCAGGCATCTTCCCGTTCTCCCGAAGGAGAGGAGGCACTGAGGCTCTCCTCCCCCGCCCCCCCTCCCCGTCCGATCTTAGAAGCCCAGGCAGAATTAGTAGGCTTGGTGGGTCCTATGCACCAGATGGGAATTCGACCAGAAAATAGTAACAGAAAGAGAAAGGGGCTGAATAACTTGGGTTACGTGGGGTACCAATAAAATTCCAGACAAGGAATTTGCACCATATTTATGGCGGGCACCCATGCTCCAGATGGGAATTCAGCCAGAAAATTGGGGAGCAGAAAGAAGCAACATGAGGGAATCAGTCTTTCCGGAACTGATCCGATTTCTTTATTTTTGGGTTTGCTTATATACCTTTTGTTACATATAGGGATGAATACAGAGTCACGCGGGGGTCAGCAGTCCTGACCTTATCAAAATCAGGTGCTTTACAAAAAAAAGTTTTAGGGGTTTTACATCATCTTCAAGCCATTTCTGCCTGCTGACATTTACAACCCTTTCTTTCTGATAACCAGAAAACTTATTTTTTCCAAGGGTGTTTTTCCTTAAACCAAGCACCACCCTCCAAATAAAGTCGCATTCCTATAGGGTGAGGGTGTAGTGAGTTACAATCAAGAAAGGAATTTATTTAACCCAAGGTTAACATGATTAATCTTAAAGGTTAATACTTATTTCTCCTATATGCTTAAAGGTTAATACTTATTTCTCCTATAGGTTAATACTTATTTCTCCTATATGCTTAAAGGTTAAGACTTATTTCTCCTATATGTTAATACTTATTTCTCCTATATACTTAAAGGTTAAGACTTATTTCTCCTATATGTTAATACTTATTTCTCCTATATACTTAAAGGTTAAGACTTATTTCTCCTATATGTTAATTATATTCATTATAAGGGCAGGGAATATGAAGGTTTTAGCAACAAACATCAGTCCAACAAATGAAAATCCTTTCACCAATGTTCCTCTTAAGATCTAGTCTTAAGATAGTGACAAAGTTACATTTTTACATAGCAAGGACACAGTGATTTATAACAAAGTACAGTGATCTATTACAAGAGAGAAAATTCATTAACTCAAAAGTCTAATATTGCTAACATCAACAAAACTACTATATTTCCTTTTCTATATACTAAATATCTTGATTAATATATTCTCAGGTACCTTGGCGGCAATCATTGACTCAACAACAAGAGAAAGTCCTATGTTAATTAAGATTCTCAGAATACTCCAAAACTCTCTGTGCTGTTTATGGTTGAGAGGTAGTAAACAATCATGTGTCCGCAGAGAGGCTTAACCTGAGACGCCCTTGTCCCACCTAAGGCAGGGAATTAGCGGCAATTATTGACACAACAAATGAAAAAACCCTTTACCAATATAATTCCCATCCAACCCACTATACTAATAATTTCTAACTTTCCACAAGAATTTGCCTTTAGTAAGTTGGAGGATGTTGTGCCTCTCATGGTTGGAGGGCTGTTGTGGCCAGAGGAAACTACACAGGCAGGCTAGATAACCTTCAGAGGAGTCCAGTAAGTTGAAACACTCTAGTCATGCCCAGGAATTTTTCCTGCCTTGGAGCTGCAAGTTTACTCCTCAGAGACAGACAGTTATGGGGGAGAGCCCCCCGTAGGTGAGAGTACAGGACAGACTCTGGTTTTGAGGTTAGATGCTCGGGAGCGGGGCATTTCCTGAGGCTTCATCACGCCTTTGTGCATACCAAAGCCCCCTTCCTCATGACCTTTGCCATGGGTGGAGTTCCTCACGCTGGCCCCCAACAATTCTCATTTCTGTAACTGGTAATGTAGTGGGATCTGAGATTTATAGATTTCTTCTTCCACTACCCTTTTTATATTCCTTTGCCCTCAGCATGCATCTCAGATAGCCATAGTTCTTTACTGGTAGAGTGACCCAAACTGTTGCTGAAGGGTTTGAGTCAGTAGTAGTTCTGCCTAGGTTGGGCTATTGAAGTTTTCTGTTGAATTTAATCGGAAGACGTGGTAGTACTAAGAGATGCCCTTAGGGATTTCCAGTAACCAGACAGACTATTCTTACCACCATTGTGGCATTGTAGTCCCATTTCCCCTTGATAATTAGAGTCAATTACCAGGCCAGCAGAGTAAGTTCCTTCTTTGCCCACTGATTCAGAGGCACAGGAACCTTAAAGTGGCCAGTGGCAGGCTTAACTTCCAGTTCAGTGGAAGCATTCCTTCCTCTGGGACTAAGACCTCTAGACCAGCAGAGCAAGGGTCATGGGAAGAGGAGACAGAAGCATTTTACTAGTGAGTGGCGCTGGGAAAGTGTGACAGCCACATGTGAGGCAGTGAAGTTAGAGCACATCCTCACACCATACACTACAACAAACTCAAAACGGCTTCAAGACTTCAGTGTAAGACATGGCACCATTAAACGCCTAGAGGAGAATACAGGCAAAACATACTTGGACATAAATTTTACCAATGTTTTCTTAGGTCAGCCTCCCAGGACTGTAGAAATAAAAGCAAAAATAAACAACTGGAACCTAATCATACTTGTAAGCTTTTTGCACAGCAAAGGAAACCATAAATAAAGTGAAAAGACAACATAGGGACTAGGGAAAATATTTGTGAACAGTTTGACCAAAAAGGGCCTAGTTTCTAAGGTATGCAAACAGCTGATAACAACTCAGTAACAAAAAAAAAATCGACCTGACCAAAAAATAAGAAGACCTAAATAGACATTTCACCAAAGAAGGCATACAGATGGCTAACAGGCACTGAAAAAATGCTCAACATCACTAAGTATGAGAAATGCAAATCAAAACTACAATGAGGTACCACCTTATGCCAGTCAGATTGACCATCATTAAAAAAAAGTCTACAAATAAGAAATGCTGGAGAGGATGTGGAGAAAAGGGAACCCACCTACCCTGTTGATGAGAATGTAAGTTGCTGTAGCTACTATGGAAAACAGTATGGAGGTTCCTCAGAAAATTAAAAATAGAACTACCATATGATCCAGGGATCCTACTCCTGGATATGTGTCTGGAGAAAACTCTAATTACATTTTACAATAGCCAAGACATGGAAGCAACCTAAACGTCCATCTACTAATGAATGGGTAACGAAGATGTGGTATATATACACGATGGAACACTGCTTAGCTGTAAAAAAGAATGAAATAATGCCATTTGCAGCATCATGGGTGGGCCTAAAGATTATGCTAAGTGAAGTAAGTCAGAAAAACAAAGAAATATCGTAAGATGCCACCTATATGTGAAATCTAAAATAGGACATAACTTACTTACGAAACAGAAACAGACTCAGATACAGAAAACAAACTTACAGTTACTAAACGGGGAAAGGGAATGGGGGACGGATAAAGGAGGAGTTTGAGCTTAGCAGATACAGACTACTTCATATAAAATAGATAAACAACAAGGTCCTACTGTATAGCAGAAGAAAGTATAGTCAACGTCCCTTAATAAACCATAACAAGAATATGTATGTATGTATGTGTGTGTGTATGTATATATTTATATCTGAATCACTTTGCTGTACGCCAGAAACTAACATAACATTGTGATGATAATAAAAATTTTTGCTTGTGGGCCAATAAATGATGTCATTTCTGTTTCCTTCTTTGATTCTTGAGTGAATGAGTGAGTGAGTGAAGTCGCTCAGTCATGTCCGACTCTTTGCGACCCCATGGACTGTAGCCCCCCAGGCTTCTCCATCCATGGGATTCTCCAGGCAAGAATACTGGAGTGGGTTGCCATTTCCTTCTCCAGGGGATCTTCCCAACCCAGGAATCGAACCCAGGTCTCCTGCATTGCAGGCAGACGCTTTAACCTCTGAGCCACCAGGAAAGACTCTTTGATTCTTGGACCTGTGAATCTTGGCTATGCAAGAAGCAGCACCATATATTGGACATTCATAGCACATAGAACTTCTGGGGGGTTTTTGCCCAGGCGTGCAAGGTATTGCTACCTGGCTGGTGTCCTGGCTCAGTCTTCAAAAGGTCATGCCACTATCAAACCAGCTGTTTTAGGATGACAGAGANTTCTGGGGGGTTTTTGCCCAGGCGTGCAAGGTATTGCTACCTGGCTGGTGTCCTGGCTCAGTCTTCAAAAGGTCATGCCACTATCAAACCAGCTGTTTTAGGATGATAGAGATTATAGTAAGACCAGTGAATTCCTTAGGCCATTGCCACACCTTTTTTTTTTTTGCTGTGAAATGAGTTCCTTGATCAGCAGCAGTGCTTTATAGAATAGTAGGAAGAAGTAGATAAGGCCTTCTGTAAGTCTATGTATAGTAGTTTTAGCAGAAGCATTTTGTGCAGGAAAGGCAAATCTATACACAGAGTAAGTATCTATTTCAGCTAGAATAAAGCACTGCCCCTTCCATGATAGTGTGTTAATTGCTAAGTCTTGTCTGACTCTTTGTGACCACATGGACTGTAGCCCTCCAGGCTCCGGCTCCTCTGTCCTTAGAATTCTCCAGGCAAGAATACTGGAGTGGGTTGCCATTCCCTTCTCCAGGGGATCTTCCTGGCGATCGAACCTGGGCCTCCCCAACTGCAACCAGATTGTTTACCATCTGAGCCATCAGGGGAGACAGAAGTCCAATGTAATCAATTTGTCACAGGTAGCTGGCTGACCACCCCAGGGAACAGTGCCATACTGGGGACTCAGCGTAGGTCTCTGTTGCAGGAGATGTGGCACGCAGGAGTGGCATTAGCCAAATTTGTCTTGGTGGGTGGAGGGTCATGCTGCTGAGCCCGTGCATAGCCTTCATCCCTACCACCATGGCAACTCTGTGAGCCCATTGGACAGTGACAGGGGTGGCTGGAGAAAGATGCTGACTCGTAGCCACAGGATGGTCATTCTGTATTTATATTTCAGTGCAGCCATTTATACTTGCAAAAACAAGAAAATGACTTGGAACTCCAAGAAGTGACTAGAAATCTACCTATTTCTTGGTTTTAATTTTGTTAATTGTTTAAGAAAGAATTATTAGATTATTAGAGACTTCTGGATATATATAATATACGAGTTCATCTTGGAGGCTTTATTAGTTAAGAAGCTCAAAGGAAAAGACTTGTGAAGACATAATTCTAAGACTTTTAAAAATAAAAATAAGTATAAAAATAATATTCATTGTAAAAGTGAAAAATTCAGAAGCACAAAGTTTTTTATATATCAAGTTCTCTCATTAAATTGTCCTCTCCTAAATTGTTTCCATTTATATTCTATTCACAGAAGTGTTTGAGAACAACTGTTTTCCTGCATTTGTGCCAACATCGTATGGTAGCATACTTTAGTTCTTGCCAGTGCAATAATGAAAAAGAGTCTAATTTTATTTCCTCAGTTATAAGTAGGTTTTGGCATCTTTTCAAATTTTGAACAGTCTCATATATTTAACCTGGCTCTTGCTTTGCCTCTTCATTTGGAATATTGTCGTTCTTTTTTTTCTGAACTTTCACCATTCTTCAAAGCCCATGTCAAAATCTGTTTCTCCATTATTGATTTTTCCTGATAAGCTCAGCCTAAAGTGATCTCTCCATCCTTGTGTACTTGATGTTTGTTTCCACTTATCACAGTTTTATACCAGGACTAATGTATATGGTTTTCTTCTTCTAGGATTTCCAAGTTTACAGGATGGCTAAACATTAATGGAAAGAGAAGTGTAAACCTATCTTCTTTCACCATGGAGGCAAGTTTGGCAGATGGAGAACCTGACCGAATTTTGGTGAGTGATTCAATACAGCATAATAAGGTACTACCATCTGTCTTGGGAAGTGTTTGATTTAAGCCATCATTTTATTTTAAAAATGTATTTAAAATGAACTTCCAAAAAAGCTGATATAAAAATTATAGGTAGTTTAAAGCTTGTTGAAGCATAACCCAGTTTTCTGCCATTTCCACCCTATCTCCTACTTCTTTTTCCTTGCTTTCCTGGCCATATATTGATATAATAGTTTGTATTCGTGTTTTCCTCAAGAAACTTTGTCTTACTGAAATCAAGAGGTTATTTGCAACTGAAAAAATTAAATGCCTGGAAATCTTAAATTGTGCAGCTGGGGACAGAATGAAAGAATTAAGATATAATTATTAATATATGTTGACATACATACTCTTTCTATAGAAGTGTGAAGATTTAATATTATTGCTGCCTGTGATTGAATTGTATTCTGAAATTAAAACACTTAGGTATGGGTGGTGGTTATAAGTGTACCTTCTCTAGTAATTAAAAAAGTAACAGTTAACCAGTGGGGTAAATTAAATGATGCTTTGTCACACATAGAAACATTTTGCTCAAGGATCATTTCATTTTCATTGTTCCTGTTGCAGTTTTAAAGATGCCATTAAATAACTGATTTATAGACTCTTTATTAGAAAGAAATGTTTGTACTACCTAAAGTAAAGATGCCACTGGATAAAATGTCGCCAGCTGATAGCTCTGTGGCTTGTTAGGTGGTAGATTCTTTGACAGAGTTACAATATTGGAATGATACAGAGGCCAGCTTTTCTTTCATACTGCTGTGAAGTTGAAAGCCACTACTAAATTNTAAAGATGCCAGTGGGTAAAATGTCACCAGCTGATAGCTCTGTGGCTTGTTAGGTGGTAGATTCTTTGACAGAGTTACAATATTGGAATGATGCAGAGGCCAGCTTTTCTTTCATACTGCTGTGAAGTTGAAAGCCACTACTAAATTGAGATGTTTGTGAATTTTAATTTGGTGAATGTTCTTTGTTCAGGCTCCAGTGTAGGATCAGTAATGATTGACAGCAAAATGAAGTTTTGCTTACTTGCGTTAACTTGGTCCCACCGTTTCCTGAATTTCTGGTTCAAACTTGTTTCTTTAATGGTCAAAAAAAGTTAAACTTTAAAATGATAGCTTGTTAATAGAGAATAAAATGGACACGGACGGAACTTGGTTTATGAAGAAGGTTACTGTAACGACGATTTTAAATGGAAAACTGATGGTAGGTTATTTTGTTTTCACTATGTCTTAAAAAAAAAAAGATGAAAGCCTTTCTTGGAACATACTATTTACTTTACCATAAATATTTTCTTATTTAAAGCTAATGGACTTCCTGAAGGTTTATTTTTGGCTAAAATATTTTAAATCTTTTGGTTATGATATAAATATCAGTAAGAGCAATTGCTATTTTCTGAGTATACGCTTTTTCAGACTGTCTCTGCAACAGTCATTAAAGGTAGATATTTGCTTATCCTCACTTTTAAAGACAGGGAAATAGGCTCAGGGAGGTTAATTATCTTCTCTAAAAGCTACAGCTTAAATGATGCAACTGAGGTCTATCTCTGAACACTTTCCTTTGCCACTAACATGTTGATTACATCATACCTGTCTTTCTGGACAGAATTGCTTAAAATTTATTGTTATCTTTTTAAACTTAGTATCTAAGTAGATAGTATTAAATTCTATACCGGAATGTCTGCACTGTACTGCTAAAGTTTTATTCATTTTTTTATTCTTAATTCTGTTGATATTGAGAGGTTAGAGCAAGTTACTTAAAACACAGTGAGATCAATTTTCTTCTTGTTCTTCATTGTTTCTTTGGTGAAATATTCTAGCTTATTTTAGAAACAGTAATACCACTGATTTCAATGTGAACTGCTGAAATTTCTCTATTCGAAAACTAATCTTGAAGTCCACCTTTGAGTTATCTATTAATGAAATATCACCTTTGAACTGCATGGCCTAAGCTAGTTAGTTTAGATCTAAGAGAGGTGGATGAGAACATGGGCTTTGTAGATATTTGGTTGAGTTTTAAAATCTGAGCTCTGTCACTTAGTTACGTTCTCAGGGTTTCCAATTTACCTCGGGTTTTAAATAAAGATTAGTAGTAATATCTACTTAATATTTACTTGAGTTTTAATTGATAATATATCTATAAAATGCCTTTTTACACATCTGTGCACATTATAAATACCCAGTAAATAAAAGCTAGTATGGTTATTGTTAATATAACTATTAATATTCAGCATTTTCTCCAAAACTATAAGTAATTAGAGGCAAAAGAGGCAACAAAGCACATTTTTAAAAGTCCTGCACTGTTGAGTAATTTTGGATTTGCACTTTCTCTGAATCTCATTTTTACTATTTAAAATATTGAGGCAAATGAAAAATATGTAAACAAGAATACTCATCCTGCCTACTTGACAGGGACAGTATGATCTATTGAAACCAAAAAGTTCTTTGAAAATATAAAGCAACATGTCAGTATGTGGTGGCAATGTTGTATAAAACCTAATTGTGTGCAGTAGTTTTTAAGATAGTATTAGCTTCTTTTGAGTGCAGTCTTTATGCAAAGTGCTGTGGCCAGTGAAGGGGATGTTAAGAGATATAAAGTGTAGTCTGTCTGAATTATGTTTATTTTGAGAAGACCAGAGAGAGGGATGGATAGATAAGGCAGTAATAAGCATTTACTAAGTGTCAAATGAGGGACACAAGGCATAGTTACACAAGTTGTGAAAAAGTTTCTTAAGAGAACACAAATGAATAGGGTATAGGGGTCCTGGGATTGAAAATGATCAAGGAGAGCATTCTAGAAAGGGAGGATGGCAAGAGACAAGGTTAAAGACGAAATTAATTGCACAGGGTTTATTTAGGGGGAAACACATAGAAAAATTGGAAGGTAATATTGTTTATTCCTTGGAAGGAAAGTTATGACCAAACCTAGACAGCATATTAAAAAGCAGAGACATTACTTTGCCAGCAAAAGTCCATCTAGTCAAGGCTATGCTTTTTCCAGTGGTCATGTATGGATGTGAGAGTTGGCTATGAAGAAAGCTGAGCGCCAAAGAATTGATGCTTTTGAACTGTGGTGTTGGAGAAGACTCTTGAGAGTCCCTTGGACTGCAAGGAGATCCAACCAGTCCATCCTAAAGGAGATCAGTCCTGGGTGTTCATTGGAAGGACTGATGTTGGAGCTGAAACGCCAATACTTTGCCACCTGATGTGAAGAGCTGACTCATTTGAAAAGACCCTGCTGGGAAAGACTGAGGGCAGGAGAAGAAGGGGATGACAGAGGATGAGATGTTTGGATGGCATCACCAACTCAATGGACATGGGTTTGGGTAAACTCTGGCAGTTGGTAATGGACAGAGAGGCCTGGGCTGCTGCAGTCCACGAGCTCGGACATGACTGAGCGACTGAACTGAACTGAATGTTGTTTATAAGAATAAGGATCAATGTGGCAGGGACCAAACTTATGGAAGTCTTTGAGTGCCAGACCAGGGATTTTGAACTTGATTCTGTAGACAGTGCTATGTCACTGAATAGTTTTATGAAGGTGGACAGGATGAATCTGGAAGCAGGATATGAGATGATTTAGAAGAGTGAGAGATACAGATACTGATTGAGACTACTTGTAGTCTTGGAGGTGGTGAAAGCTGGGATTCAGTTGACTTTAGTTTCCACTTATCCAGTTTTCTTCTCCTACATGAGATTATGCTTTCTATTTAAAAAAAAATCATTTGCTTATTTATTTATAGTTCTGTTTTTGTGGTAGTGTTGTATGTCTTAGGTAGTAAATACTAAAAAATCTANAATCTGGAAGCAGGATATGAGATGATTTAGAAGAGTGAGAGATACAGATACTGATTGAGACTACTTATAGTCTTGGAGGTGGTGAAAGCTGGGATTCAGTTGACTTTAGTGTCCACTTATTCAGTTTTCTTCTCCTACATGAGATTATGCTTTCTATTTTAAAAAAAATCATTTGCTTATTTATTTATAGTTCTGTTTCTGTGGTAGTGTTGTATGTCTTAGGTAGTAAATACTAAAAAATATGAATTCAGTCTTTATACTCAATATACTTCAGAACACATTTACATTTAATATATGTATTAAAATATTTTGTAAAAGTGCAGAACTCATAACACTTTGGAAATTAACCACTGAGAAATCCTTTAAGTGCAGGGGTCAAATATTTATTAATAGATTGAGGTAAACCAAATAAGTGAAGTAGATTAAAAAAAATTCCTTACATTAAGGAAAGTCCTGTCTTTTGAATATCTTGTGTACTATGTTATTACCAGAGGAAACTAAGTTATAAAGTCTATTAAAGGTCGAGATCTTTTGTTGTATTAGAAATTGATTATATAAATGACTTTTTAGAAGAGAATAAAAATTTAAAAACATGTAGAAATCTTTGTAGTATTATTAGGAACTCTCAGTTGAGAAACTCTTAAGATTCTAATTTAAATTAGACACTTTGAGTCATATGCTTTCTGAAGTGGAAAGAATGACAAAGATGATTTAGCTCAGTAATTCTTAGAATGTAGTAAATGAATAAGTATCTTCTTGAGGGGCCTACAGATGACCCAGCTTCCTGCAACTTAGAGTTTTATATTTACTAGATGAATTTTTACTGATTACTATGATTTAGTGCTCATAAAGTAAGATTGGTATTTTATTACTATTTACTGGGTGCTTTAAATCATATTCTAAGAAGTATGGCTACTATATATATGTAACATTTGACGACAACATACAGCTTGTGTATATGGCATGTAAATGAATGAAATTGCCTGTTTTTGGTAACATTAAGTATTATTTTTGATCAGGTCACAGATTTTAAAGGTTGCTATTTTTATTCTCTTGTTTAAATATGGTTTACTCTTGAATGTTGGGAGATGGGCTGGGGTAGAGCTTCTGACACTTTATGCGGAACCGTGGTTCTTTGGTATCTACGATTCAGCAAACCGCTGATCTGTAGCACTGAAGTATTTACTGTTGAAAAAAGTCTGCCTGTAAGTGGAACTGTGTAGTTCACACCCACATGTTCAAGGGTCAACCGTACATTAATTTAGTTTCTTCACTACCATTATTGATTTAGTAACTTGTATGTTTTTGTGTGGGGGCTTCCCTGGTATCTCAGATGGTAAAGAATCTGTCTGCAATGAGGAAGGCCTGGGTTTGATCCCTGGATTGGAAAGATCTCCTGGATTTATAAGGACAGTATTTTGGTGCACAGTTTCTTAATAACTAACCTTTAAGACATTTATGCATTCAAGTCTAATGATAAATTATCCATATGTCAATTAATCCTCATAAAGTATTCTTGTACAATGGCACTTGGTTGTTAATAGATCCCTCTTCTCAGCCCTAAGTGGAAATGGAGGGAGAAAGGCTGTGAAGTTTCTAGTCTATAATAAATGGGTCACCAAATTTGGTACATATGCTCATCTAATATTTGAATACCCTTTGAGACCTGCCTGCCAAGTGTTTGTCTAATGCTTATATACTTCAGGATTGCCTCATAGAGGCCTCTTTCTTCTCAACTTTAACAAAGATTATGCGATCAGCAGAGCCTTTTGCAAACCTCTGAGTCCTGTGACTACTTTTCCCTCTTAGTCTTTGTGGGAAACTGTTAGAGATCGCTTAGTCTAATAGTCTGTCTAACGTAAGGATTCTGTCCACAGTACCCCCTGACTGAGGTCATCCAGCCTCGGCGTGAACTCACGTAGGTATAGGAAGCTCTGCTTCTCAGAAGGCAGCTCAGCTCATTGTGCTGGTTCCCTCACTGCTACAGGCTACCACAAATGTAGTCTTAAAGTAGCAGTAACTGATTATCTCAGCGCTCTGGATATTAGAAGTCTGAAAACAAGATGTTGTGTTCATTCTGGAGGCTCTGAGGAGACTGTGTGTTTCTGTTTGTCAATACCTGGAGATAGCAGTCTTGCGTGGACTCGTGGCTTCCTCCTCCCGTTCAGCTCTGGCCTTTGTTGCCACGCCTCTTGCTACATGCACCTTCTTGTCTCCTTCTTGTCAGGACCCTTGGAATTACTTTGGGTCCACTCAGGTAATTCAGAATAATTGCTCTATCTCAAGATTTTTGACTTAATCACATCTGCAGAGTCCTTTGCCTCATGTAATTAACATTCACAGATCCTAAGGCTTCTAAACATTCACAGATTCTAATATCTTTTTTTGTTGTTGTTGTCTCTTTTTTTGGCAGCTGAGCTTGTGGGATTTTAATTTCCTGACCAGGGATTGAGCCCTTGGCAGTGTGAGCACACAGTCCTAACCATGGATTGCCAGGGAATTCCTGAGATGTGGACATTTGGGGGAGGCCATTATTCTACCCACCATCGTCATAGTACTAACCTCTGACCCATCCCAGCCTAGTGAAGTGGGCCCTATTGCCAGATAATCCAAAATCAGGTAGTCTGGTGGCGCATCTCACCTAAGGAATTGCCAGTTAGATTAAGCTCCTAAATTAGGTAAATTCTTAGGTGGCAGAGATCTTCTTATGTAAAATAATGAAACAACTAGACATATTAGTCACCAATTTATTACCTACATACTCCTCGTCTTTTATATTAAAATAGCTTCATCTTCCTAATAACCGTTTGCTGACTATAACTATTTAATCACACATAAAAGAATGATAATAGAGGCCTTCCTTGCAGCGTTTAGAGTGTGAAGCTTTGAATGCGTGTGTATTTGGCTGTGCTGGGTCCCCCTTGCCGCATGAGGGCTTTCTCTAGTTGTGGAGATGGGGCCTGCTCTTTGGCTGCGGTATGAGCTTCTCTTGTTGCAAAGGATGGGCTCTAAGGCGCGTGGGCTTCAGTAGTTGTGGCCCGTGGGCTTAGCTGCCCCATCGCATGTGGGACCTTCTCGGACCAGGGACGGAGCCCGCGTGCCCTGCACCGGCAGGCGGAGTCCTCACCGCTGGACCAGTAGGGGGCGCCCTCAAACGTGTTTAAGAAATAAGATGAACTAGTATAATGAACCCTAATATACCCATCACTCATCTTCAGCATTATTAGTTCAGGTCAGTCTTGTTCATGTATGCTCTTGCTTTCCCACCTCGTATTTTTTTTTTTTGAGAAAATCCCATATGCATCATTTTATTCATAAGTATTTCAGTATAATCTCATACCATTCTTACTCTAAAAAAAGAGTAATTCTTTAATATCAAATATTTAGTTATTGCTTGAATTTAGTTTTATTGTCTTTGTATTGGGCTTGGTTGATAAGTCACTCTGTCCCTTTTAATCTTTTCAGTTTCTCCTGCATCTGTTTTTGATTTTTCCTTTTCAGTGTTGATTTTTATTTTCAATTTACTGAAGAAATAAGGTAGCCGCCCTGTAGGTTTCCCACAATCTGGATTTTCCCCCATGATCATTATTTAATGTGTTCTTCAGTTGCTTATATTTCTTGCAAATTGGTAGGTAGATAGTTTTAACCTGAGGCTTGCTCAGAGTCAGGTTCAGGGTTTTTTTGACAAGAAAAATTCATTGGTGGTGTTGTGTATTACCATCAGGAGGCATATAATCCATTTTCATTTGCCTAATATGTAAATACATTTAATCTTTTTTGACATGCCAATGTGGTGTATTTAAGCAATAAAGAACAATATGATAAAATTTATTTTCTAGAGGTAGCCACTGTTATTATTTTGAAGGCCTCTTTCCTAAGTGTATTCATGTGTATATCTTACACATGAGATTTTATAAGTGGGGTCATAGTATACAAATTTATGTGTCAGTACTTTAAAAAAATTTTATGGCCATTGATGATCATCGCTTAGATTCGTTAATTCAATAGCATAAATTAATAGCAGTACTTAAATATTTGTAATGTTTGAACTGCCCAAGTGGGAAAATATTACTCAGTGTTTTCTCTTGTTTGAGTGCTTAGATTCCTAGTATTTCTTCCTTTTTTTTTTTTTTTTACTTTTAAAAGTTATCCTTGATTCTCTTATAAGTTGAATAATGTAAACATTTTCCAGGTATATGATGGGACTCTAATAAGTCTGGGGAGCTAAATTAGAGAAAGGGTTAACTTTGAAAAAGTAGAAGAAATAGCCAGTGTTTTATACAGTACTTCAGCAGAAATTCCAAGTCAGAAATCTTTTGTATTTCCATTATGTTTGGAGATTTTCTCAACGTGTTCCTAGGACTATGGAACTCAAGATCTTTTCAGAGGGTCTGTGAGGTCTGAATTATTTCTGTAGTAATTCCATGGTACCTGATGTTATTTGCTTTGTTTCTCATTCTCATGAACGTCTAGTGCACTTTTTACCCAAGACTGCATGAAGTGTGATGTCATTGCTCTGCTGGCTAATGGAGTATATGCTTGTGTATTCTTGTGTTTTCAAATTTTCTCAGTTTAATTTTTTTCCTAAGCTGTGGTTTTTTAATTTAAATAAGCTCCATTTTTTAAATAAGAGTTTTAGGCTTACAGAAAAATTGTGAACATAAAGAATTCCATATAGCTTGTACTCAGTTTCCTTCCTCTATTATTAACATATTAGTAGGGTCACAGGACTGGAAAGGTCAGTTTTCATTCCAATTCCAAAGAAAGACAATGCCAAAGAATGCTCAAACTACCGCACAATTGCACTCATCACACATGCTAGTAAAGTAATGCGCAAAATTCTTCAAGCCAGGCTTCAGCAATACGTGAACCGTGAACTCCCTGATGTTCAAGCTGGTTTTAGAAAAGGCAGAGGAACCACAGATCAAATTGCCAGCATCCGCTGGATCACCGAAAAAGCAAGAGAGTTCCAGAAAAACATCTATTTCTGCTTTATTGACTATGCCAAAGCCTTTGACTGTGTGGATCACAACAGACTGCGGAAAATTCTGAAAGAGATGGGAATACCAGACCACCTGACCTACCTCTTGAGAAATCTGTATGTAGGTCAGGAAGCAACAGAACTGGACATGGAACAACAGACTGGTTCCAAATAGGAAAAGGAGTACGTCAAGGCTGTATATTGTCACCT
>SJYW01046390.1:1158811-1243988 GCA_006410735.1 Raphicerus campestris | reverse complement strand
GTATTGGTGTTTTTCTTTCTGACTTATTTCACTGTTTATAATAGGCTCCAGTTTCACCCACCTCTTTGGAACTGATTCAAATGTATTCTTTTTAATGGCTGAGTAATACTCCAATGTGTATACGTACCACAGCTTTCTTGTCTATTCATCTGCTGATGAACATCTAGGATGCTTCCATGTCCTGGTTATTATAAACAGTGCTGTGATGAACACTGGGATACATGTGTCTCTCTTCAATTCTGGTTTCCTCATTGTGTATGCCCAGCAGTGGGATTGCTGGGTCATATGGCAGTTCTATTTCCAGTTTTTTAAGGAATATCCTCTGTAGTGGCTGTACTAGTTTGCATTCCCACCAATGGTGTAAGAGGGTTCCCTTTTCTCCACACCCTCTCCAGCATTTATTGCTTGTAGACTTTTGGATAGCAGCCATTCTGACTGGTGTGCAATGGGACCTCATTGTGGTTTTGATTTGCATTTCTCTGATAATGAGTGATGTTGAGCATCTTTTCATGTGTTTGTTAGCCATCTGTAAAAGGTACTTGTACAGAGCATTTCAACATCAGTATTTTCATATTGTCTTTATTTGTGTGTTACACAACACGGAACTGCACAAATTAAGCCCAAGTCCTAAAAGCAGTAAGAATAGAAGTGTAGTGTGTAGGTCAGCAGTGTGCAGAAGTCTTCAGTTATGTCAGTTACTTGGTAAAATTAATATGTAATCTTTAATAATATCTCATTTCCCAATTAGCGTCACTTGCAAATAATTCTGAGAGATTATTTCACTTGCGTCTCAATTTAGTGCCTTTTTATCCACATCACATCCTTCTGGGAAAGGTTTCTGAAGTGACCTTATTTTTCGTGTCTTCTGTTTCTGTGTGTAATGTTTCAGAGTGACTCTTAGTCCTGTTGTTGTTCCATTACATGTTTTCTGTGCCTGTTTCTGGAGCATTTTTTAATCTCCTGTGATGAAGCCATTCAGATCGTATACCCTAACTCTCATACAGGCCATGATTTATACTATCTCCTTACCAGCCTAAGCCATTTTCTGTAAGCACATGTCCACCTGCCTACTTGATATTTTGACTTGGATGTCTGACAGACATTTTAAACTTAACCTGTTTCAAACTGAGATAGTTGCCCTCCATGTAAAACTGAGGGCTCTGCATCCATGGATCCAGCCATCNCGTATACCCTAACTCTCATACAGGCCATGATTTATACTATCTCCTTACCAGCCTAAGCCATTTTCTGTAAGCACATGTCCAGCTGCCTACTTGATATTTTGACTTGGATATCTGACAGACATTTTAAACTTAACCTGTTCCAAACTGAGATAGTTGCCCTCCATGTAAAACTGAAGGCTCTGCATCCATGGATCCAGCCATCTGCAGATGGAAAATATTTGGGGAAAAAAATTCCAGAAAGTCCCAAAAAGTAAAACTTGAAGTTGCCACATGCTGCTGCTGCTGCTGCTGCTGCTGCTGCTAAGTTGCTTCAGTCGTGTCTGATTCTGTGCGACCCCATAGACAGCAGCCCACCAGGCTCCCCCCTCCCTGGGATTCTTAAGGCAAGAACACTGGAGTCGGTTGCCACTTCCTTCTCCAGTGCATGAAAGTGAAAAGTGAAAGTGAAGCCGCTCAGTCGTGTCTGGCTCCTAGCGACCCAATGGACTGCAGGCCACCAAGCTCCTCTGTCCACGGGATTTGTAGCGTTTTCATTGTATTTACTAAGAAATCTGTATGCAGGTCAGGAAGCAACAGTTAGAACTGGACATGGAACAACAGACTGGTTCCAATAGGAAAAGGAGTNAGTGCTTTGGCCGCCTCATGTGAAGAGTTGTCTCATTGGAAAAAACTCTGATGCTGGGAGGGATTGGGGGCAGGAGGAGAAGGGGACGACAGAGGATGAGATGGCTGGATGGCATCACTGACTCGATGAATGTGAGTCTGAGTGAACTCCGGGAGATGGTGATGAACAGGGAGGCCTGGTGTGCTGCAATTCCTGGGGTCACAAAGAGTCAGACACGACTGAGCGACTGAACTGAACTGTTTACTTAGTATTAACTTTGTATTGGCTATTATAAGTAATCTAGAAGTGATATAAACTATATAGGAGGATGTACGTGGGTTATATGCAAATATTGCACCATTTTAAATAAGGGACTTGAGCATCCACAGATTTTGGTATTGCTCTGGGGTGGGGGTGGGGGATATCTTGGAACCAGTTCTCTCTGGATACCAAGGGATGATTGCAGTTACATTTCTCCCTGTAAATGAGTTTGTTTTACTGTCTTTTCCATCTCAGATGATGGCAGTTCCATTGTTTCAGGTGCTCAAACTCCAACACTTGACTTCATTTTGATTCCTTTTTTCTTTTACCTCATACTTGGCCTATTTGGAAATTCTGTGGACCTTACCTTCAAAATATATTTAGAATTTAACCACTTCTTGCCCCTCTCACTGCTCCCATCTTGGTCCAAGTTTCCGTCATCTCTCCCCTATAATATTGCTGTAACTTCTGAACTGATAATACCCTCATCCCTCTGATCTATTCTCAGTACAGCTGCTGGAGCAGTCCTATTATAACATTCTCATATATGTTACTCCTTTTCTCAGAACCATCCAGTGGCTTCCCAACTCATCCAGAATAAAACAAAAGTCTTGACTAGGTCCCATAAAGTCCTGCAACTGTTTACTTCTTTGACTTCATCCACCGCTCTCCTACTTGAATTGTATTCCAGTCTTCTGACCTTCTCACTGTTCTCCAGACTTGCTCCCATCCAAGTCCTCTGCTCTAATCTTGATTTTCTGCTCCCTGGAATACTCTCCCCCTTTATGTCCTTATGGGAAG
The DNA here is from genome assembly GCA_006410735.1 of Raphicerus campestris. Taxonomy (NCBI): domain Eukaryota; kingdom Metazoa; phylum Chordata; class Mammalia; order Artiodactyla; family Bovidae; genus Raphicerus; species Raphicerus campestris. The sequence goes on along the minus strand of SJYW01046390.1, from coordinate 1,241,138 downwards.
TTTCCTCGTTTTATTCAGTTAACTTTGTAGTGATGCCTCCTTAGGCCACCCCATCTAAAACTCCATCTTCCCTAACATTTTATACGTCTTCATTTTCTGCTTATTTTCCCTTAGTGTTTATACTATATAATATACAACAAAATTTTACTTGTTTATTATGTTACTGTTTATCTTTCCCACTAGATGTAACTGCCACAAGGGCAGAATTTTGTTGTCCACTGCTCCATTCCTCGGTGCCTAAAATGATACCTGTCTGTATAGTAGGTACTGAATGAATATTTGGGTGGGTGGATCCATGGATAGATGACAGATCAATGGTAAGAGTAGATAGTGTTTACTTTGATTATTCTCCAGTGCCTCAGTCTGAAAAAAATACTGGGTTAATCCAGTAGAATCAGGTTTATATGACACAGATATGCCTGTGCAAATACTGTAGAAAACATAGTTTGAAATAAGTTGTTTAGAAGTTGCTTATATGCTAAGGGTTTTTTTCTGCTAGTAAAAATGCAAGGCGTACAGCTGCACACATGACATAGTGCTTTTAATCAGCATAATTTAAGAATTATATACAGCTCTACAATGAAATTGAACTTAACCTTTTATCGTAAATAGAAGACCAGCTTGAGAACGTCAAATGTGACTGGCCCTGTGAAATTAAATACTTTTGGCTACGTATATATGGTTAGAACCATTGCTTTCCTTTAGGAAGTTACTGGTCAGTCTAGGGAAGCTGATAATTATTTGTATCAATAGAGGAAGATTTTCTCAAAGATGCCTATGAAGCATTTGTAAAGTATGCCATAGTTGTCTCTGTCAGTTTCCTAACTTCCTTCAATTTTCCAGTATTGTCTTAATTATATATTGATAAATAACAAATCATCCCCAAGTTAAGTTGTAGAAAACAAGCATTTAATACCTTACAGTTTCTGTGAGTAAGGAATCTGAGAGCATCTGGCTGTCTCTAGTTCACAGCCTTTCATATGATCAAGGGACTGGGGAAGGAGCTGCTGCTGAGGGTGTCAGGGGAGATGGAAGAGCCACCTCCAGGCTCACTGAAGGCTGGTCAAGACCTCAATTCCTTTCCTTTTTGGGCTTTTCTTCATGATCACTTCATGACTCAGTGGCTGGTTTTCCCCAAGATGATCTGTCTGGGGCAGAGCGAGAGTAGAGAAAGAGACCCCAAACAAAACGGAAGTCATAGTCTTGTTAACAGTCTAATTTTGGAAATGACATTTTCACTTCTGCCGTATTCTTTTTATTAGAAGCAACTCAGCACATCCAGTATAGGCTCAAAGAGAAGGAATTATACACCAAAAAGTGGGGATCACTGGGATCATTTTAGAAGTTGCCTGCCACAAATGTTTTAATCTCTTTCCACATGCTTGCTAGCTATAATAACATGGCCATTTCAGTAATAAGGATTTGAGCACAATTACTTCATTGTCCCTAAAACTGTATTTTTTTTTTTTAGTTTTTATCAGTGAAACTGAAATGCGTTTATAGAGGAATGAGCTTAATTGGGCAGCTACCAAAAAATAAATAAAGCAAATGCCTTTAGAGGAATTAGAACATAATTTTATGCATTGTGAAATAACCTTCACTTAGGAAAGTAACAGGGCCAAGCTTATTTTCCCTCTGGGAGATGACACACACCGAAAGCAAACAACTGCAACTTTTTTGGAGGGTGAATGCAAAACCAGTTAAGTAAGACTCCCCATTTCCTTTAAATAAGACCAAACAGTAATGTCATCAGTGGGAATTATTTATTTATGTTGTTGCTTTAGTTCTGATACAGATCCATGCTTGGTGTTTGAAATGAAGGGAAGAGAACTAAGGACTCTTTTCCTGCCAAGAGAGACCAAAACACTTGTCTGTAGGTGATGTTTAGTGTCATATTGTTTATTAAAATAGTTACTAGAGAAACAGTCAGCAGTCTTTTTCCTGTTTCTTTTGATTGATTGCAAGTTAATCGTTCAAGAATTTGATCTTCTGTCTTCCTGGAGGCTAGTAGCTCTAGATGCTGTGCTTGATGCTAGTGGGTCCTAGGGAGGTTTTGTCTAACTTAACTTTATTGTTCTTCTCTGTGGCTTTTGCCGCTTTGTTGTTGTCTCTATAAAAGCTCTTTGCACAATGCTTGACTTAAGTGCTCAGTAAACTCCTTCTTTCTTTTTGTAGAAGAAACAGACTGAATTTCTACGTAGTGTTAAGCGTTTTCAGGGCATGCAGAACTAATATTTAATAGTGCATGAGTGTTATATATTTTTATACCACTTGAGTTTAAAGGATGAATAACTTTTGGCTATCCTTTGCATTTCTAAATAATTTTTTAATCACTCCTAACCCATACCTTGAATCGTAATTGGAAGTAATTTTTCACTTGAGTAATTTTCAAAACAAAGGACTTGAGTGATTTCATTTTTCTCTTTCCACCTTCATTTTCCAAAATTAGAACAAACATTGGATAATGCCTAAGACAAGGTCTTTTATGTGTGGAAAAAAAAATTCCTTGAAAATTACGATTATTAGCATGTGCTTTCTACTTATAAACTAATGCTATTTTCCTTGTCCTTTTGTCTCACTGCTGCTTCAATCCTGATACACTTTGCTTCTTCCTGGCTTGGATTCTATGTGTTTGCTGCTCAATTATCCTGCATTAAAAGCTTCTTGGTGATAGCAAAGATGTCCTTGGGCCATCAAGTAAGTAGTTACGGTTTGAATGGCATGTTTGCAGACGTGGTAATATTTTGATGTGTACTTATAAAAGGTATATGGTATTTCTGTTTTGATTATTAAGTCTTCTGCTTTGTTTCCAGGCATTGAAATATAAAGACTATAAATGATCACTCAGTACCCATCTGTTGTCAGTGTCCATCTGAGATTAACAGTGTTTGTGTACTTACATCTTAATTATCTAAAGATGGATTATTTACTGGGTTATCTAATTCATCATTTATAAATTCATAATTCCTAAATCATGAATTAATGCTTTTTTATAGTGTCCTTTCTACAATTATCATAAAGCACAGATCAGACTACTTTGAGGCTGGACAAGGTATAATAAATTCACTGCCATATGAAGTGAGAAATATGGCTTTATTTTTGTCAGAACTTTTATATAATAGATAATCTGGTTATGAAAAAAATTATTTTTACTTTGGTAATTTCATAAGTGAAGCCTGTTTTATCTAGGGATTTAGAAGCTACATCCTTTAAATTTATGTTTAAAAAAAACCTGTTTTTGACTAGATACGGTGCTAGCTTTGAGGAATGCACAACGAATAAGACATGTGCCTTGGCTTTAAGGATCATTATATGCTAGTAGGAGAGTTAGACCTGTGAATACATAATTTCAAAGCTTTGTGAGATATTAAACGTACTGATAAGAATGAAACTTCAGAGATCATTTAAATAAAGCAGTAATTTTTGTAGATGAAGAGTCTGAAGCTAAGATCTTAAGTATACCCAAGGAGTTAGAATTGGTTACTAGTTTAGTAGTCATCTTCTGATTTTCAAAAATCAGAATGAAGCTATCATTTCACTGAAGTAAGTCGAACCAAATAATTAAAATATTGCTGCATTATAAATCAAAAGGTTTTAACTTTATTCAAAACCCATGTGGAAATTATATTGATTCAGTAAGTTTTCGTATTTCTTCCTAAATAATTGTGTGACTGTTGCAAGCCAGTTGACTGCTTTGGGGCTCGTTTTCCTCATTGGTTAAAGAAGGGGACCTAACGAGATAATGGCAAAGTACTTCAGTCTAGATCAGTTACTGATTGTCTCTGATAATGGATATAGTACATTTATAATTTTGTTTTCTAAAGAGAGAGGTAATTTAAAGTAATATGCTAAAATTCCATTTTTATTCTAATTGTAACAATTCATAGTATTGAGTAGTTCATGGCATTATTAGAGTAGTAAAATTTTAAAGTAGACCCTTCAGTATTCACCTAGAACTACCACAACGTTGATCGGCTATCCCCCAATACATAACAAAAAATTTAAATAAATTTTTTTGAAGTAGAAAAAGTATACACATACCCAAATGTTTCTGTTTTTTGGTTCAGCCTTACTTATGATACCTGGTAGATATTTTTAATGCATTTTTCAGTTACTTTAATTACCTCATGTATTTAGATGTTGACTCACTTGAACTTATTGTCACTGCTGAACTTTAGAAATAGAATTGCATTTTTAATATCAGTTGAAGTGGTTCTTCTTAGGACCTGGGTTTTATAAATGGGGGTCTTTAATTTCTACTTGAAATAGAAGACATTTATTATAGTTATATATTTTAAGCACATATGAGTTAAAATATATAACATATGTTAGAGGTGAATTTATATTGTAATTTATATATTAGAGTTTGTATTGCACTCTGCCAACTATTAGAAGACTGCGGCTGTGTTACTTACTATAGACCATATATCATTTTGAGTGAAATGTAATTCTATTTAGTACTTCATTAGGATCTATACTATTCAGTGAAAAAACTAAAGATACATAGCAACATATTTAAATTACTTATGTATTTGAGAAAAGGTATACCATCTTCTCTGTAAGGGGATATTTAGGATTTCTTTTAAGGGATTATTTATGACTTTAGAAGACTTAACTTATTTTTAGTAGTTTTTACTTAGATTAAGGGCAAGAACCAGACTTTGAAGCTTGTAAAATTCTCTTGACTTTGTATTGATGAGTTAAATTCGGAAAGTAAGGAATGGTAGTTACAGAATCATAGCCTCCTTAAAAGTTGCAGCTGGTTTGTTAATTATATTACTGTGAATGATTCCAGTGTGGTTAATTTCTATCTTAATATGGCACTCAGCGAAGTAGGCTGCTTTGCTTTGCTTGCTTTGCTTTACTTTCATTATGAAGCGGAACCAGAAGAAGGCACTGTCGTGCTGTCCCTAGACAGGGAGGCTGGTGGCTACATCACCAGAGACTGTTTTGGAATCCTGTAGAGATTCATTGGTCAAATATTGATCCAGGCATTTAGCAAGTATTTATTGTCAGTTTTATGCCAAAGAATACAAAGGGAAAAAAAGTCACTGCCTTTCCTAAGTTTATAAGCAAATATTCTACTAGTATGCAAATGATGCAGGGCTTCAAAATGATTTTTATATTATGCAAATTTTCTGTATGCTTAATGTTTGTGAATGATGTAAGAAAAAAACAAATAGAAAAATAGGCTTTCTGGTTTTTGTAAGGAAATATACTCCGTATGTTGCTATTTCTACAACTCCTCTCATTTCAATGTTACCAAATTATAAACAGTAATATCTCAGTCAGTAAGGAGTTAGCAAGAGGTGAATAGAACTAAATTTGCACTTGTATTTCTTTTTTAATATAGTCAAGTTATTTAAGATTTATATATGTGTGTCTTTCTGATAGAATACTAAAGCGTGCTTTAATTTTGTTAGCTGTTCTAATAATGTATTTTATATATATTCATCTATTTATCTGCACTGAGTCTTAACTGATGCATGCAAGCTCTTAGTTGCTTGCATGTGGGATCTAGTTTTCTGACCAAGGATTGAACCTGGGCCTCCTGCTTTGGGAGTGTGGAGTCTTAGCCCCTGGACCACCAGAGAAGTCCCTTTATAATGTATTTAGCTGCTGCTGCTGCTAAGTTGATTCAGTCGTGTCTGACTCTGTGCGACCCCGTAGACAGAAGCCCACCAGGCTCCCCCATCCCTGGGATTCTCCAGGCAAGAACACTGGAGTGGGTTGCCATTTCCTTCTCCAGTGCATAAAAGTGAAAAGTGAAAGTGAAGTCGTTCAGTCGCTCTGACTCTTAGTGACCTCTTGATTTGGTTTTTTCCCTTATTACTAAGGAGGATCAAAATCTTTTTTGTACATTTATGGGCCATTTGCATTTCTTCTTCCATGAACTAATTGTTCATGTTTTCCTACCATTTTTCTTTAATTAAAAACAGTAATTGATATTGAATTGACACACAACATTGTATTAGTTTCCAGTGTGTTACATAATGATTCTATACTTGTATATACTATGAAGTGATAATCACAGTAAATTTATTTAGCATCCATCACCATAGATTGTTACAGAGGNGCCAGTTGACTGCTTTGGGGCTCGTTTTCCTCATTGGTTAAAGAAGGGGACCTAACGAGATAATGGCAAAGTACTTCAGTCTAGATCAGTTACTGATTGTCTCTGATAATGGATATAGTACATTTATAATTTTGTTTTCTAAAGAGAGAGGTAATTTAAAGTAATATGCTAAAATTCCATTTTTATTCTAATTGTAACAATTCATAGTATTGAGTAGTTCATGGCATTATTAGAGTAGTAAAATTTTAAAGTAGACCCTTCAGTATTCACCTAGAACTACCACAACGTTGATCGGCTATCCCCCAATACATAACAAAAAATTTAAATAAATTTTTTTGAAGTAGAAAAAGTATACACATACCCAAATGTTTCTGTTTTTTGGTTCAGCCTTACTTATGATACCTGGTAGATATTTTTAATGCATTTTTCAGTTACTTTAATTACCTCATGTATTTAGATGTTGACTCACTTGAACTTATTGTCACTGCTGAACTTTAGAAATAGAATTTCATTTTTAATATCAGTTGAAGTGGTTCTTCTTAGGACCTGGGTTTTATAAATGGGGGTCTTTAATTTCTACTTGAAATAGAAGACATTTATTATAGTTATATATTTTAAGCACATATGAGTTAAAATATATAACATATGTTAGAGGTGAATTTATATTGTAATTTATATATTAGAGTTTGTATTGCACTCTGCCAACTATTAGAAGACTGCGGCTGTGTTACTTACTATAGACCATATATCATTTTGAGTGAAATGTAATTCTATTTAGTACTTCATTAGGATCTATACTATTCAGTGAAAAAACTAAAGATACATAGCAACATATTTAAATTACTTATGTATTTGAGAAAAGGTATACCATCTTCTCTGTAAGGGGATATTTAGGATTTCTTTTAAGGGATTATTTATGACTTTAGAAGACTTAACTTATTTTTAGTAGTTTTTACTTAGATTAAGGGCAAGAACCAGACTTTGAAGCTTGTAAAATTCTCTTGACTTTGTATTGATGAGTTAAATTCGGAAAGTAAGGAATGGTAGTTACAGAATCATAGCCTCCTTAAAAGTTGCAGCTGGTTTGTTAATTATATTACTGTGAATGATTCCAGTGTGGTTAATTTCTATCTTAATATGGCACTCAGCGAAGTAGGCTGCTTTGCTTTGCTTGCTTTGCTTTACTTTCATTATGAAGCGGAACCAGAAGAAGGCACTGTCGTGCTGTCCCTAGACAGGGAGGCTGGTGGCTACATCACCAGAGACTGTTTTGGAATCCTGTAGAGATTCATTGGTCAAATATTGATCCAGGCATTTAGCAAGTATTTATTGTCAGTTTTATGCCAAAGAATACAAAGGGAAAAAAAGTCACTGCCTTTCCTAAGTTTATAAGCAAATATTCTACTAGTATGCAAATGATGCAGGGCTTCAAAATGATTTTTATATTATGCAAATTTTCTGTATGCTTAATGTTTGTGAATGATGTAAGAAAAAAACAAATAGAAAAATAGGCTTTCTGGTTTTTGTAAGGAAATATACTCCGTATGTTGCTATTTCTACAACTCCTCTCATTTCAATGTTACCAAATTATAAACAGTAATATCTCAGTCAGTAAGGAGTTAGCAAGAGGTGAATAGAACTAAATTTGCACTTGTATTTCTTTTTTAATATAGTCAAGTTATTTAAGATTTATATATGTGTGTCTTTCTGATAGAATACTAAAGCGTGCTTTAATTTTGTTAGCTGTTCTAATAATGTATTTTATATATATTCATCTATTTATCTGCACTGAGTCTTAACTGATGCATGCAAGCTCTTAGTTGCTTGCATGTGGGATCTAGTTTTCTGACCAAGGATTGAACCTGGGCCTCCTGCTTTGGGAGTGTGGAGTCTTAGCCCCTGGACCACCAGAGAAGTCCCTTTATAATGTATTTAGCTGCTGCTGCTGCTAAGTTGGTTCAGTCGTGTCCGACTCTGTGCGACCCCGTAGACAGAAGCCCACCAGGCTCCCCCATCCCTGGGATTCTCCAGGCAAGAACACTGGAGTGGGTTGCCATTTCCTTCTCCAGTGCATAAAAGTGAAAAGTGAAAGTGAAGTCGTTCAGTCGCTCTGACTCTTAGTGACCTCTTGATTTGGTTTTTTCCCTTATTACTAAGGAGGATCAAAATCTTTTTTGTACATTTATGGGCCATTTGCATTTCTTCTTCCATGAACTAATTGTTCATGTTTTCCTACCATTTTTCTTTAATTAAAAACAGTAATTGATATTGAATTGACACACAACATTGTATTAGTTTCCAGTGTGTTACATAATGATTCTATACTTGTATATACTATGAAGTGATAATCACAGTAAATTTATTTAGCATCCATCACCATAGATTGTTACAGAGTTTTTTTTCTTAAAATGACAGCTTTTAAAATGTACTCTCGTAATAACCTATATTGGAGAAGAATCTGAAAAAGAATATAGATAGATATATAACTGAGTCACTTTGCTGTACACCTGAAATATTATAAATCACCTGTGCTTCAGTTAGTTACCGCGGCTCAGCTGGTGTTTTGCATACTGACCCCTTATCAGATATACTGTTTGCAAGCATTTTATGCCATTCATCGTATTGATGGTTTCCTTTGCTGTGCAGAAATGTTTTAGTCTGATGTACTTTTAGTTTTTTATTTTGCCTTTATTGTCTTTTGGTGTCAGATGTAAAAGAATCATTGCCAAGACTGATGTCAAGGAGTGCACTTCTAGTTTTCTTCTAGAAATTTTACATTTTCAGGTCTTACATTTGAGGCTTTAAGCCATTTTGAGTTAATTTTTTTTGTAACAGTAAGATAGAGGTCCAGTTTGTTTCTCTTGTGTGTGGCTGGTCAGGATTCCCAACAGTATTTATGAAAGAGACTGGCCTTTTCCCTGTTGTATGTTTTTTGGCTCCTTTGTCATAAATTAATTGACCAAATACATGTAGGTTTATTTCTGGGCTCTCAGTTCTGTGCCATTGATCTATGTGCCTTTTTATGCAAGTCCCACAGAGTTCTGATTCCCATAGCTTTGCAATATAATTTGAGATCAGGAAGTATGATGCCTCTAGTTTTGTTCTTCTTTGAGATTGCTTTGGCTCTTTGGGGTCTTTTGTGATTCCGTGTGATTTCTGTTTTTGTAAAAAAAAAAAAAAATGCCATTGGAATCTTGAGAGGGATTGCATTGTCTGTAGGTTGCTTTGGGTAGTGTAGACATTTTAATGTTATTCCTCTGGTCCATCATATAGTGCACCTCTCCATTTGTGTCTGTCTTCTTCAGTGTCTTTCCTCGGGGTCCAGATGTCCTCTCTGGAACTAGGCATCACTTTCCTCTATCAGTAGCTTGGTCAGACAGGTGAATAGAAGCCTTAAACACTATTTAGATTTATTGTTGGGGCAGCAAGCTCTTAAGAAACCAGACTTTGTTAGAATATTACCAGTATTAGTTTTGGGCAAGGCACTCTCTGAACCTCCAAGTTTCCCCAACTTTAAAATAAGAATCACACCTACTTTCCATGAAAGTCAGAAATTAGAGTAGAAATTCTAGTGCATATGAAATACTATTTTGTGGCTCAGTTGGTAAAGAATCTACCTGCAATGCAGGAGACTGCCTGCAGTACAGGAGACCTGAGTTCGGTCCCTGGGTCAGGAGATCCCCTGGTGTAGGGAATGGCACCCACTCCAGTATTCCTGCCTGGGAAATCCCATGGATGGAGGAGCCTGACTGGCCACAGTCCACACAGTCAGAGTCCACACAGTCCAGGCTAGTCACAGAGAGCCGGACACGACTTAGTGACTAACCCACCGCCACCATGCCATTTTATGCTGCTGATAACTGGAGTGTTTCCTCATTACCAATGAGGTTGACTGTCTTTTCATATGTTTATTGACCATTTGTATGTCTTCTGCATTGTCTTTTGCTTATTGCTCTATTGGCAAATATATAGAGTCAATAACACAATGAAAGGTTGATAGTAAACCTTGGAGTACCTTTCATTATCAGAATGTGTATTTTCATTTTTATGAGGCCTGTAATTTGTGTAATTGGATGCATGACTATAAATTCCTCTTGAATTAATAGCAAACTAAAAGTAAAGGATTTATTAATTATTAAAGTAATTTAATTTATTAAAGTATTATTAGAGTATTGAGTTGGTAAAATGAATATAACCATTGAGGCCATGTCAATCACAGTTCTAGTCCATGTTATTAACTCTGCTGTTATGTAAATCTATGACTTATGTACTAATTTTTTGTTTCCTCTTCTTTCCTTGAGCTGTGGTAGCAAACAGTGAGGATACTCAACACCTGACACCAGGAAAGATGAGTCAGCGCCAAGGGAAAGAGGCTTTTCCAACACCAACCAAAGATTTGTATCAGCCGTCTTTTAGTCCAGCAAGTCCTCATACCCCAGGTATGGAGTTGTTCTTTTAAGGTTTTTTTGTTGTTACTGATGGTAGGCTGTGTGCGTATGGATTATTTTGTGTTTTAGGGAGGTCTGTCCTTTGCTGCTGTATCATGACTTTTCTTTTTAACTATTTGGTTTTATAGAAGTTTATGTTTGTTTTGTTTTGGTCACCCATAATACACTTGAAATGAGCACATTTTCGTTTGGAGTACTTTTTAATTCTCTGCCGGGGTCCAGCCCCGGTGTATCCAGGGTAATTCAAAGCGGGAATGTAGTTGGTGATTGGGAAAGAATTATTTGATTAGAGACGTAAAGAGAAATTAGGGAAGAATAGTGTAGTGAGAGAGTGGAGAGAAAATAGAGAAGAAAAAGAGGCTGTATTCCTTGGTTCACATAGAAAGCCAATAAAGCCCTGAGACAAGGGGCTTACACCATCTACGTAGGTTGCAGGCGCCCACTTAAATAGCAGAGGGTGCCCCACCTTGGGCTCCCTCTCGCGTGGGTCTTAGAAGCCCAAGCAAATAAGTAGACATGGCAAGCCTCTATCTCCAGACGGGAATTTAGCCTGAAAAGGAGAATAAGAAAAGAAGACATGGGGGAGCCAGATTTCCAAGAAACTGGTCTGTCTCTTTATTTTCCAGGAAAGCTTTTATACTTTAAGTTGTACATAGAGATCAGTGGATAATACAAAGTCGTGCAGGGTCAGCAGCCCTGACCCCTATCGAGACCAGGCTTTCTCTCTGCATACCTAGCTGTATACACAGGTCTTAGGTGATTTACATCATCTTCTGGCCAGGAGGCCTATTAGCATTTTATGGCCCTTTTCTGATAAGGGTCCATGAACCAGAAAACTTATTTGCCCTAAAAGTGTTGTTCTTACTAAAGTCTGGTGCCACTCTCAGAAAGCACTAATTAAGGTTACATTCTTACATAGCAAGGACACAACAATTTATAACAAAGAAAGAGGAGTACAGTAATTTATAACAAAGAGAAAATTCATTAACTCAAAAGTCTAGTATTGCTAACATCAAAACTACCATATTCCTTTTTCTATATCCCAATTACATAGATTAATATCCTCCCAGGTACCTCAAAGATAAAGGATATGGAGGCCTGGCAGCAGTCATTAACTCAACAATGAAACCCTTCACCAATATAATTCTTAGCCCTTTAAAAGGGCCCTATATCTTTAAGATGTTTTAAGCTTCGTGCCTCTCATGGTTGAGGGGGGCTGTAAATAATCACATGCGTAGTTGTAAAAGTCCAGCTAAACCTGTCAGGCAAGTTAGAGAGCCATCAGAGGGGTCTGAGCTGAGACACTCCTTTTATATGCAGAAGACTGTTAACTGGAGCTCTAAGTTAACTTTTTCCAGAGAAAGGTGGTCGGGGATAGCCCCCTGTTAATGTCATAGGAGTTGGTGAAAGTCATAAAATAATAAGACAGACAGATTCTGGTTTTGGGGTAGATGCTCCGAGAAGTTCGAGGGAGGCCCCACGAGGCCTGATCCTGCCTTTGCATGTTAGGCCCCTTCCTCATGACCTTTGCCATGGGCGAGATCCCCCATGCTGGCTCCTGGCAATTCTCTTTATATTCTCTAAAATATTTGGTTGGTTATACCATTCTTTTAATTCAGTGATTTTCAAACTTTTTGGTCTCAGGACTCCTTTAATACTGTCAAAAATCACTGAAGACCCCAAAGAACTTTTATGTGGATTAATTAACCTATTGATACTTACTGTATTGCATATTAAAACTAAAACTTTAAAAAAATGTTTACTTTGTTTTTTGAATTGATGTGGACTTCCCTGGTGGCTTAGTGGGTAAATAGTCTGCCTGCAGTGTGGGACAGCCGTGTTGAATCCCTGGCTTGGGAAGATCCCCTGGAGAAGGAAATGGCAACCCCCTCCAGTATTCTTGCCCAGAGAATCCCATNATTTTCCAGGCAAGAATACTGGAGTGGGCTGCCATTTCCTTCTCCAGGGGATCTTCCCAACCCAGGGATAGAACCTGGGTCTCCTGCATTGCAGACAGATGCTTTACAGTCTGTCTGTAACCCATACCTATAAAACTGAGATAGTGTTGTTTGAATCTATTGAAAACATATGTGAAAACACTTTTGAAAACTTATTACTGTATAATTCTTAGATAGTATTAATAAAGGTTACATTCATAGATGCTCTTAGTACATTTTCAGTTAAATAGATTCTTGTGAACAGTCTTAGAAAGAAACCTAAGCACCTTATTTAACATTTGTTTTGTGGGAATAGACCCTGAGTTTCAGTCAACTTTTAATGACCATGTACTCACACATGTTGACAGCTCAATAAGAGCAGAAATTAGGGGCTATTATATCATAACTGTCCTGTGCTTAACATAATTTCTAACCCAAAGTAGATGCTCATCACATTTTTTATTAAATGAATGATTATTTGATATACACATATAATTACAAAGAACTTTCCACCCAAAGGAAAGTACTGTCTTATACTTGCTGATGTGAGTGTGGATATATAGACAAGAATGCTCTCCAGTCTAAAATTATCTTAAGCCATCCTTTTAATTCTGTACGTGCATTTGCATGTGCTGTTGAGAACATATTTAGTACTGAGAATCTACAAGAGTTATTTTCTGAGCAAATGTGGGATAAATAAAATTGCTTTGTGTGCTTTTCAAGCCATATACTCATCAGTGAAATTTTACTAATTACAGTTAAGAACTTTGTCTCTTTGGAGGATGGAAATTGAGAGCTTTATTGTTGTGTTTTCTTTTTTAAAGCAAAGATCATTGTCAGCCATCTCAAATTGTATGTCCTTTGAAAGGTTATTAATAGACTTGTCTGCTAAGACAAGTCTGAGACTGAGCTGCTTAATTAATTAATAGTAAATAACTATATTATTTTTAAAATTTTGTGCTCTGTAAGGAAACACTGCTGAGTTTGTATAGTACCACTGGCAGATATTTAGTTCATTTTTTAAGGTGGTGGTTCTATTCATGTTTGGGTGTAATACTTTCTTAAATTCTTGTTGACTGATGTTTGTTTTTAATATTTTGATCTTTTCCCAGTTCTTTGTGCTGCTTTAAGAATTTTAAATCTCTTAAAACCTCGCTAATTATCTTGAGATTCAAGATTAAAGTATATAGTTCTTATAATGTAATAACTTAAGCCAATATATTTTATCCTGAGTGAGCATATGGAACTTAAGTGGATTTTCCAGCTACCGAATTAGATTATTTCAGAATATCAGCTATGTTTGCCAGTCATCTGTTTTTTAAATAAAGCTGATCTGGAATTTGTCCAGGGAACTCATTAGAGTTCTAATATGAACAGAGCTGCCTTCTCCAGTCCTAATCTTTTGGCTCTATAGAAAGGAAAACTGAAGCTGGGCATTTTCTTTGGGCACACAGCAGGAGAATCTAAGGATTCTTTCTATTACGGCCTTTTGTGGGTTTTGTTGTTGGTGTTGGTTGGTCACTAAGTTGTGTTTGACTGTTTGAGGCCCCATGGACTGCAGATGCCAGGCTCCTCTGTCCTCTGCTGTCTCCTAGAGTTTGCTCAAACTCAGGTCCGTTGAGTCAGTAATGCTGTCTAACCATCTCATCCTCTGCTGCCCCCTTCTACTTTTACTTTCAATCTTTCCCAGCATCAGGGTCTTTTCCAAGGAGTTGGCTCTTCATATCAGGCGGCCAAAATATTGGAGCTTCAGCTTCAGCATCAGTCCTCCCAGTGAATATTCAGGGTTGACTTTTTTTTTTAGGAATGACTGGTCTGATCTCCTGGCAGGCCAAGGGATTCTTAAGAGTCTTCTCCAACATCACAATTGGAAAGCATCAGTTCTTAGGCACTCAGCCTTCTTTACGGCTTCCCTGGTGGCTCAGACAGTAAAGAATCCACCTGCAATTCAGGAGACCTGGGTTTGATCCCTGGGTTGGGAAGATTTCTCTGGAGGAGGACATGGCCACCCACTCCAGTATCCTTGCCTGGAGAATCCCCATGAACACAGGAACCTGGTGGACTACCGTCCATGGGATCGCAGAGTCAGACACGGTTGAGTGACTAAGCACAGCAGCCTTGTTTATGGCCCAACTGCTGAAGAATTGATGCTTTTGAACTGTGGTGTAGGAGAAGACTCTTGAGAGTCCCTTGGGCTTCAAGGAGACCAAACCAGTCAGTCTTAAAGGAAATCAAGACTGATGCTGCAGCTGAAGCTCCAGTATTTTGGCCACCTGATGCGAAGAACTGACTCATTGGAAACCCTGAGCTGGGAAAGATTGAAGGCAGGAGGAGAAGGGGATGACAGAGGATGAGACGGTTGGATGGTATCGCCGACTTTATGGATATGAGTTTGAGCAAGCTCCAGGAGTTGGTGATAGACAGGGAAGCCTAGTGTGCTGTAGTCCTTGGAGCTGCAAAGAGTCAGAAATGACTTCGCAACTGAACTGAACTCACATCTGTACATGACAGCTGAAACAACCGTAGCTTTGACTATATGGACCTTTGTCCACAACGTGGTGTATCTGCTTATTAATATGCTGTCTAGGTTTGTCACAGCTTTCCTTCCGAGGAGCAAGCATCTTTTAATTTCCTGGCTGCTGTCACCATCTGCAGTGATTTTGAAGCCCAAGAAAATAAAATCTGTCACTGCTTCCACTTTTTCCACTTTTGTTTGCTGTGAAGTAATGCGACTAGATGCCATGATCTTAGTTTTTTGAATGTTGTGTTTCAACTTGGCCTTTTCACTGTCTTCTTTCCCCCCTCATTGAGAAGCTCTTTAGTTCCTCTTTACTTTCTGCCATTAGAGTGGTATCACCTGCATATCTGAGGTTCTTGATATTTCTCCCAGCAGTCTTGATTCCAGCTTGTGATTCCTCCAGCCCAGCGTTTCACATGACGTACTCTGCATATGAGTTAAACAAACAAGGTGACAATATACAGCTTTGTCATACTTCTGTTCCAATTTTGAACCAGATGGTTATTCCATGATGGTTCTGTTGCTTCTACCCGCATACAGGTGTCTCATGAGACGAGTAAGGTGGACTGGTACTCTCATCTTTTGAAGACTTTCCCATGGTTTGTTGTGGTCCACTCCAAGGCTTTAGCTTAGACAATGAAGCAGTAGTAGGTGTTTCTCTGGAATTCCCTTGCTTTCTTGATTCAGTGCATGTTAACAGTTTGATATCTGCTTCCTCTGCCTTTCTAAACCTAGCTTGTACTTCTGAAGCCTAGCTTAAAGGATTTGAGCATACCTTGCTAGCATGTGAAATGAGCACAATTGTAAGGTAGTTTGAACATTCTTTGGGATTGAAACGAAAACTGGCCTTTTCCAGTCCTGTGGCCACTGCTGTTTTCCAAATATGCTGACATGTTGAGTGCAGCACTTCCACAGCGTCATCTTTTAGGATTTTCAAAAGCTCATTTGGAATTTCATTGCCTCCATTCGCTTTGTTTGTAGTAATGCTTCCTAAGGCCTGCCTGACTTCATGTTCCAGTATGTTCAACTCTAGGTGAGTGACCACAGCATCGTGGTTATCCAGGTCATTAAGACCTTCCTTGTAGTTCCTCTGTGTATTCTTGCCACCTCTTCTTAATCTCTTCTGCTTCTGTTAGATCCTTACGGGTTCTGTCTTTTATTGTAGCCATCCTTACATGAAATTGTCCCTTGACATCTCTAATTTTTTTGAAGAGATCTCTCGTCTTTATCATTCTGTTATTTTCCTCTATTTCTTTGCATTGTTCATTGAAGAATGCCTTCTTATCTCTCCATGCTGTTCTCTGCAACTCTGCATTCATTTGGGTATATCTTTGACTTTCTCCCGTGCCTTTCACTTTTCTTCTTTCCTCAGCTATTTGTAAAGCCTCCTCAGATAACTGCTTTGCCTTCTTGCATTTTTCCTTCTTTGAGATGGTTTTGGTCACTGTGTCCTGAACATGCTGTGGTTTTGGCCTCTGCCTAAATATCTGCCATTTTAATATGGAAAGAGCCCCTAGACCAAAGATAATATATTCAGAGATATTAGTTCGTTTTAGTGTTAGGGAATTTTTAAATACATTTACTGGTACAGGAAATGCCTGTACTTTGCTCTCAATTTTGCTGTGAACCTNTCCTTCTTTGAGATGGTTTTGGTCACTGTGTCCTGAACATGCTGTGGTTTTGGCCTCTGCCCAAATATCTGCCATTTTAATATGGAAAGAGCCCCTAGACCAAAGATAATATATTCAGAGATATTAGTTCTTTTTAGTGTTAGGGAATTTTTAAATACATTTACTGGTACAGGAAATGCCTGTACTTTGCTCTCAGTTTTGCTGTGAACCTAAAACTGCTCTAAAAAATAAAGTTAAAAAAAAAAAAACTTCCATGTATTTGAAGTCTCCTCAGTTTATCTATACATCAGGGGATGAGGGAAAGAGAATAAACCTCATCAGCATACTGTCAGGACACATCAACGTCAGAAAAGAATGTTGGTAAATCTCACAGAATTTGTCTCTGGGTCAGAAAGAGATAGTGCAGTGATAGGAGGAGACATTTTGATGATGACAGCTCTTTATATTGAGTAACCTGTTTACTGTATTCTCAGTTCAGTTCAGTCACTTAATTGTGTCCAACTCTTTGTAACCCCATGGACTGCAGCATGCCAGGCTTCCCTCTCCGTCACCAACTCCTGGAGCTTGCTCAAACTCATGTCCATCGACTTTATGATACCATCCAACCATCTCATCTTCTGTTATCCCCTTCTCCTGCCTTCAGTCTTTTCCAGCATCAGGGTCTTTTCCAATGAGTCAGTTCACATCAGGTGGCCAATGTACTGGAACTTCAGCTTCTGCACCAGTCCTTCCAATGAACATTCAGGACTGATTTCCTGTAGGATTGACTGGTTTGATCTTGCAGTTGAAGGGACTCTCAAGAGTCTTCTCCAACACCACAGTTCAAAAGCATCAATTCTTCTGCGCTCAGCTTTCTTTACTGTCCAACTCTCACATCCATACATGACTACTAGAGAAATCATAGCTTTGACTAGATTGGTGTTTGTTGGCAAAGTAATGTCTGTGCTTTTTAATATGCGGTCTAGGTTTGTCATAGCTTTTCTTCCAACAAGCAAGCATCTTTTAATTTCCTTTATTCTATGTATCCTTGATTTGCTGTCACTTTTTGTTGGGTATATATTCTTTTATATTCTTTCTCAAGGGAGTTCCTGAGAGGGAAATGAGGAAGGCATATAACAAATAATATAGGTGAATATTTTCTCAGTTCTCCCAAGAATATGGTGCATGGTTAGAGCCATAATAGATACGTGGGAGAAAAGTTAATTCATTTTGAAGAGTGGATGTTGTAGTTCATTAAGCTTAATTCTACTGTAGAACCCTAGGTAAGAATGATTATTCTAGCAAATTCTTTAAAAACATGCATGGAAAGTAAGTTTTTAAGACCCTACATATCCAAAAATATTTTATTTTACCCTAATATGTAATTGATAATTAGACTGGATATGTACTTTTGAATTGGAAGTTATTTTCCTGCTAGTTTTGAAGACGAAGTTATTTTCCTGCTAGTTTTGAAGACATTGCCTATTTTTTTGACCTGGTTCCAGTATTGTTGATATCAGTAACTTATCTGATTCCTAATCATGGTGCTATTAATTATCTGTGGAAGGATTTTTTGCTATCAGTGGGGTTGGTTGTGGAGAAGGCAATGGCACCTCACTCCAGTACTCTTGCCTGGAAAATCCCATGAATGGAGGAGCCTGGTGGGCTTCAGTCCATGGGGTCGCTAAAAGTCGGACACGACTGAGTGACTTCACTTTCACTTTTCACTTTCCTGCATTGGAGAAGGAAATGGCAACCCACTCCAGTGTTCCTGCCTGGAGAATCCCAGGGACGGGGGAGCCTGGTGGGCTGCCGTCTGTGGTGTCGCACAGAGTCAGACATGATTGAAGCGACTTAGCAGCAGCAGCAGCAGGGTTGGTTCCCAGTTTTTGCCACAGGTGTGTGGTTCAGCTTTCTTGAACACGCAGGACAAGTGACTGCAAGTTCATCTCATGCTTTCCAGGCGCAAGTTTATGTGTTGATGTGTCCTCTCTTGGATGCATACTTGTGGAATACATACCCATGCTTGTGTATGCTTTTCTGAAAAAATACTCCATTCCTATAAATTTTGTCGAATTTTAGGAGAAAAAACATTATTAGGTCACTATCTTGATTCTACCATTTTAACCTGAAACCTTTCTTGATTTTCCATCTATTATCCAATTTGATCCTTGTAACAGTCGTGTAATATAGATAATGTTATTAAAATTTTATAGATGAGGAAACAGAGACACAGAGAAATTAAGTCAATGCCCCTAATGTATCCAACTAGGTTAGAACTAGGATTTGAACCAAAGCAATTTTAATTTCAAATTCTGTTTAACCATTGCACTATAAATGCCTTTTGTGATGTTACATTCTTTATGCTTTAAGAGGTAGGCAACACTGTGAATTATTTATAAGTATTTCTCTGATGCCTATATTAAATGGCAGTTTATATTTCATGACAAGGGAAAAAAGTGGGGAAAAAACTCCCAAACCCCATACCTGTTATAGTTGTGGGTATCAACCATAAACCATTTTTATCACTAACTGATTTTAAAATGCCTTTGCCAAAGAAATAGCATGTACAGGAAATTAAGTTTGTTGAAATGTCCTTTCTTTTGAAGAGAAATAGTCTTAGATTTTGTGGAATGCTGTTGTGTGTGAATGGAGAGCCAGCCTTGAAGTGTACGCATAATGAGGGAGGAGATGGAGATCTTACAGTAAGGCACCTATAAAAGTGAACCACCGAGTCAGTTGTAATTGAGTTGTTGTCTAAGAAGGTGTGTTTCCAGGTTGAAAGAACTGTGGTTAAAAAAATCAGTCTAGGGTATATAAAGAAAATAACTGACTTAAAGCTTTTTAACTTTAGTTAAGGTATACAGCAGAGTAAATGGATTTTAATATAAATAGGAAAATCATCTTGGAATTTTAAAGATTAGGTATAAAGAGATGACATACTGTATCATTTTGGCTAGAGGTACTTTCCTGTTAGATTTAATGATATGGGATCATCCTAGTCACTTAGTTTTACCCCAGAAAAAAACAACGATATTTATATTTGTTACTGTGATAATAAAGTTGCATTTTTTTTAATAAGAGTTTTAAGTGTAAAATATTCATTGGTTGATGATATCGTTTGGAAAGTTTAAATGTAATGAAGAGGAACTATAGCATCTCTTTCAGAGATACATATTGGAGCATACAGCTTTATTAGTAGTATCCTTTTAATCCTTTCTGTTAATGGTTTGCATTAGCAGTTTCTTACTGACACATGTATCTCTACTAGAGGTAAAATTTAAGTGTTTATTCTCTGTGTTAGCCGTTGGAATCCATCAAAAATGTACTTGAAAGAATATCTTCCCTTATGAATTCTTAATCATAGCTAAAGCAAGCAGTAGATTAGATATAAATCTAGAAGCTTCAGGAAAGATAAACAAGTGTTATATCCATTTTTAAAGTAAGCAAAAACTGGAAAGAATCGGAAGACGTGGGAAGTGTGGCAGATACTATAAAAGCATAATGAGTATGAGAAGAGGATTGCGTATTTAGAGAAGAGAGAAACTGAGTTTATTATTTCATCCTGAATCTCTAAGTATTAATCTTGCTTTATTTTACTAAGGCAGTAATTCGGTGCAGGGCATTACTGGTTTGATAAAAAGGTAAAACAGTGGAATAGCCTTTCTTGTTTTTCAGCTCATTTCTTTTAAAACACCCAGCAGCATGGCTTAATGCCTTTTCTGTCAGCCTCTTTCTCTATCTGTTTATTGCTGATTTGACGGTCTCTGGTCCTTCTCCTTTGCTGTTAAATGTGTGTGTCCTTTGTTTGTGCTGGTGGGTTCGCTATATTTGGATCTGAAGAAAAGCCTGTTATTGCCATACTGGTCTAATTAGCCTTCTGGGTGAGTGTATACATTACATAGGCCTTTTAAGCCATGAAAGAAGACAGCTCACAACAACGTAGGTTTTCTTCCTGTACTGTGGTTTCGCCTGTTTTATTTCCTCCACGAATTGATGGCCGAAAGCTTGTCCGGAACGCTTCATTTGGAGGCTACAATGAACTTTCTCCTTCTTTGCCAGGTTTGTTTGTTTAATCTTGCATTCTTTTCTTAATTTCTTATAGACTTTTCATTAAAATAAACTAGACATCTTAATGTCTTAAAGCTGCTTTCTTTTAAACAAAACAATTCTATAGTAAAAGGTTATATTTTAGTACTATATGGCTTGGCTTTCCATATTTTCTTTTACAGTCTCTTTATGCTTGAACTTGAAAGCTAATGATTCAGTGAAGTATGAATCTTGAGTGCTTATAGCATGAGTTTTTAATTGTTGAAATAAATATTATAACCCTTTGATAAAAATAAAGCCCTTTGTAGATTTGAGATAAAATTCTATAAACCAATTGTTCTGAAGTTTCTGCAAATGAAACCCACATATTTAATATTAATATTTGTTTGACTATTCTCAAGCAAAATAGTAACTGTGAAAATTGATGTTTAGTTTATGCTTTAATAGATTTAAGTCCTGACTAACATGAAGTTATCTGTGTAATTTAATTTTTGAAATGCCTTACTTCATGTTGTTAAATGTGTTTATGTATGATCAGTTTTTGCTTAGAAAATGTTTTTTTTTAGAGCAATATTTATTAAATGAAATTAGACATTTGACAGCTATGATTTAGACGTTAAACAATTGGTCAATGAGATGTAGCTGTTAACTGATCTTTTATTGTTTGAAAAAGATTTATTGTAGCAAATATTTGGATATAGATGTTAAGATATAAGCAAATCTTTGTTTTCTTTTCAGAATATTAAACTGCTACACAATCATATCTACTCTTTTAAGGTTATATTTTTCTTTTAAAATAAAAATGTTATTTTAATCCTCCTGACAAATATTGACTGAACTGGTGCTTGTTTTAATTGTTTATGTATTTTTCTGACATTCATTTTGTGAAATTCAAATTATATTTTCATTTTTCACACTAGCCTTTCTTCTTAGGTTTTTGTGAATACTCATGCTGATAGGTAGGACATATATTCTCTTGAGATACAGTGTTACTTGGACAATTAAATAAATTATTATAAATTCAGTGACTTCATTTTCTTTTCTAACGGTGTTTTGAAAAGTATTGGAAGCCATAGTCCTGAACTGTTGCCTAAGTAACATAAGCTTTAAACAGCACTCATAATCCGTATTGAGTCTTCTTAGTGTAGCATGCTTACTATCATGCTTCTTTCTTAATGTTCTCACAGTGGTGTAAATTTTACTATTTGTCTTTGTTCAGAAGTGACTCTGAAAATACAACAAACAAGTTTTTTTTAATGTTGTTGAATACTTACTTGCTTTTTCCAAGTGACTTAGTTCCATTTCTATGTTTGGCTCCTTGTTTTTCTTTTTTTAAGACAGCAAGCTTGCTGGCACATGTTTACTGACCTTCATGCTATGAGTCTACTTAATGTAGAGAATAATCAGGTGACCTTACTTAACGATAGAAAACTTAACATCATTTAATTTAAGACAGAGTTGTTAGTTTCTTCTGTCAAAGAGAATATTGAAGGTCATCCAGATAGATTTCTTTTAGTGGAAAATTAGGTGCTTGGCTTTGTTTTCTAATTCTTGAAATAGATAAGGTCATATTCATAGAGCTGCTTCCACAGTCCTCTTAATACAACTAACAATAATATTAAAACCAGCCATGATAAAAAGTGCTTTCTAATGTGTTTTATCAGCTAGGTAGAATAGTTGAATTAGGTACTTCAAAGAAGTGACTTTTTTAAGTTAAAAGTAAAAAATATAATTTTTTTCTGGGGCATTTTATTGTTTTTATCTGACAGCAGTAGAGAAAGAGGGATTATACATTAGTGAGATGTGTATAAGAGACAGACTTAAAGCTTTTTAACTTTAGTTAAGGTATACAGCAGAGTAAATGGATTTTAATATAAATAGGAAAATCATCTTGGAATTTTAAAGATTAGGTATAAAGAGATGACATACTGTATCATTTTGGCTAGAGGTACTTTCCTGTTAGATTTAATGATGTGGGATCATCCTAGTCACTTAGTTTTAACCCAGAAAAAAACAACGATATTTATATTTGTTACTGTGATAATAAAGTTGCATTTTTTTTAATAAGAGTTTTAAGTGTAAAATATTCATTGGTTGATGATATCGTTTGGAAAGTTTAAATGTAATGAAGAGGAACTATAGCATCTCTTTCAGAGATACATATTGGAGCATACAGCTTTATTAGTAGTATCCTTTTAATCCTTTCTGTTAATGGTTTGCATTAGCAGTTTCTTACTGACACATGTATCTCTACTAGAGGTAAAATTTNAATGCAGTAATTCTATATTTGTAAATATTTACTGAATCTACATTTTTAGATACTCTGTATGTAATCTGATTTTAACAAGCCTGAAGCAGTATAAAACTTGCTTTATTATATCTAAACATTATTGAACCAATTTTTAATGAGGTATATAAAAAGTTATATCTTATCAGTGATGATAGCATTTTACATATGTTAATAAGAAGTTAGGGAGAGTGTACTAATTTATTCAGGAATCACATTCCATTGAATTAGTAGGAGAAAGTTTTACTACTATATTACTGGAAAATATCTTCATGCTATTTTCCCACAGATTTAGGGAAGACTTTCTTAAGACCCAAAAGCACTAACTGTTAAAAGAATGAGGTTGCTACATTTGACAGTGTTCAATTAAGAGACAGTCATCTAAAGAGACCATGGAGAGAATTAAAAGACAAGCCATAATTTGTAATAAATATAACTGGCAAAGAACCAATATTTGGAAAACATTATGAATTCCTATATAAATCAAGAAAAAGTACAGAGGTTTTTTTTTTAATGTACTGAAGAGTTTCTTCACAAAGAGAAAATTAAAATGGTAATATATGAGATAGTACTCAATATCATTAGTGATCAGGAACACACTAAAGCCTCACTGATATACCATTGACACACCCAACAGATTGGAAAAAATATTTAAAAATTTGTCAATATTGATGTTACCATGGATGTGGGAAAAGAACTATCATACACTGTTAGGAGAAAATAAACAGATGGTAAACAATTTGGTGTTCTTAAAGACACACGTATACTCAGGCCTAGGAGTTCTGCTTCTGGTTTAAACCTTAGAGATATTTGTCTACTGGGATGCATTGCCAACAATATTTGTATCACCTATATTTGTNAATAAACAGATGGTAAACAATTTGGTGTTCTTAAAGACACACGTATACTCAGGCCTAGGAGTTCTGCTTCTGGTTTAAACCTTAGAGATATTTGTCTACTGGGATGCATTGCCAACAATATTTGTATCACCTATATTTGTAAGAGTGACAAACTAGAAATAACACAAGCAGATGGATAAATAGTAATATAGTCATGCAATAGGATTCTAATCAGCAGTGAAAATGCATGAAATACCAGTTGTGGCATGCTGGTACATAATCGTAAAAGTCAAGTTCCTTCTTTCTGAGGGAAAGAAGAGTAGAGTAGATAGGGTCAAGAATGGCATGAGTGGCATAGGGCATGGTTCTCACAGGATGGTGACAATTCTGTAATTCTTGATTTGAGTGGTGGTTATGCAGATAGTTATTGTATACATTAAAATATGTTTTTATGTTTTATGTATGTTTCTGAAGTATGTGTATTTCACATATTTTAAAAAGCCACTGCCTGTAAAAGTAGAGTCCATTTTTATTAATCTTTGGATCAGTTTATCAAAATTTGAATGGATGAATAAGAATTGAGACCCTTCTTTTCAGGAACTCCCACTCAAGTATGGGACATGAACAGGGAAACAGACAATTGAAATATTTTGTGATAAATAGAGTAGTGCAAATGTACCAAGTGCTGTGTCTCAGAGGAGACAGCTAACTGTGTTTATGCAGTCTAAACATGGCTTCCCAGAAGACGTTGGCCTTGAATCTAGAGAAGCACTCTGACATTCTAGAAACACCATGAATTTTAAACTTAGACCTAAGTTTAAATTAGCGCTGGTACTGTCACCTACTGACATTTGTCACATTACTTAATTTCTGTAAGCCTCAGTTTTTTCAGTTATATAGAATATACCTGATATTTGAGGAGGGGCTTGATTTTCAAGATTGGGAGTAAATTTTATCATAGTATCTTAAAATTGCAAGTGTTCCTACAAACGGATATTGGTTACTTTATTGTTTTCATTAATATTGTGTTAATTATCTTCTTAATTATCATGGATGATGGATGAATCAAAATCAGCCCAGAGCAGGATATGTTAAAGGGATAGAGACTAAGAAAGGATGCCATAGCGAGAGCAGTCTAATAAATTGGAAGATTAAGGAAAGAGTGTGGCGCTAGTAGTGAAAAGTCCACCTGCAGGAGACACAAGAGACACTGGTTCAATCCCCGCATCAGGAAGATCCCCCGGAAGAGGAAACGGCAGCCCACTCCGGTCTTCTTCCTGGAGAATCCCATGGACAGAGGAGCCTCGGGGCTACAAAGAATCAGACAGGATCAAAGCAACCTAGTAGAGCACATACAAATTTTTTTAAAAATTATTAAGGCATAACCGACACGTAGTTCATTGCACAACTTTTTGAATTTCTAGTTATGTATCTACTCCAGTATTCTTGCCTGGAGAATCCCCAGAGGAATCTGGCAGCCTACAGTACGTGGGGTCACAAAGAGTTGGGTATGACTGAGCTACCAAGCACAGCACAGCACACAGCCACATGTGTAGCCACTCCCCAGGTCCCCAGAAACTCTCAGGCCCCAGCCCCCAGTCAGCCTCCTACAGCAAAAATCCACCACTGCTCCAGCCTCTGCCACCACAGGTTAGGTTTGCTAGCTGTTGTTGTTTAGTCTGCTGAGTCGTGTCCGACTCCTGTGACCCCATGGACTGTAGCCCGTCAGGCTCCTCTGCCCATGGTATTTTCCAGGTAAGAGTACTGGAGTGGGTTGCCGTTTCCTTCTCCTGCTAGTTCCTGACCTTTATATAAATGGAATTATATGGTATGTGCTTTTTTTTTTTTTGATGGTGAGGTGGCTTTTTTCACTCAGTAACCTGTTTGTTGTTTTGTGTAGTGGTGTTTGGTTCTTTTTCATTGATGTTTATCATTCCATTGTGTGACTATAGCATAAAGTATTCATTTATTCTACTATTAATAGTCATTTGAGTTAGCTCCAGGTTTTGCTATTATGAATAAAACTGTTGTGAACATTTTGTACCTGTCTTTTAATGACCGTGTAATGCACTCATCTCTGTTTAGTATATCTAGGATGAGAATTGCTCTGTTTTAGAATATGAGTACTTTCAACTTTAGCGGATATTGTAAAAAAGCTTTCCAAAGTGATTATGCCATTCCCATCAGTAGTGAATAGAGTTCGAGTTGTGCCATAGTCTACCTGTATTTGGATGGTCCTTGTCCTTTTAATCTTAGCCATTTGGGTGCGGATGTAGGTTCTATCTTATGGTAGCAGTGAGGAGTATAGTAGGAAGAGAATTTACTGCCTGATATCACTAATGAGCAAACTTGGTGAAAGTCATGACCTGAAACTGTTCTGCATTTTACTGATAATGGTCAATAATGTATTGTGTGCTCTGTGCTATGCTCAGTCGCTTCAGTCATGTCTGACCCTTTGTGACCTGGTGGACTCTAGCCCACCAGCCCCCTCTATCAGTGGGATTTTCCAGGCAAGAACGCTGGAGTGGATTGCCATCCCTTCCTCCAGGGGATCTTGCTGACCCCGGGATCGGTCCTGCATTGCAGGTGGATTCTTTACTGCTGAGCCAGGGTTCAGGAAACCCATGCATTTTACTGATAACAGTCAATAATGTATTGTAGGCTTCAGGGTTTTATTTATAAACGTCACAATAAAAAAATTAAGGACACATGGAAAGTAAATAAAACTCTAAGAAATATGTTGGCTGAGCCCTTTTTGGCTTCTAATAAATATAGTACTTTCATGACTGACATTTTACGATAACTATTATTTTGCTCATTTTTAGGGAGCCATGTTTATCCAGCCTAAAGAAAAAGTCCTTCATATGATGCGTTTTGCTTTGCTTACCTTGGAATTATCCTTGAAAGCATACTGTACAATATGACAATACCTTCTTTTTTAAGGCTTTTGTACATTTTGGACTATAGTCCATAGGTTTGCAAAGAGTCGGACACAACTGAAATGACTTAGCATATATGCACGCATATGGTCATTGCACTTTATGGTAATCATCTGCTTATTTGCATGTAGCTGAAACTCAGAGTATTTGACCGGACTTAGCCTTTTTTTTAATCTGCTATAATTTTACGTAATGTGGAAGTCATCAGGGCCACCTTTTAAAATAATGAGTTGCAAGTTTGAGGTATAGAAAATCTTTTAAAATGATATTCATTTATTGGTCTGACATAATATACAATCTAGGTTTATGAGTGAACTATTCNTGCTATAATTTTAAGTAATGTGGAAGTCATCAGGGCCACCTTTTAAAATAATGAGTTGCAAGTTTGAGGTATAGAAAATCTTTTAAAATGGTATTCATTTATTGGTCTGACATAATATACAATCTAGGTTTATGAGTGAACTATTCTTTTGGGGTTTTTTTTGGGAGATTTTTATTTAGTTTAGTCTTGTTTTTCTGTGTCCTTTTCCAATATTTGAAACTTTCTGCAAGACATATTTGAATGTTCAAAAAAGATTTATTCNTTTAAAATGATATTCATTTATTGGTCTGACATAATATACAATCTAGGTTTATGAGTGAACTATTCTTTTGGGGTTTTTTGGGGGAGATTTTTATTTAGTTTAGTCTTGTTTTTCTGTGTCCTTTTCCAATATTTGAAACTTTCTGCAAGACATATTGAATGTTCAAAAAAGATTTATTCAGATTTATAACTTTGTCTTAATTTCCTATTCTGTTGTTAAAGTAATATGTGACTATTCATACAGTGAAGTAGCCATTTTATTAATCTAATAAATGCATTGATATAGATTTATCTGAAACCAAAACCACACTGGAGAAATTGAAGTAATAGTTTTGTTCTTATGAAAATAAAGGAAGACATCCTCTTTTTTTCCATTCATAATTACATCTTTAGAAAATCTTTGTTCTTTTATACATATATTTAGAAGATCTTTGAAATAATTAATGTTAATTCATTAGTATTAAGAATTGCCTATGTTTATTACTGTGAATAAATATTTTTAGAATTTTTAAGCTGAATTATATAACTTTGATTTGCTTTACACTAAAGTTTCAAATTCTGGAAAGTTTCATTTAAAATTCCATGTTAGATTTAATAAGATTTTTTTTCCCCTCCTCAACTTTAAAATTGCCTTATCTTGCTCCTTACCAAAGATGGAAAAGGAAGCAAAAAGATTTCTTTTTCATATTACAAAAAAAAAATGCTAAAATCATTGAATTAAGAAAATAGAATGGATTTGTTTTAGCTAATATAAATCAAATACAGAATAAATGGTCTCATTGTTATGTTAGAAATGATTTTTAAATGCTTCAGGCACTGATACTGCTGGTAACTTTTTAAGCACTGCTCTATGAATGATTATTTATGCATTATTATATAGGCTTTATTGGACTCAGAACAAAAGGTTATAGAGAAGAGTTAATGCTACTTGTCCACAAAAGTAGAAAGAGCTTCATTAAAATGGGTACTGCTCCACTTATGGCGGCCACACAAATCTCAGGATTAGCATTTCTCTGATTATACCCATACAACACTAACTTGTTAACTGCTTTCGGCATCGTGCTATATATTGCCTTCCCTGCTGGCTAGGTTGGTAAGGAATCTGCAGTGCAGGAGATCTGGGTTCAATACCTGGGTCGGGAAGGCCCCCTGGAGAAGGGAATGGCAGCCCACTCCAGTATTCTTGCCTGGAGAATCCCATGAGGAGCCTGGCAGGCTATATAGTCCATGGGGTCTCAACGAGTTGGACACCACTGAGTGACTAGCACATATACATAGTGCTGTATTAATGTTGCATGATTGGAAAGATGTGTGCATATGTCCCAATGCACTCATATTTATCCTTTTAAATTTTATATAATTTTATAAATTATATAATTTATATATATATATTTATAATTATATTATATATATTATTTATATATAATTAATTAATTATAATTATATATAATTTATATATAATTTCAGCTAAAGCTGAAACTCCAGCACTTTGGCCACCTCATGCGAAGAGTTGACTCATTGGAAAAGACTGATGCTGGGAGGGATTGGGGGCAGGAGGAGAAGGGGACAACAGAGGATGAGATGGCTGGATGGCATCACGGACTTGATGGACGTGAGTCTGAGTGAACTCTGGGAGTTGGTGATGGACAGGGAAGCCTGGCGTGCTGCGATTCATGGGGTCGCAAAGAGTCGGACACGACTGAGCGACTGAACTGAACTGAATCTGTGCCAATGATAATATTAAGGGTCAATGTTAATTGAATATCGTGAAAGTGAAGTCACTCAGTCATGTCCGACTGTTTGCAACCCCATCGACTGTAGCCTACCAGGTTCCACCGTCCATGGGATTTTCCAGGCAAGAATACTGGAGTGGGTTGCTAGTTCCTTCTCCAGGAAATCTTCCCAACCCAGGGATTGAACCAGTTCTCCCACTTTGTGGGCAGACCTTTACCATCTGAGCCACCAGGGAAGCCTATATTGAATATATACTGTGTGCAAATGCTATGCTAACTGCTTTCTAGGCATCCTCATTTAATTCTCACAGTAAGCACATTATTAGATTTTTTTTTATGTTGATGGGTTCAGGGAAAGACACAAGTGCCTCTGTAAGCCTTGATTTATTCTAAAGAATTACTAGAGATGACCCCTTAGTAGTCTTTAAACTATAATCGTTTAAAGCTGTATGTTGAATCTAGGTTTCTTGCACTGATATACATCAAATATTATATAATGTATATTTGAAATTGAATAACATATGTGTATTTGCTTTTTATTACCTGTATATGTTCAAATGTGGTAATACTGAAATAATGACTATGTTTTTAAAGGTTTTGAAAGAGGAAAGGAAGACGTTTCTCAAAATAAAGATGAATCTTCACTTTCTATGTCAAAGAGCAAGGTAAGCATATTGTCCTCAAGTATATGATCATACTATTTTTTCTAATATTTAAGATGAGTGAACTAACACCAAAATCTTATCAAATTTTTACAGGATGTGTTTATGTTGGTATATCTAAACCAGGTAGTATTTATGAGAAAAGGAAGATTCCCCTGGGGCTGCTTTCAATGTGTTGGTTATTTGGAAATATAGCCGATTGGTAACTAGGGTTCTCTCCTGAGTGATACTGTACTGGTATGTCTGCTGCAGCACACATCTCAGACTTAAGTCTGAGGCTTCTGTCTGGAGAAACAGTCAGGGGTTTGTTTGTTTTTTTTTTTAAGTGTTTGGGTTCATTCAAATGACTATCAAAAACATGTACATTTTAACAGTTAAAGACAAAATATCTTTTACTATAGCAGCATGCAACAGAAAGACAGTTTCTTAGAATAAGACAGAGTTCCCTAAATTAGTAGTTTTCAAATTGGGTACTTGTATATATTCTTGGGCTTCCCTAGCAGCTCAGATGGTAAAGCATCTGACTGCAATGCAGGAGACCCGGTTTCGATCCCTGGGTTGGGAAGATCCCCTGGAGAAGGAAATGGCAACTCACTCCAGTATCCTTGCCTGGAAAATCCCATGGACAGAAGAGCCCGGCAGGCTGTACTGTCCATGGGGTCACAAAGAGTCGGACACGACTGAGTGACTAACACATATATTCTTAGGTCTGTTGAGAATTTTTTCTCTAAGAGTACTATTCAAATTTGAGAAGTACTGGATGATGCATAGGCTTTGCTATGGGTTTGTAATTCACTAGATTTTCTATAATTTGTCAATGGATTTGACTTTTGACTTA
Source organism: Raphicerus campestris (assembly GCA_006410735.1). NCBI lineage: Eukaryota > Metazoa > Chordata > Mammalia > Artiodactyla > Bovidae > Raphicerus > Raphicerus campestris. The sequence continues at coordinate 1,210,618 of SJYW01046390.1, read as the reverse complement.
TTTCTGGTCACGTTTAGTAGCAGAAGAAGCTTTTTTGTTTATGGAATCAAACTTCAATGACTGTAAGAAAATCTGTTTCTTAAGCTAGTGAATTCTCTGCTGTTCTTAGAATAGGCTTTGCTTGTAAAACCCGACATTTTTTGTTCTATTCTTGAGAGTGGTTGAGTCAGAGGATTCCATGATGTTTTATACAAATTTTATTCACACTTAACTTTTCATTACATAAAAGTCCATCTTCTATTTAATATGGGTAAAAGTATATAAGGTGAGAGTTTAGTGTCATACTTTGTATGTATAAAATACAAAGAGAAACACATGAGAAATGCCTTAATCATTTTACGTAAGATCCGTAATTAACAAGGAGATAGTTTATCTTGGTTCTGCCATGGTTTGAAATGCAGTGAAATTTATGGAATTTTAAAAACCTGTTTTCAAGCAGTTAATACAAGCATTGGTGAATGTATGTTTAATTGGTATTCCTACTCAGAAGCCTAAACTCCATACCTACCTACCACAGCCTCCCAGTCTCTAAACAGGAGAGTGGCGGAGGGGCAGAAGGGGTCGGGAGGAGAGGGAGCCTAGAAAGGGAAGCAGTGCGATTAATGAAAAACAAGGATGCACCTCAAGTGCAATAGCACTGAATTGTATATGAACTTTAAAATTAGAAATTTGGTTCCTCAGTTGCACAAGCCACATCTCAATNGGGTCGGGAGGAGAGGGAGCCTGGAAAGGGAAGCAGTGCGGATTAATGAAAAACAAGGATGCACCTCAAGTGCAATAGCACTGAATTGTATATGAACTTTAAAATTAGAAATTTGGTTCCTCAGTTGCACAAGCCACATCTCAATAACTCACTAGCCACATGTGGCTAGTGGCTACCATATTTAACCATTCAGATATAGAATATTGCTGTTATTCAGAAAGTTCTACTGGACACCAAGCACTCACTAAGGTTAAAAAAGTGAGTTTAAATCTTGATTCTCATACATTGCCTGTGATTTCTTAGATGCTAATTAGAATGATATTAATAACTAGTTTGTGTTAAGAGCTTGCTAAGTGTCATTTTAACTCTCTTAACAATACTAGAAGACAGGTATTATTGGCCCCATTTTATAAATGAAGCTTAGGGGGGGAAGTTAGATAGCTCTCCAAGGGTCAAAGTGTTAGAGCTAGAATTCACAGTGGCTTCAGTTTTCTTCTCTGTACAAAGGAGATAAAATCTAACTCACAGATGGTGATATGGTAAGTGCCTGACAAAGTACCTAGCTGATAATAGATGTTTGAGAACTCATTTTCCTTCCTTTGAATAAAGAGCTACAGTGAATGAATGGGCTTCTTGGTGTGGTAACTATTTAGTGTAAGTCAAATTGTACTCGTTCTGTTTTCCAAGAGCTGAATCTTATTGATTCTTAATCTCAGTTTATTCTGTTACCTTAAGAGATACGGTCACTAGCTTGTCCTGGAATAGTTTAACATATATTCTACTGTATTACTTTTTGGAAGAATTCTAAAATGTATGCATTTATATAAAGCCTTATTCTCATGGAATTATGAAGATTTTGTTCTTACCTAAGTAACTTTGGAAAACAAAATCTTGTTATTCCTTCTATGATTGATCTATATAACTGAAGCCATTAAATAATTTTAACCTTATACTTTTATGAATTTTATGCAAAAAGTATCAATACTGTCATTTAGGTCATTGATTTTGTAATTAAGTGTTATTTCTTAAAAATACATAATTGAGACCAATAGGCACAACCCTTCTTTACCTCAGCCCCCACCATTATAGAAATAAAAGCAGTTCCTATTTATTATGCATCCTGTAAATGAATGAATTGAAGAAGGCAGTTAATCAGATCATCTCTTCCTTTTAGCATTTTTAAATAAATTTTTAATTGTCTGTCTCAATGAAAGGAATTGCCAGCATGAATAATATTTCCAGTGGGGTAAAAGGAATCCTATTACAAGGATAAGGAGTTTCTGAGCTGAGATCTCTTGACTTGATTCTTCAGTCATCAGTCTCCTTGCCTGAAGGTTTGCTAAGTCATCTATCACTTGGTGTAAAAAATATGTTTGCTTTGACATTTAAAAAAAAAACCTTTCCAAATCAAAATATCTGACAGAATCATAGTAACATCATTATTGCTATTATTCTTATGTCTACAGTATTTTAGTTTTCAGAGCAAGTCGAAAGTATTCTAGTTATGTTAATGTTCCATTTATCTGAAGATTATGTTTTTGTCAACACTTGCAATCTAGGAGATAGTCACAAATCTGAAACACAATATATATCAAGTACTGTGTTAAACTCATTGCACACTGCCTCTTTACCCAAAGCAGCGCTGTGAGTTAGTAGGAATATCCTTATTTAATAAATAAGGCAATTAAGACTGGAAGAGAATATCTTCCCATAGTTACACAGCCCATAAAGTGTCATCATTAAGACAGTGGTCAGTAAGGTTATCAAAGAAGGAAGCTTAGTTTAATAAGATATTTCCAATAAAATCAGTTTATGATTCTTGATATTTAAAAGGTAACTTGTTGATTCATGAGACTTGGTATTACGTTAAAACGAACATAGAACTTGGTCACTGGATTTCTTTTCTTTCCCCCAAACTAGCTACCCTGTGTGGCGGGATTTCTGGAAGGATGTGCGCTGTAATTTAGCAAGCTCTTGGCATAGCCATGTGGCCTCCCGGTCCCTTAGACACCAGAATCATTTAGGGACCTCCAAGCCAATCTTGTCATGTCTAGGGAAATAGATTTCCTGTTGTTCATAAAGATGAGTCTTAAGTTTGAGTCTGAGAGTCTGTATGAATAGTTGTAAAAAGATGAGCAATAAATGTAGTGAGAGGGCTAAGAGCATGACACTGAGAATTGGGCACACCAGAGTACACATCCCAGATCATCTGCTTGCGGCCCTGTGACTCTGGACAGTTGCCTAATCTGTTAGTCTTAGTTTCCTAATTGGCAGAAGAAACTGCTACTGTCTCATAAGGTGGCTTTGAGGATTAAAAGAGGCAGAACACATAAAGTATTTATTGTACTACTTGGTAAAGAGTCAAACCACCGTTCATTTTCACTAACTTTTAAGTTAATACTATGGAAATTCTTTACTTAATAATATCTAAAAAGTACATTATAATATACATTTTCCTATTAAGCTATGGGAAATAGAAACCATTATATTCCTCTGACAGTAGCTTGTGTCATCTTTGAGTTTCCAGCAGCAAGGAGAAGACAGAGACCTGTTTGGCTTGATGACTTTGGTGAAATGGTTTTGATATCACAGTATATCTTGTCATCATGAAAGTAAGCCGTGTGATGTTTCAAGTGCAGTTCTCAGAGGAGTAACTTTAACAAAAATTTAATTAGGCTAATCCCCACCTTCTGCATTGAGTGTAGTTTGCAGTTCCCTTTCAGTTCAGCCACTTACTTTACCATCAACATAATAATTTGTATTTTGTACTAAATAGCAGAGGCATTTTTTAACAGAGATGAACTGCAAATGCTAGTTTCATTTTGATAATTCCTAAGGTATTCATTGAGCCCTTGCTTTACTAAGTTACTTCAGTTGTGTCCAACTCTTCATGACCTGTGGCCCATAGCCTGCTAGGGTCCTCTGTCCATAGGATGCTCCAGACAAGAATACTGAATGGGTTGCCATGCCCTTCTCCAGGGGTTCTTCCTGACCCAGGGACCAAACCCAGGTGTCTTAAGTCTCCTGTGTTAGCAAGTGGGTTCTTACCACTCGCACCACCTGCAAAGCCCAAATTACCCCAGGTGATATCTGGCTACAGTTGTTGAATAAGCATGGTCCTGTGTTCGTGGTTCTTCAAATTGAGTGAGGGAGTTTATTTCCCAGTGTTCTTCCTCCTTGGTCACATCTAGTGATATTATGCAGATCTGGCCATTTAAACACTTGAAAGCTACCATTTAAATCAAGTCCCATATACTTTCTTGGCCCTTTAATGCTGTGAACTTGAAGTATCTTCTCCCATGTCTAACAATAGATAAAAAATGAAATTCATAGGACAGTGAAGGAATATGTTCAGTTTTATTGTTCCAGTATTTATAGAAGCAGCTTTTAGTTTTATATTCTTCTACTCTGGTAGAAGAAAGTAGTCTCCTTGAAAGAAGACTGGATTAACAGCACTAGGTTCTGATCCCTGCTATTGAGTGATTATTTAGAAAATCAATGTCCGTGAGCCTCCCTTTCATGATTTGTAAAATGGAGATAAAACCACTTGTTATGCCTGTTTTTCAAGATTTTTACAAGGATCAAATTGAAATATCAAGTATAAGCAAAATCAGGAAACAAGTTTGAGGCATTAATATTTATTTTTTGAACCACTGGATAGTTAGAAAGAAGTGCTGGGAATATTGTTTTTTAAACACTATACAAATTAGGGTATTTCAGTACTAGTTTCTAAAGATATTTGTATCTACACCCTTTGGAGAAGGAATAGTTAACAGGGCAGTGTTTGTAGCAATTTGCTAGTTTTTTGGTTTTTAGAATATTTCAGTCTAAAAAATGACACTGCTTTGGATATGTTTGTCCTAAGAATTATTTTGCATAAAATAACTGTATTCTTTAGAAGTACTCTGAAAAACAGAATGCAGAGATTTTCAAATGATCTTGTTTAACCTTACGTTGTGCGCTGATTTATTGACAAGTTTTTATTTTTGTGTTTCTGTGGCTTTAATGTGGATTAGTTTTCAAACCCAAACACTGTATAAGAAAAATCAGCATTTGAAAATAGATAATTTGCCTAAAATCATAGTAGTGAATGGGAAGAAGGTCACAAACATAATTTGAACATCAGTTTTATGTGCCATATGTATGTGGAGAATGAGTGACAGTTATAATTATTCTTTCTCTTTTCTTCCTGTCTGTGTGGTTTAGTCTGAATCTAAACTTTATAATGGCTCAGAGAAAGACAGTTCAGCTTCAAGCAAGCTTACAAAAAAGGAATCTCTCAAGGTTAGTTTCCACAGTTATTTTATAACTAATGTTANCCAAAGCAGCGCTGTGAGTTAGTAGGAATATCCTTATTTAATAAATAAGGCAATTAAGACTGGAAGAGAATATCTTCCCATAGTTACACAGCCCATAAAGTGTCATCATTAAGACAGTGGTCAGTAAGGTTATCAAAGAAGGAAGCTTAGTTTAATAAGATATTTCCAATAAAATCAGTTTATGATTCTTGATATTTAAAAGGTAACTTGTTGATTCATGAGACTTGGTATTACGTTGAAACGAACATAGAACTTGGTCACTGGATTTCTTTTCTTTCCCCCAAACTAGCTACCCTGTGTGGCGGGATTTCTTGAAGGATGTGCACTGTAATTTAGCAAGCTCTTGGCATAGCCATGTGGCCTCCCGGTCCCTTAGACACCAGAATCATTTAGGGACCTCCAAGCCAATCTTGTCATGTCTAGGGAAATAGATTTCCTGTTGTTCATAAAGATGAGTCTTAAGTTTGAGTCTGAGAGTCTGTGTGAATAGTTGTAAAAAGATGAGCAATAAATGTAGTGAGAGGTCTAAGAGCATGACACTGAGAATTGGGCACACCAGAGTACACATCCCAGATCATCTGCTTGCGGCCCTGTGACTCTGGACAGTTGCCTAATCTGTTAGTCTTAGTTTCCTAATTGGCAGAAGAAACTGCTACTGTCTCATAAGGTGGCTTTGAGGATTAAAAGAGGCAGAACACATAAAGTATTTATTGTACTACTTGGTAAAGAGTCAAACCACCGTTCATTTTCACTAACTTTTAAGTTAATACTATGGAAATTCTTTACTTAATAATATCTAAAAAGTACATTATAATATACATTTTCCTATTAAGCTATGGGAAATAGAAACCATTATATTCCTCTGACAGTAGCTTGTGTCATCTTTGAGTTTCCAGCAGCAAGGAGAAGACAGAGACCTGTTTGGCTTGATGACTTTGGTGAAATGGTTTTGATATCACAGTATATCTTGTCATCATGAAAGTAAGCCGTGTGACGTTTCAAGTGCAGTTCTCAGAGGAGTAACTTTAAAAAAAATTTAATTAGGCTAATCCCCACCTTCTGCATTGAGTGTAGTTTGCAGTTCCCTTTCAGTTCAGCCACTTACTTTACCATCAACATAATAATTTGTATTTTGTACTAAATAGCAGAGGCATTTTTTAACAGAGATGAACTGCAAATGCTAGTTTCATTTTGATAATTCCTAAGGTATTCATTGAGCCCTTGCTTTACTAAGTTACTTCAGTTGTGTCCAACTCTTCATGACCTGTGGCCCATAGCCTGCTAGGGTCCTCTGTCCATAGGATGCTCCAGACAAGAATACTGGAGTGGGTTGCCATGCCCTTCTCCAGGGGTTCTTCCTGACCCAGGGACCAAACCCAGGTGTCTTAAGTCTCCTGTGTTAGCAAGTGGGTTCTTACCACTCGCACCACCTGCAAAGCCCAAATTACCCCAGGTGATATCTGGCTACAGTTGTTGAATAAGCATGGTCCTGTGTTCGTGGTTCTTCAAATTGAGTGAGGGAGTTTATTTCCCAGTGTTCTTCCTCCTTGGTCACATCTAGTGATATTATGCAGATCTGGCCATTTAAACACTTGAAAGCTACCATTTAAATCAAGTCCCATATACTTTCTTGGCCCTTTAATGCTGTGAACTTGAAGTATCTTCTCCCATGTCTAACAATAGATAAAAAATGAAATTCATAGGACAGTGAAGGAATATGTTCAATTTTATTGTTCCAGTATTTATAGAAGCAGCTTTTAGTTTTATATTCTTCTACTCTGGTAGAAGAAAGTAGTCTCCTTGAAAGAAGACTGGATTAACAGCACTAGGTTCTGATCCCTGCTATTGAGTGATTATTTAGAAAATCAATGTCCGTGAGCCTCCCTTTCATGATTTGTAAAATGGAGATAAAACCACTTGTTATGCCTGTTTTTCAAGATTCTTACAAGAATCAAATTGAAATATCAAGTATAAGCAAAATCAGGAAACAAGTTTGAGGCATTAATATTTATTTTTTGAGCCACTGGATAGTTAGACAGAAGTGCTGGGAATATTGGTTTTTAAACACTATACAAATTAGGGTATTTCAGTACTAGTTTCTAAAGATATTTGTATCTACACCCTTTGGAGAAGGAGTAGTAACAGGGCAGTGTTTGTAGCAATTTGCTAGTTTTTTGGTTTTTAGAATATTTCAGTCTAAAAAATGACACTGCTTTGGATATGTTTGTCCTAAGAATTATTTTGCATAAAATAACTGTATTCTTTAGAAGTACTCTGAAAAACAGAATGCAGAGATTTTCAAATGATCTTGTTTAACCTTACGTTGTGCGCTGATTTATTGACAAGTTTTTATTTTTGTGTTTCTGTGGCTTTAATGTGGATTAGTTTTCAAACCCAAACACTGTATAAGAAAAATCAGCATTTGAAAATAGATAATTTGCCTAAAATCATAGTAGTGAAGGGGAAGAAGGTCACAAACATAATTTGAACATCAGTTTTATGTGCCATATGTATGTGGAGAATGAGTGACAGTTATAATTATTCTTTCTCTTTTCTTCCTGTCTGTGTGGTTTAGTCTGAATCTAAACTTTATAATGGCTCAGAGAAAGACAGTTCAGCTTCAAGCAAGCTTACAAAAAAGGAATCTCTCAAGGTTAGTTTCCACAGTTATTTTATAACTAATGTTACGCTTTACCTGTGCTTTTGAAAGTGGGCTAGTATGATAAAGAAGTATTTGTATACCTAAAGGAAAAAAAAATGTTAATATTTGTGTTTCCGTGGCACACTGGAGTCAGCTGAAAGGCTTTCTGATGACGTCCCAGCGCTGCTCTGCCCTCCATGGGAGGGGGGCTGAGGACTGGATGTCTGCACAGGTGTGCCGTGGGACACACCTTTACTGGCTGCTAGGTCATGGGCTGCATTTGGTCCACAGCTAGATGGGTTTTGTTTGACCTACACAATGTCTTAAACATTTGAGCTGACAATTACAGGTCCAGGTCTCCAGCTTCCCTTAAGAAATAGGCAACACTGGACATGCCTTCCAGAATGGCCACAGGCCCTGGCGCTAAGGAGCGCATGCTTTCTGATTGACTCTTGAGTCCCATATAGTCTGTTTTGCCACCCCCCTCTTTTCCATATCTGATCCCATATGCATTTACATTTATAATCATATATTAAATCTGTTAATTCACTTATGCACATTAATAAGACCAAAGTCTAAATTTTTTTTTACTGTGTAATTATTAAAATTTTGTTGTGTGTATGTAGTCTCTTTACCATTAAGTGCAACTAGGAAAATTTTGTGTTTTACTTTAGGAAAAATCACTGATAGGTTATCTTCTATTCGTAAGCAACGCAAAGTAATAAATAATAAGACTGCTCCACTGCTGCTTTCCCAGAGTATCTCAGAAGTGACTTAGGAAGGGTAAAACTTTGATAATTTGAATGTATTAATTTCACTGTTGTGGTTTCTTAATTATTTATATCTTATGTATTAGTGTCAGGAAAGAGAGCAAGATTGCTAATCCTAAATTGCTTTGGTTATAGCATTGCTTGTGGTATGCAAAACTGACAACAGAGTAGATTACCATCAGCAAGAAAGTATATTAAGAAAAATTATGGAAGCAGTGTAGCGTGGTGGTGCAGACATGTCTTTTAGAGCCAGTCTGCTTCTGTTTGCATTCTGCTTCCACGACTTAGCGATGCGACACTGAGCAGTTTGTTCTCTGTGTATCAAGTTTTCTCATCTAGGGAATAAGGATAATTATAGTCCTACTTCCCGAGGTTATTGTAAGTATTAAATGCGGTAATACATGTAAAGTGCTTACAGTAGGGACAGGTACACAGAAGGTGCCCGGTAAATGTTACCTCTTACTGTTTTATTCATAGGAAGAATCCTTTGTAGCAGTTAAAAGAATGAAGTAGGCAATGAATAGAAATAGAGTTGAAATACTCCAAGTAATATTGGAGAACCTTTTTTTATGTGTTAGAAAAAGCAAAAGCAAACACAAAAGCTATGTATTTGAAAAGACCTGAGTGTATAGTGTTTCCTGAACGTTATAGTGTTTTCCTGCAGGTTAGCAGTGATCAATTCTGGGGATCACATTAGGAGAGGGTATATTAAAAATGGTTTTTAGCTTTTATTGTTTGAAATTTTTACCAAGAGTTCATATTCATGTATNTTCCTGAACGTTATAGTGTTTTCCTGCAGGTTAGCAGTGATCAATTCTGGGGATCACATTAGGAGAGGGTATATTAAAAATGGTTTTTAGCTTTTATTGTTTGAAATTTTTACCAAGAGTTCATATTCATGTATTGTGTAACTTTAAAAGGGTAAGATTCTTAAAAAAAAAAAAAAGAAAAGAAAAGAAAAAGCTCTTCTGTCCTAAGATGCTAGAATTCTAAAAGAGGTTTAAAATTTTATTTTAGTGTAAAATTTTTACATTCCATAAAGTTAAATAATTGAAAAGAAATTGCCTGTTTCTAATGAATTTTTTATTTTTCTATTATTTCTGTAAAATAGGTACAAAAGAAAAATTACCGCGAAGAAAAGAAAAGAGCCACAAAGGAGTTACTCAGTACAATCACAGATCCTTCTGTTATTGTTATGGCTGATTGGTTGAAGGTCAGTTTGTATTGTCTTGAATTCAAATTGCTGGACATTTACCAACTGGCATAGGAAAGCCCGGAGTGCACCAGCCTAAAGCCTGCGAGACAAAAAAACTCCAGGGTGATTTTTTTCACTGATGAAGAAGCTGTTAATTGTATCCCAGAAGGTCTGTGTTCTGATCTTAACGGAGAGCAGGAACCTTGACGTTGGCTCTCTTGACTGTAACATCAAGTATGGATAGCAGTGCTTTTTAAAAAGCTTTGTGATGATATATGTGACAGGACATAGTCTAATCAATGTGAAGTGAAGAAATATTCTGTGTGCTGTTCAAATTCTCATTTAGTATGATTGTAGACTTGGTGTATATGCATTTTGTGAAAGTTAGTGTAAAAGTTGTCATTTGAAAAGCTTCAATTTTCCAAAAAACATACATACTGCTATTTCCGTATCTTATTCTTCTAGCCTCTGGTTATTCCTACTTATCTTCATTCCCATTTCTATCACCCTAGTCATTCTATTCTCTGTATCACTGTTATTTGTAGGATATTTGNAGTCAGGCAAGTTGATTCCTCCAGTTCCGTTCTTCTTTCTCAAGATTGCTTTTGCTATTCACAGTTTTTTGTATTTCCGTACAAATCTTGAGATTATTTGTTCTAGTTCTGTGAAAAATACTGTTGGTAGCTTGATAGGGATTGCATTGAATCTGTAGATTGCTTTGGGTAGTATACTTGGTAGGAATTTTTTAGACCAGTGCTAACTTTAAGAATGATCTTGTAAGACCCTGACTCCTGGAAAGTTTCAGTACCCGGCTTTCACCTAAAAATCACCCCAGCCCTGAAAAGCTTTTCTCTTTCCCCAAGGGTAGGTACAGCCTTCAGACTAAAATCTTTGTGAGATCTGTCATGAAAGTCCTCTTACTACAATGAGAGTCTAGTGGTATTTCCTTGACAGTTCAAGTAGTACTGAGGTCTTCTTGCACGCTGTTCTGAAAACACCTTTGGACTTATATGCGCTCTACTTACTAAGTCTTTAAGCTCCAGATCTTGGTACTAAGACAGTATATTTTAATGGCTCCTGACCTGGCCAGGACAGTTAGGATTCTTTTGAAAATGTTGATGTGATGCAGTCTCCCACTGGAATTTAAGTTCCTTGGAAGTAGCAGTCATGCTGTTTTCACATTTATTTGTAGTGCTGGCTGATTAGTAGCTTTACGAATATACATCTAGTGAATTTAAAATGTACATTGTTTGAAAATTTTAGATTAAAACACCCTATTTGCCTCTATTCATTTAGTACCTTGTGAAGCAGAAAAACAGACCTTTATTTCTTAAAATAAACTTATCTTTTTGTAGATTCGTGGTACCCTAAAGAGCTGGACCAAATTGTGGTGTGTGTTGAAACCCGGTGTGCTACTGATCTATAAAACCCAGAAAAATGGTCAGTGGGTAGGAACAGTCCTTCTGAATGCCTGTGAGATCATTGAACGTCCATCGAAAAAGGATGGCTTTTGTTTTAAACTCTTCCATCCTCTGGAGCAGTCTATTTGGGCAGTGAAGGTAAGTAAGCACTTGCTACACAGGCAGAAAGTAAGAACGACAGTCTGTGAGTGGCACTGAGCCACATCGTGAGTGACTGGCGAGCGGCTGCTGTCCTCTGCAGAGCGGTTTCTGTCCGCAGTCACGTTGTTCCCCCTCTGTCTCTGCCCACGGTGAAATGTGCACCAAAGTGCTAGGTTTATTTTACCTCTAAGATCAAACTTAAAGAGTTTCTCCAGAAGATGTTTCTCAAATTTATGTTGTACCCTATTCTCTCTTGTCTGTGGGGATTGTTTGTACTATTTTTTTAGTTTGCAGTTACTAGCTTTGCTTTCTAATATTGTATCTGGTTTACTGTGACTGTTTTTCTCTTGATCTATTTGTCAGACTCCCTAGAACAGAAGCTGCCTTTTCTTTTGGTGGTCTTTCCCGCAGGGATGTAAACTTGTGACTGGAAGCCTGTAAACAGAAGTGGTCTTATTTACTCTTGAGGGGCAGCTTTCTTGGAAGATGGAGCTCTCATGCTTTTATAACTAAAAAGCATGACTCTGGTCACTTCTATGAATAGGAGCAGAATAATGTTTGTAAATTTCTACTTTGTGTCAAGGACTCTTTTCAGTATACTATATGGAATCTTTTTTTAAATTCTCCTACCTGTAAGGAGGATACAAATTTCTCCTATTACCCAGATAAACAGATTGAGGCCTAAAGAAGTTACTTAAGTAATTTTTCTAGTATGGAGTCATACTAGATTGAAACCCAGGGAATTTGACTCATGGTCCTACTCTATAGTGGGTCTAGGAACTGGACCATAAATTACAAAGCCATTTGAAAACACCCAGGGGACACCGTAGGATTTGTTGAAATCATATTGATTTGTTTCTACTTTTTTCATTTTGAATGTTCCTCCTTACTTCCTGATGTATATGCTTCTTAAAATCCGTTTTATTCTTTGATCTGACAACTTAAATTATTTTTCCCCGGACCTAGTAAAAGTTCATTTGTCTCTTTCTTATATTTCCAGCTGTTTCTTTAGGCTTCCAGAAATTTAGTATTTCTTAGCTAGTAGTTTTTGTAGTGTGGAAATTCTCCATTAAATTAAAATTTGGTCTAGTATGTTAAATTTTAGGATTTTTAAAAATATGTAAACCATCTGTGGAGATAATATTAAGTGTTAACTATAAATTCAGTTTTCTGGTAAGGAAGTTAAGTTTGGTGGAAGACGAAAGCTTTCCTGACTACTTGACATTTGCTCTCAAGAAGCATGAAATTAACACTTGCTTGCCTTTAAAAATTATAGTCCATGGCTTACTTAGTTTATTACAGGTAATAATGAATAATATAAAGTTGAGATCTCATAATACTATACACCATTTAACTGTTATTTTGCTTTTTAAGGGTCCAAAAGGTGAAGCAGTTGGATCAATAACTCAGCCCTTACCTAGCAGTTACTTGATCATCCGAGCCACTTCAGAGTCAGATGGTANAATATAAAGTTGAGATCTCATAATACTATACACCATTTAACTGTTATTTTGCTTTTTAAGGGTCCAAAAGGTGAAGCAGTTGGATCAATAACTCAGCCCTTACCTAGCAGTTACTTGATCATCCGAGCCACTTCAGAGTCAGATGGTAAATAGAAATAATGGGTTGGATTTTGATCCTCATTTTTAAGGGTTTATTTCATATATGACTGTGTTTTCCTTTGGGAAACTGTTTGTCTTTAGTGTGGAATTTCAGTAAAGGTATTATAATCATATATTATTTAGAACACAAATTTTTATATATCAGTTTGGTTGACAAACAGGGAAATCTGATAGGAAGGAAGCAGTGTATAATTGAGTGATCAATTAGCCTGGAGTTTCTGCTTCAGCTTTCATGACATATCAACACTCTCTTGCCTTGGTTAGTGTTCTCTGTGGTAATTCATTGTTTTGTCATTTTAGAAGTACATTTAATGCTATTTATATTTTATCATTAAATATTAACATGAGGCACCACTTGCATTATTTTTCTTTACATAAGACATTCAAATGCAAGCTTCTCTTATGTACTTTATTACTCAATATTTACTTCCTGAGACAGACATAGGGAGGGTATAACTTATATGAGAGCAAGGCATCTTTAAAACCTTAATAACTGGTAATGGATTTTTTTCCCCAACTTTTATGTTTTATAGTTTAGACCATCTTAGCTTATGTAACCTTCTAAAGTTTCCTTTCACTAGATGATTATATTTTAAATTAAAATATCATATGCATGTATTTTCATTATGAAAATGATTTATTTGGCTGATTTTTTAGCATATCTTGAAACAAATATATATGACTTCTCAGAGCAATTAACATTTTTTTCTGCTAATACTGTTCTGAATTTTAATTTCAAAAATAGTAGGAGAGGAGGACTAAATTAGGAGTTTGGGATCGACATGTACACACTCCTATATTTAAAAAGAATAACAAGCAAGGACCTACTGAATGGCACAGGGAACTCTGCTCACCATTCTGTAACAACCTAAATGGGAAAAGGTTTTGAAAAAGAAGAGATATTTGTATATGTACAGCTGAATCACTTTGTTGTATACCAGAAACACAACATTGTATATCAACTATGCTGCTAACTGCTAAGTCACTTCAGTCGTGTCCAACTCTGTGTGACCCCATCAGCTATAGTCCAATATAAAATAAAATTTAAAAAAATATATATAGTCAACCACACATTAAAAAATTAAGTTGTTAATGTTTCTCCTGACTAATATGACAATAACATTATTTGTACAGGCATTTTTCTGACTTAAAATTGAGGTACTAAACCTGGAATAGATGTCTTAACAGCAACAAAATATTATTTTGGTTTGTTTCCTAGTAAAAGCGTAATTCTTAGGTATATTTTATGTACCTTTGTAGTACCTTCAAATTATACTATGTATTAACATTAGAAGGTTTTAAAAATTAAGTACACTTATTTTAGATTCAGTGTATTTCCTAATGTGCATTAATGCTATTTATTTACCAGTGGTTCTAGATATTTAGAATGCAAAAAGCATTTATTATACTGAAGAATTGCATTAAGAAATCCTGAAAGAATTTTATATTCTAATTAGCTTTTATAGTACATGTTTCTGAGAGAAATAATATGTTCAAAAGTTAACTGTGATAAATTATGTTGAATGCTAGTTTTTCTAGTTCCTTGAGTTACACTGCTTTTGAATCTGCTTTCTTCTAGGAAGGTGCTGGATGGATGCTTTGGAGTTGGCTTTGAAATGTTCTAGTCTTCTTAAACGTACAATGATCAGGGAAGGAAAAGAACATGACCTGAGCATCTCATCAGAGAGTACACATGTGACCCTCTACGGCTTATTACGTGCTAACAATCTCCACAGTGGTGACAATTTCCAGTAAGTAGATATTGCCACTCATATGGTGATTATTTTCAAGACTGTGTTATTTACTAGGTCAGTTGGCAAGCTGAGAATTTTTGTATGATATTTAGGACTGAAACTTGTCTGCTTCAAACCCCTTTGTGTGCTTGCTCAGTCACTCAGTCATGTCTGACCCTTTGCAACCCCATGGACTGCAACCCCATGGACCGCAACCCCGTGGCTCCTCTGTCCATGGAATTTTCCAGGCAAGAATACTAGAGTGGGTTACCGTTTCCTACTCCATTAAACCCCTGTGGCCTGGTTTAAAATTTGCTTAATTGCTACGATGAGGTGTAGAAAGTTCTTTGATTCTAGCTAATGTGAATTACTTGTTCTTTCCTAAGTACAACCATATTAACAATCTTGTCTTGGTGCATGGTGTTCCTCCATTAAGAACAATTTCTAGTCCTCCATGCTTTTTTTCTATCATACTCCTATGTTTTCTTCAAGGCCAATCTCAATCTCAAATATTATGTGTGAAGCCTTTCTTGCCTTATAAAAGTGAGATGTGATTCATCCTTCCATTGCTGTTCTATAGCACTGTTGTTTTGTTTTGTTTTAAATGGGACTTGGCTTATTCTACCTGGTGTTTGTGGAATTCTTCTGTTATATGGTATTTCAAGTTTGAACTGTGTCCTATTTTTGTTTTTTTTTTTCCCCTGAAGCATTTGTTGTAGTTAATAGTAAAACAATGTTTCTCCAAGGAAAGAAGAGGTTCAGAGGGTTGTTGTGGTTCAGATCTCTTCTTGCTTTGCAAGAGAAATAGACCTCCCGTTTCCTCCCTGGCCCAACCCTTGGCTTCTCTGTAGTCACTTACTCATATCGGCATTGAGGTTATTCTCAAAGTCAAGCCGCTTCTCTCCTCTCCTCCCTGTATCCGGAACTGAACGTTTTCCTTCATTTTCTTTTGACTGTTTTTCCTTACTCTCTCTTAAAACTACCATTACCTGATCTTTTACATACTTTCTTTGTAGATCTATTAATGTAACCTGTAGCTTTTTTTTTGGAAAAGGAAATGGCAACCCACTCCAATGTTCTTGCCTGTAGAATCCCATGGATAGAGGAGCCTGGCAAGCTACAGTCCATAAGGTCACAAAGAGTCAGACACACCTGAAGTGACTGAGCAGCGTAGCTTTATTTTATCCAAGTATAGGAGCCTGAATGAGATAGGATTTGGGGGAGGGAGGTACAACTGATACAGGAATGGATTTTTTCGGGGGCCTCTTCCCCTGGTATTATTGAATACCAGGTAATCCTTAAATACTCTTACGTGGGGATCTTAAAAATTCATCTGCTTCACATATGTATTCATTAAAAATTTTTGAGCCTCTTTTCTTTGTATGTAATTGGATAATATAAATGTTGGACATGTTGAAGAAGCAGTGGTTTCTGGACATAGAGATGGTCAGCCAAGCATTTTAAAAGCAAGCACAGGAAATCATGAAATAGAAGTGAAGATGAAGTCTTGGAACTGGATAGCTTGCCAAAGGGGAAGAGAGGATAAAACAAAATAAAAGGGAAAATAAAAACCACACTGTGAGGGGTAAAGGAGAGACTAAATGGTAAGAAAGCAAAGACAGAAATTTTAGACTTAATGTTTTTTTAAAAATATGTGATTGTAAAGGATAAGAAAAGAAATAGCAAGTATTCTAAAAAAAATGAATTTGTATTAGGAGTTATCTGATTAAAATCTAAACGTAGGAAGATTTTTAAAAATAGACACTAAAATAAGAATCAGATGGAGCTTCAGGGCCTGTCACCTGCCTCAGCATTATTAAAGTATCAGCCACTTATAATGGCACCATGTAGTCGTTTCTGAAGAGCTTTATAAAATTTTCATACCAAATGAAACGCACAGGCACTCTGTCAAATAAGAATTTCTAAAAAAACAATTTGATTTTGGAAATGATTTGTATAATTATTTCATTTTCATGCAAATTAACAACCTTAATCATGTAAGTAAGAATAAGGTTGGGTATAGCAGTTTAACAATTTTAGGCTGAAAGTTCATTTTCTTAAGCTGAAATTTCCATTTCTAATTCTTCCTGGATTTTTTTTCCCAAGGTTAAACTTAATCAATCAAGTATTAAATCAACATAATTGCCTCATATGTTTTCTCCTTTATTTTTGGAATTACTGTGAGTGAATTTGGAGACCTTTATAGGTAGAAAGTCATAATTCATTTGTGTTCACTTGAGAATCTGGTGGTCTTGACCTGGTTTTTCTTTAGAAGTGATAGATTGATTCAAACATTCAAGTGATGTTTGTAAAACTAAGAAAAAATTATAGCAAGAAATAGTCTAAAATTTTTGTTTTGAAAACTTTAGACCTAAAGGATAGAGAAGCAAAGAGCTTAGAGTGTCATCTTTTAATATTTTCCAAGTTTTCATTTCTCTATGCCCCCATTTATCTGTGAAGTGAGAATAATCATTTTACTTATCTCATAGGGCATTTTTACAATTAAATGAGTTAAACTATATATATAAAACACTTAGAATGGTGTTCAGCACATAATAAATTCTCAGTAAGTGTTACGTATCATTCTTACTTATAAATTAAATATTCTTAACCTCCTTTATCCTTCCTGCTAATGATTCTTTCCCTTAAGGTTAAATGATGGTGAAATTGAACGACAGCATTTTAAGGACCAAGATATGTATTCTGATAAATCTGATAAAGAAAATGATCAAGAGCATGATGAGTCTGACAATGAGGTGATGGGGAAGAGTGAGGAAAGTGACACGGACACGTCAGAAAGGCAGGATGACTCATACATTGAGCCTGAGCCTCTCGAGCCTTTCAAGGAGACCACCTACACGGAGCAGAGCCATGAAGAACTCGGAGAGGTAACTGCTTGTGACGCTCAAAGAGTTTATTTTCTATGAACTTATAGATGACATTGAAGATATTGGTATGACTTACTGCTTAATTTTCCTAAAAGAGAGTAGTATTCATATAATGCTTATTTTAAACAGCTAAACATATATACTCATACAAATGCCAATATAGTATATTGAATTTAAAGTTTATATTTTCTTCAGGTTTTCTTTTGAAATAAGATACTCCTTGATATTATTGCCAGATACAAAGTAAACTGCAGGGAAGTGTGAATTTATAACTTTCTTGTTGCTAATGCATAGACGTAAATATAGTCTAAATAGAGTATGATATTTTTTATAATGGAGTCTTTGAAAATATCATTCACTTTAGTGTCTCTTGCAACTACCCTTTTACTAAATTTTATAGCTATTGACTAATTGCCTAATGGGTTATTTTCACATTTTGAGAATGCTTGGGATAGTCCTATAGTGAATTATTTTTTTCTGCATTAGCTGTCTTATCTACATACATATCCATGCATCTGAAATAAATACAGTATTTCAGTATTTTCTGTTAATTGCAAAAGGCAGGGGAGGCATCTCAAACAGAAACTGTATCTGAAGAAAATAAAAGCCTTATCTGGACTTTGCTGAAACAAGTTCGTCCTGGCATGGATCTATCCAGGGTGGTCCTGCCTACATTTATTTTGGAACCCCGTTCTTTCCTGGATAAACTTTCAGATTACTACTATCATGCAGATTTCCTATCTGAGTAAGTAAATTCTCATTTCTTAAGAGATACTTTATGGTTTTAGAGATTTTTCAGAGTGCTAATTTCAGTTGTTGGTTTCCCCGGTGGCTTAGATGGTTAAGTGTCTGCTCACAATGCAGGAAAACTGAGTTTGATCCCTGGGTTGGGAAGATCCCCTGAAGAAGGAAATGGCAGCCTGCTCCAGTACTCTTGCCTGGAGAATCCCATGGACAGAGGAACCTGTTAGGCTGTCCATGGGGTCCCAGAGTGTCAGACATGTTATGCTGACCCAAAATCGAGCTCTAATGAGATCCTGTTCTCTCTTCTCCACCACTAGTATCAGTTCAGTTCAGTCACTCAGTTGTGTCCGACTCTTGGCGACCCCATGAATCGCAGCACGCCAGGCCTCCCTGTCCATCACCGTCTCCTGGAGTTCACTCAGACTCACGTCCATCGAGTCCGTGATGCCATCCAGCCATCTCATCCTCTGTTGTCCCCTTCTCCTCCTGCCCCCAATCCCTCTCAGCATCAGAGTCTTTTCCAATGAGTCAGCTCTTCGCATGAGGTGGCCAGAGTACTGGAGTTTCAACCTTATTATCATTCCTTCCAAAGAACACCCAGGGCTGATCTGCAGAAGGGACTGGTTGGATCTTGCAGTCCACCTAGTGTACTTGACCTTAAGAAGTGTGTTTAATGCTTTGCTGTGATGTTTCTATTTATGAGGTCAAATGGGATGATCGCAAGCATGAAGAAGGCAGGAATTCTGCCTCTGCCTTGACAGCACTGCCCTCAGAGGCTCCCTGTCCTGGGTGCTAACCCAGCACAGGCAGAGCTGGCTGGCATTCTTTGTTCTCCTCACCTGCATCCTCGTGCAGGTCCTATGCTAGGGTTTCTGCTTGTGTTTGTGCTTATCCTCTCTGTACGCAATAAGGCATGTGCAGCTTACTGTATCCGGAACACCCTGCCAGTTGCTGGCTCATGGCATAAATCCCCGCTCTCTTTGTTTCTCTTCCTGCCAGCTGATCCTGGGTGTAATTATGAAAAAGGCAGGCCTAAAGGAGGTGGAGGAGGATCTGCTTGCCTCCTTCCCAGCAGTGTCTTGGAGAACCATACTTTTCAAGGTTCCACATGCTGCCCCCATTCCAGCAGCAGTTTCAAGGCACTGTGTTTTCTGAGATACAAGGTTTTGGCCTTGTGACCTGATTTTTAGATTCTTCATCAGTATCTGTATTCAGTTTATTAGTGAATTAGTTTATTAATGAATATTGCAAGGAAAAAAAGCATAAGCTGATTCAAAGGATAATTTATAAAACTGTGGGAGATTTTTGCAAATTAAGTCATATATGAAGTGTTAAGCTCCCTAAAATAAAAAGAGTTCCTAACCAGTGAATGAAAATGATCAATAACTTAATAGAAAAAAAGAGTGGAAGAAATGACCAGGCAGTTTAAAAATGAAGTATAGGAACAAGGAATTCTGCAGGCAAGAATACTGGCGTGGGTAACCATTCCCTTCTCCAGGGGATCTTTCCAACCCAGGGATCGATCCCAGGTCTCTTGCACTGCAGGCAGATTCTTAAGGCTTCCCTGGTGGCTCAGGTGGTAAAGAATCTGCCTGCAATGCATAAGACCCAGGTTCAGTCCCTGAGTTAGGAAGATCCCCTGGAGAAGGTAATGGCTACCCACTCCAGTACTCTTGCCTGGAGAATCCCACGGACAGAGGAGTCTGGGGGGCTACAGTGCATGGGGTCACAGAGAGTTGGACACGACTGAGTTACCAACACACACAATCGAGTCACGTCCTTAAACATGTAAACTTAACTTTAAATAAGAAAAGTGCAAATTCAAACCAAAGTAAGGTCTATTTTTCCATCCATCTCATTGACCAAAAATTTAAATGTTCTTATACCTCAGTTCTCCTTTCTTTTATCTACCTAGAAACTTATTTCTCTCAGAATATAAGGCAGGTTCCTATGAATCACAATAAGATCTTGAGAGATGCCCATTTCCCCAAACTGAGAGATTGCACTTCAGGCAACACAGTGTTGGGGAGGTTGTGTGGGGCGGCGCTCACAGACTGCTGCTGGCTCTTCCAGACTTGCACGGTGCCTTTGAAAGAAACCTGGCAGTATTTATCAAAATTATGTCAATGCATTCAGTCCTTTGATCCAGTAATCCTACGTCTGAGAATAACTCCTGCAGATACAACTCTACATATACAAAATGATGCACATACAAAATTGTGGCAGCAGGTCTAGAAATAGCAAACCATTAAACTACTCAAGTGTCCAGCCACAGTTGACTGGTTAAGTAATCTATGGTATATCCACACTAAGGAAGAGCTCTGTAGACTGATTTAGAGGGATCATCAGGATTTTGTGTGTGTGTGTGTGTGTGTGTGTGTAAAAACAAAAGCAAAGTACAAAAGTACAAAAGAATGCATTGTTTCCTCTCCCCTTTAAAGAAAAAGGCTATATATTATATTTGCTTCTTTATGCTTTAAGAAAACTGTGCCTAAAAAGAAACATTTTAAAAGAAAAGTTGCCTATGGTAGGTTAAGCAGGAAGAACATGGAGCAATGGGGCAATGCCAAGACTGTATACTTTTTTATATTGCTTTGGAGTTTGAACTATGTACATGCATGTAAAGTTTTAAATAAACTTCATAATAAGAGAATTTAAAGCAAGAAAAGAAGAGCACAGTCAGAGGGATAACTCCCGAAAAGTTCAACTTTAAGTTGGCACAGTTGTCAGCAAGCCTAGGCCTAGCCTCCATCTCACACTGCATCTCAAAAATCACCATATTGGACCTTTAGACATGCTTAAAGGGAGTAGTATAAATAGTTAAATTGCTGTTTGTGTGTATGTGTATATATATATATTTATATATATGAAACTTCTCAGATTGACTTCTGAAAAACAACACAATCAGTGTTTTACTATGTTCCAGCAATAACAAAAGGGCGAGGGGACAGGTGAGTCATAGCTTCTAAAACCGTCTCTTTTTTTGAAATGAAAATTGTCTTTATCTATTAAATTGGTAGTTATTAAATAACTGGAAAATCAGTTGGTAGCAAATAGGGGAGATTCAAGTCTAAAGATGGGGTTAAAACCTTTTTGATTGATATAAATTATTTTGTCTTCCATATTGGTGATTTGAAACTTCTGCATTTTATACTAGGGACTAAAAGGGCACTAGTCATGTGCTTCCAAGAGGCAATTTCATGAAAGAGGCTGATGTACTATAGCACTCACCAGCTCCTGTTGATCACTTCTAATTAATATCACCAGCTGAAAATAGACTAGATCAAGTGCGCATGGTCCTTTTCTGACATAAAGGACCAAAGTCTTCTAATGAAATCATTAGCAAGACTGCTTGGCCATTGCTTCATCATTGCAAATGCTAGGGATCATGCAGTGTGTGAATCTCAGAATCTATTTTATTTTTTTCAATTACAATTTCAAATAGAACTCCTAGCAATATATAGGGTTCTATAGAACCCCAGTTGAGAAACCTTGATATAGAGAGTTTTCAAAAAATACTTAAGCAGAGGCTGGGGCAATATATCAAATAATAAAAAAATGGGAAGAAAAATAACTATGCGAAACGATTCTTGCATACTGATTGACATGATTACTTTTACCATCTGTTTTAAATATGAATTGTATAATTTCCTATCATTTCATATTCAGTTGTTGGCTTCATTAATATTAGGGAGACTTTGTGATATGTTCTATAAAATTTTTGCATGTTATCATTTTGTTTTTTAGGGCTGCTCTTGAAGAAAATCCTTATTTCCGTTTGAAGAAAGTAGTGAAATGGTATCTGTCAGGATTCTATAAAAAGCCAAAGGTAGTGTTTATGTTTTACTTTCTTTAGCCTTATCTATTTGGGGGGAGGTTATCTTAGATTATTTATGAATAATTACATTGCAAGCCCTCTTTCAATTAGCAAAATTGCAAAATACTTGTTTAGACCTATATTCTGATTGAAGTCATTTAGTTTTATTTCATGTCATTATAATTTTATAAGGATAATTTTCAGATGATACAGTTAAGCCCATCTTGACTGGTTTAAGTTAGTACTTTGAATCTTCATGTTTATAATTTGAAACTTGTATGTTTTTTACTAGGGACTGAAGAAACCTTATAATCCTATACTTGGTGAGACTTTCCGTTGTTTGTGGATTCATCCCAGAACAAACAGCAAAACTTTTTATATTGCTGAACAGGTATTAGAAATGCTTGTTATAGAAGGAAAACTGATTTGAAAGTTAAGATTTTTTTTTTTAAGAGAAAATATTAACTCAGTAAACTCACTGTTGATTAACCTTTCTTATTAGTGAACATTTGATAAGCATTTAACCTCAATACTGACTACTACTAAATACCATGCTCTCTTATAGTCACAGAATCCTGTGATCAAAAATAAGTCTCTATTTTTCTTGCTTTGCTCTCTGTTTTTCCTTTGGACCAGATACTTCAGTGGTTCTCCAATTCCTGAATCAAATTTAAACCCATTTCTCTAACATTCAGAGTCCTCCATATCTTTCTAAATTTATCTTACATTGCTGGCCTTTTGGGGCTTTCCTGGTGGCTCAGCTGGTAAAGAATCCGCCTGCAATGTGGGAGACCTGAGGTCAATCCCTGGTTTGGGAAGATCCCCTGAAGAAGGGAACAGCTACCCACTCCAGTATTCTGGCCTGGAGAATTCCATGGACCATGTAGTCCATGGGGCCGCTGAGTCAGATAACGACTGAGCGACTTGCACTCACCTGCCTTTGTAAGCACTCCACAGTAGTCTGATCTGTACATTCACAATTAGATAACCTGATATTGTACTTTTTTGCCTCATTATTTTAAATTTAATTCTCCAACCCTATTTCTTCCCAGATATTCATCTAAATAAATTCTGGCCTCCTTATCTTTCACATAGGGAATGTAAGGGGGATGAGAATACAGTGTGTTATTTGAGAAAACTTTGTCTTGCCAATAAATTTTGTTGTACTCCTCAGATTGAAAGCACTTTATCTGTATTAGTTCTTTAAATGATTGCATTTTAGTTTGCTGTAATTCTTCACTAAGTTGAGAAGCTTAAGAAGTGATTAATTTTATCTTTGGCTCATTTTAGAAACCTTAAGATGTAGACGTATCAAAATATTAATTATTAAAATGACATATTTGTTAAAGCTTTTGTTAGATTCTTAAGTCTATTCAGTAATCTACATGAAGAATAGCCACTGTATTAATTATTCATTGCTGTATAACAAATTCAAAACTTAATGGCTTAAGACAACAAGTATTTATTATTTCGTGTAATAAGGTTAGGAATCTGAGAGCTGTTTAGCTGGGTGGTTCTGGCTCAGGATCTCTCCTGAGGTTGAGGTCAAGATGTCAGCCAGCTTTGCAGTCTTCTGAAGGCTTCTGGGCTGAAGGATTCTGCTTCCAAGGTCATCACATGGCTTTTGAGAGGAGGTCAGTACCTTATCATGGGCCTCTCCATAGTTGTTCAAAACATGGAAGCTGGCTACTCAGAGCTAATGATTTGAGAGAGACACGCACATATCAAGACACATGCTGCCTTAGAGCCTAATTTCAGAGGTGACGCACTGTGACTTCCACACAGTCTGACCCGGGTGCAGTGGGCACAGTGTAAACGGAGCACATCCATTGCTGTGAATACCAGGAGGTGGGTTTCCTTGCAATACATCTTAGAGATTGGTTCCTACAATCATCAGTATTTAATTTTACTGTTAAATACTTCACCAAATATTTCTTGTAATTCATTATTAGAATATACTTCTAAGACTTGAGCTTTTGATAATATCACAGTAATATGCTTATAATTATTATATTTTCATGTGTTTCCTGTATCCAATAGGTGTCTCATCATCCACCAATATCTGCCTTTTATGTCAGTAACCGAAAAGATGGGTTTTGCCTTAGTGGTAGTATCCTGGCCAAGTCCAAGTTCTATGGTGAGTCTACCCATGTCTCAATCTATACACTTTTCTGGGATGTAGTATTTTCTGGTGAGCTTTAATATAGACAATGTCTTGTTCTGTTTTCAGCAAAGGATTTGTATGTCATTTTAAGTATCAGTTTTACTTGGATAATGCCTTTTCGTTTTTGTTGTTTTTCTTTGCTCATTCATAAATAGAGGTTTCATCTATGTGTAAATTTACCGCAAACACCACTTATCAAAAGACAGAATAATGACTGTCCACTGTAGCTCGCCATTTTAATCCACAGTGTATTTCTTTTGCCTTTAGCTCTACTAAGATTTTTTGTTTCATTTCGGTGTACCCGAGGGGTTGATCTTTTGATTTAGTCTTCAAATAAAGAGAGAGAGAATCTAAGTACAGTTAGAATACTTGTCCAGAGTCCAGTATTGAAAGTAATGATTTTTTACCTTGAGTCAAGTAACATGCTACTAAAAACTTCTGTTAAAAAAAAAAAAAAAAAAAGGAAGAAAAAAAAAGAAATAATTACAGTAGGAAATCTTAACCTAAAACCTGTGACAATTTATACAAGCACATCATCCCTTGATGCTTGCTTTGTTTGCTTTGAGTTTGATTTTTTTCTGCCTAGTTCTATATTTCGCTTGTTTCAGAGTGTGATCATTTCTTCTGAAAGTGCGTGTATTTGAGTTTTCCCCCACTGTACCCTTCATTCTCTTAATGTCCCTTCCCTGACTATAGTGGGGATAGCTTTTGTGAATGTGTGTTCTACTCTTGTAGAATTTTTATTGAGTACCAACTACACAGCTCGCTTTCTGGGATTACTTGCAGCTAGCCTTCCTTTTTTCAGTATTATAGGGAATATAGTTGTGTATATCAGAGCTATCTGTTCCTTTGTAATTTGAAAGAATTTACTAAGTTCAGACTTTGTAGGGGCAAGTTTTTTGTAACGTCCTCATTTCTTCTTTGGTTATTGACTTGCTCATATAGAAACTTATTGCTTGGAGAGTTTGATAATTTATTTTGTTTTAGGAATTGGTGCATTTTCTTGAATCTAAATTAAGCTAAATTTAATGACATCTTGGCAGAGTGTATTCCTCTTAACAAGTAGTCTCTTGACATTTTGGTGTACTAAATTATCAGTTTTCCTTTGATGGTTTTTGCTTTTGATGCCACAGAAAAATCCTTTTGCACTTCAGCTTATGTAATAATTCACTTATATATTCTTATACTTTTATGCTTTCATTGATCTCTAATTTGCCTGGAACTTACTTTGATGTATATATTGTGAATGGAGTGAAGCAAGAACACAACTTTCTTTTCCTAAAAGCCAGTTAATTTTCTCAGTGTCTATTTATAAAGGATTTTTAGTGTCATTATTTTCTATTTCAGGCTCTGTCTTCTCAGGTCTGTTGATCTGTTTTTTCCTTGTACCACTAGTCTTTACCCTAAGAACCATTTATTTTTAAATGGGTTTCTTATATTCTGTGGAGCAGGTAAAATACAGTACTTAGCCACTTTGCTGCTGCTGCTGCTGCTGCTAAGTCGCTTCAGTCGTGTCCCACTCTGTGTGGCCCCATAGACGGCAGCCCACCAGGCTCCCCCGTNCAGGTCTGTTGATCTGTTTTTTCCTTGTACCACTAGTCTTTACCCTAAGAACCATTTTTTTTAAATGGGTTTCTTATATTCTGTGGAGCAGGTAAAATACAGTACTTAGCCACTTTGCTGCTGCTGCTAAGTCGCTTCAGTCGTGTCCCACTCTGTGTGGCCCCATAGACGGCAGCCCGCCAGGCTCCCCCGTCCCTGGGATTCTCCAGGCAAGAACACTGGAGTGGGTTGCCATTTCCTTCTCCACTTTGCTATGGGTTAAATAATTTATCATCATTTGGGACAGCTGCTCTTATTTTTCAAATAGTATACATGAACTGTCAATTTCATAATCAGAATACGAGTTAAGATTTTGGAATTCTGAACCCCAGTCTTGACTTACCAAATCAAAATCACTGGGCTTAAGAATATACATTTTTATCTCCTCGGGTAATTCTAATTAATGTACACTATAATATGAAATAGCTGATGATACAATGTTAAATGAAAAGCAGAATACATCTATGCTCTGAGTCACCTCTACTTTAAAAGTATTCATGGTTTTAAAGTAAAAGTAAACATATATTCATGTTTAGGAAAAAAAATCAAGATTTCATGATTAACCTGAATTACAGAATTATGGATAATTATCTTTGGATTTTTCAGCTTGCCCATGAAGAACACATATTTCCTTTAAAATAAGGAAACATTCAGTTATTTTAAGATATAATATGGCTATGAATATGATATAATAAAAGAAAAATGATTTAATGATAATCCAGCACATGTATAGAGTTGAATACAAAAGATCTGTGTGGTTTTACTGTGTTAAAAATGTATATGGACAACAACGTCTGAATAAAGCCCTCCTGGACCATCCTTCTCTATACCTCTGGCCCTAATACCAAAAGCAGCTGCCTGAAGGTATTAGAGAGCAGCTGCAGGCAAATTCAGTGGGAAGTCCACAGTCATAGGACAGAAATCACACAGAATGAATCCTTGCTTCTCAGCGTCAGGTTACATACGGTTAACAGGGTAAACTGGTAGAACATTACAACCTTTGCAGCCTGGAGCACCAAACGCTAAATTTGAAGAAACCATGGCCCCTAGACAGAGAATAGGAACCCGGAAAGGAAAATGGCCAGAGAGGGGGATCTCAAATTTACTGTCATAAAATCATCCACAATATTCTCTGACCTTCCTTTCAGTGTCTGTAAGCTCTGTCGCGATTCTGCTCATTTTATTCCTGATATGTGTTCTTTATTTTGATCTGTCTGTATCAATTCTTGGCTTCCCAAGAATTGGGAATCCTAATTTTCTGAATTATCTGTCCACTTTATACACTGATGTCTGCTCATCCTTATTTCCTTTCTTCTACCTACTTGGAATTTAATTAGTTTTTTTTTCTAATTTCATAGGCTCAAAAGTCAGATCACTGATTTGAATTTTTCTTTTTTTCTAATTTAAGTTGTAAATTTCCCTCTAAGCACCCTTTTCTACTGTAGATATCTGATAGATGTCCTCAATATGTTTTGTTTGTTTTGGAATGGTTAAATTATTTTCTGTGAAATTTAATAAGCAATTTTTATTTCAGGAAACTCATTATCTGCAATATTAGAAGGAGAGGCACGGTTAACTTTCTTGAATAGAGGTGAAGATTATGTAATGACAATGCCATATGCTCATTGTAAAGGTAAATATTTTCTATACTTGTTAGAAGATTTCCCCTAAATCTTCTTTTTAAGTAAATGTGTTTGACTGTAATTTGTTATCTTTTGAGATTGATAGAATTACTGGGCCTTTTGTTTGAAAGTGTCCTTGATTTACAGATACACAAGATCATTGTTATCATCTGCTGAATACTTGTATGGTAAATTAATTCACCACAATGGACTTTCTGTGACATGTATATTAGTTTGGTAGAAATTAATTTATAATAATGGATTTTCATTTGCCTTATCTGCAAGTTGTAAAATTTGATGAGACTGACTATTATTTCAGAATCTTTGAAAGTGATTTTCAGTTTTTTGTACAATTACCCATTCCTTAAATGTTAGTTTACTGCTTTTCACTATAACAGGCTCCTTAAAATTTTTTCTAATCCTTATTTGGCAATTTCTTAAAAATTAATGTATTATACTTTTCTCCCATTATTTAGTGTACAGATAAAGATATTAAATAATAACTATCAGGACAGGACAGGCACTCAACTATTCTGTGCACTCTGTATTTTTAAACACATGTAATCATTCCAGTAGCCCTATAAATTAGGTAATATTTTCTTTGTTTGATGGACAAGCAAAATGAGGCAGAAGGAGGTTAGCACAAGCTCTGCAATCTGTACTGCAGTTCTGTATGGCATCATCTTAAACACCCTGCTCCATCATTACCTATACCGTCCTTTCCAACCCATTTCTTAAAAATAGCTTTTTAGGGTAATACCAGTCAGTGTGGTTAAAAAAACTTTTTTAGATATTCTAAATAACTCCCTATCACAGATAGTATAGATATCTGGATTTATGTACTAAAATTAAGATTGGAATAGATTTCTTAAAATCATGGTCATACATTTTTCTTGTTTTTCCCCTGTGATCAACCTCAAGCCTTTAGAATTAAACACATTTAATTCAGGGAATTTGTACTACTTGGAAAAAACTTAACTATAATGCAACATGCTTTGGGAATGTTATAGTATGTCTACCTTAATAACATAGGTTAGTAGACTCCTGCTAGAGTGTGTTTTCAAATGAGAACATAATTGTAGCGTAGAATGAATGAAGTGGTGGTTCCTGTCATTCATAATGCATATACAAGTTTTGCATTTCTCAGTGCAATCAATGATTTATACTCAGATTTGATATTATTCTAAAAAAGTTTTTTCAAGTAAAGGTGTAACTGTAAAATGTCAGTACTAGAATAAAGTCCCATCAGTTTGTTTTGAGGTGGAATGTGGCCAGGGTGGTTCTCAGGTTGTGCTAGAGCAGCACTTTGTTACACGGAAGACAGGTTTTATGAGCAGCCTTTGAATCCAGCTAGTCACGTGTAACAGAGAAGGCAATGGCACCCCACTGCAGCACTCTTGCCTGGAAAACCCCATGGATGGAGGACCCTGGGAGGCTGCAGTCCATGGGGTCGCTAAGAGTTGGGCACGACTGAGCAACTTGACTTTCACTTTCACTTTCATCCTCTATTTTAGGAACTGATTCATGAAAACATAAAAATTACTTAATATGGCCTCATTTCACAGATGAAAAAACTTGTAAGGGTTAGGAATCTTACCTAAAGCCAGACCAGCTAGTTAGTAAGAATGCTGAGACTAAGCTCTAGGCTATTTGAGCCCATCTATTGTACCATGAATCTACCTGGTACTAAGTACAAGACTGCCAACTTGTGGCCTCAGGCTGGATAATTCTTAGAGCTTCATGTGTGGTTCTTGAAATAAGCATGAAGTGAAACATTTGAAATCATGATTTGATAAATGTATTTTTTAAATTTTGGGATAAGTGAAATAATATTTTATGTAGATAAATACCTGATGCCAGACCTAAATAGTAAGAGGGAAAACTTTTCATAGCACAGTTTATATTGCAGAGAAAAAAGGAAATTATAGCTTCTTATGAAGGAGGAATTATTATTTTCTACCTTTGTACATATTTTCTAAGATGTGTTCCCTAAATCAATAGTCTCAAATTATTTTATAAAGCAGGAATTCCATAGTCAAATAACTTGGAAACATTGCATAATCTGTTCCTCTCTTGAAAATTAGCGTTGTGTATTTGCATATTAAAGACTGCCACAGGAGTTTAGTCCAGCTTGGAAGGCATTATGCTAAGAAGTAAAGTCAGATAGAGAAGTACAAGTACAGTGTATCACTTATACATGGAATCTGAAAAATACAACAAACTAGTGAAAATAACAAAAAAAAGCAGATTGGCAGATATAGAGAACAAACTAGTGGTTGTTACCAGTTGGAGTAGATTTTAGTGGTAGGGAAGTAGAGGGCACAGCTGTTGGGTGTAAGATAGGCTCAAGGATGTGTATACAACATGGGAAAATAACCAAGATTTTGTAGTAACTGTAAATGGAAAATAATGTTTAAAAATTTATGAAAATTTTAAAAATTCTATCTGAAATGTTGTTTAAAAAATCAAATTGAAGAAAGACCTGTTATAGTATGATTGTATCCAAAATGAGCTTATATAGTTTCTGTGTATACATGGTAAAAATACACAAACTATAGAAATGATAAACATGGGGGAAAAAGAAATTAGTCCAAGAACATACACACACACACAGCCTGTTTAACTCATCAAACTCAGAATTGCCTCAGCTTTTAATCAAGTGCCAAAATGGGGAGATTTTTACATTTACGCAGTTGATTATTGTTGTTTGCAGTACTTTTTATAACGTCACCATAACGCTGAATTAATGAATGCCAAACTATTGCTCCTAGAGGAAACACATGGTGAGGTTCTTGTGAGCCTTCTGTCACCATATTTTCATCACCCAGTCAGAACATAACTTTGTTTTTATTTGTGTGCTTAGTCGCTCAGTCGTGTGCGACCCCATGCCCTGTAGCCCGCCAGGCTCCTCTGTCCATGGGGATTCTCCAGGCAAGAATACTGGAGGCTCCAGGGAATCTTTCAACCCAGGGATCAAACCCAGGTTTCCTGCATTGCAGAGAGATTCTTTCGAGACAAGGATTGCTTTCTTTCTGTGGTATATGTTTTTGATTCATTAACATTGAATTAAGAGCCAGCAGCACTATAATGCATGCCTAAACCAAGCATTACCGCACATATTTGCCCTGTAAGGCACATCACAGTCTTCTGTGCTTAGGAACACCAGAGCACACTTTAGCACTACACTTGGGGGATTATAAATAGTAAAATCACCAACAAGAAGCCCAAAAGTGTGGCACTGAATACATTCCACAAAAGACTGCATGAGCAATGAAACCAGAAATCTGCGTCTCGCGTTGTCTGACTTCAACTCCCAATGTGCGCATGGGACAACTCAAATATTTCACCCCTCTGCACACATCCACGCATGACTACAAAAATCAAAAATGCTCTGGGTAGGGACTACTAACTTATTTTGGTGAGAATAGGGAATTCCCTGGTAGGACTAGGGAAGTCCATGGTTAGGACTTTGACTTTCACTACAGGGGGCATGGGTTTGATCCTTAGTGGGGGAACTGGAAACTAAGATCCTACATGCTGTGTGGTATAGCTTAAAAAAGAAAAAGAAAAAGGTATTTTAGTGAGAGTATTAATTTGCAAATGTAGAATCTGCAGATAATGTGGATCAACTGTTATCTTTTTAAATCCTTCAGAACCAACTTTGTGTGTGTATTATAGATTGTTATTGGATAGGATAGAATCCTCTTGAATTATTAGTTTCTACTAGAAGGAGATTAAATTATAAAGTTCTGCTTGTGATAAGCCAGTGTCTCTCTCTCCAAACTTTTATCAAAATTGTTTTGTTTTGTTTTGTTTTCTTTAGGAATTCTTTATGGCACAATGACACTGGAGCTTGGTGGAACAGTCAATATTACATGTCAAAAAACTGGATACAGTGCAATACTTGAATTCAAACTAAAGGTTAGTAGAGAATGATAGGAGATGTCACCTAGTTAAAGAGGAGCTATGCTATAAATATTGAACAAAGAGCACAATTTTGTTCCTAATTGAAAACTAAATATAAGAACACAGAATTCATGAAAAGGCAGCCTTGGAAAATTCAAATCAATAGAAAGCTGGATTTTCTTGGTTGATAAAACTCTTGGTGAGTGAGTGAGTGAAAGTCTCTCAGTCATGTGCGACTCTTTGCAATCCCATGAACTGTACAGTCCATGGAATTCTCCAGGGCAGAATACTGGAGTGGGTAGCCTATCCCTTCTCCAGGGGATCTTCCCAACACAGGAATCGACTGGGGTCTCTTGCATTGCAAGCAGATTCTTTACCAACTGAGCTATCAGGTAAGTCCATAGGAAATTTAAGAAGAGAATGAATGGAAATTTCTTAATAAATTGAAGCATTGCTTTACAGAATACCAAAAAGTATATATCTGAAAAGAAGTATGTATCAGCTTGAGCTATAGCTGTGTAATTAAAGGATTTGTATTACTTATTATTTCTGACTTAACATATTCTGAAATTTGCAAGCTTAGAAACAACTATGTTCTGTTTCTTAGTGGTTCTATGGGCGAGGAATTTGGGCAGGGCATGTTGGGGATGGCTTGTCTCTGCTGCATTATGCCTGGGGCAACAGTTATGCAGGCTGTGAGAGACTTAACAGTTGGGGGCTGGATACATCTGAAAGCACATCACTTACATGACTGATGACATGTAAGTAACGTTGAAGTGACTGAAAGATTGGGACTGCAGATCTGAGCATGTGATCTTGTCTTCCTCGCATCAAGGGAGCTTTAAGATAGTTAGACTTCTACTTGACTCTGGATTCCAAGTACAAGTGTCCTTGTGAGCAAGGCAGAAGATACATTGCTGTCCATGACCTAGCCTCAGAATTCAAATCACATCATTTCCACCATTCTCTACTAGTTGAAGAGTTACAAACCCACCTAAATTCAAGGGGAAAGGCTATAGACCCCATTTCTAAGTGAGAGGATGGATGCCAGGCTCTCACTGAGGAAGAGCATATGGGCTGAAGAGGGAGGGGGCATATAGTTGAGGTCATCTTTGGAAAACTCTCTGCCTCAGCATGGCAAGGAAATGTAAGATTCTTTCACAGTATCATTTGTTGACGTAGCACAGCATTATTTTTAGATAAAAAGATTTCTATGAATTATTTAATGCTTACAACCAAATATTAGTTATAAGTATCAGCTATGTTGATATCCAGTAGATCAGCAGCTTTACTCTAATAAAAACGATCTTTTTAAGTATTATCTGATGTAGTGCCCTTTGATTTTTTTTCTTAGCAAATGGTACTGAAAATCATGACTGAAGAGGTCTTAAGTAATTCATGACATCTTTAAGGATTAGATTGGAGNTATATGAATTATTTAATGCTTACAACCAAATATTAGTTATAAGTATCAGCTATGTTGATATTCAGTAGATCAGCAGCTTTACTCTAATAAAAACGATCTTTTTAAGTATTATCTGATGTAGTGCCCTTTGATTTTTTTCCTTCTTAGCAAATGGTGCTGAAAATCATGACTGAAGAGGTCTTAAGTAATTCATGACATCTTTAAGGATTAGATTGGAGCATCAAAATTTTGTCAGTGAGGATAGACATCAGTAAGGCAATATAGTGACTCAAATATATTTCTTCTAATTGAATTTCAGAAGTGTTTTGGTTGTTGTTTTATTGGCTTGTTTTAAGGGAGGAGTTCCTATTAAATACATGGGTTAAGTCTCTTCTGTTTGCTGAGTTGTTACTGTGTGAAATACCGCAGCATGGATAGAGTGCAGTCTGCCGTCGAGAGAGCCCGAGACACGAGCCAGTTGGTTCAGTGTTAGCTTCTTAGTGTGTTTACCTGGACCTTTACAGTCTGCTTTTATCTGTTTATACACAGCAATAAATTTAAATTTTTCCTGAATATTTGACTAAAATTTGAGTCAGTATTTCACCATTTGTGCCTCACCAGCACTGTATAGTTATACAGTTACTTTTTCAGTTAGTTTTTTGATTTTTTTTTCTC
This sequence comes from Raphicerus campestris, assembly GCA_006410735.1. Classification (NCBI taxonomy): domain Eukaryota; kingdom Metazoa; phylum Chordata; class Mammalia; order Artiodactyla; family Bovidae; genus Raphicerus; species Raphicerus campestris. Next base: position 1,177,250 of record SJYW01046390.1, on the reverse strand, counting down.
TACATTGTATGTAAATATATTAAAAGTAAAATGTTTCTTCAACATTTTTTCTTTTAAAAGCCATTTCTAGGTAGTAGTGACTGTGTTAATCAAATATCAGGTAAACTGAAATTGGGAAAAGAAGTACTAGCTACTTTGGAAGGACATTGGGTAAGTATTTTTATATTTTCGCTTTACAAAAAGAATTTTATTCAGTGGGAAAAAATTAAACATCAGATTTTATAAGTTCACTTATTCCATTTCTAAAAGCATGACTATTCAACATAAGCTTCAACTTAAATATTTTGGTATTGCTCCGTTATCAATAATATTTAGTTTAATATTTGAGCGTTCTAAAACCTTAATCAATATAAGTAGCTGACACTTTTATATTGCTTATTATGGAGTGCATTGTTTAAAAATGTTACTTATATTAACTCATTTAATATAGTGATGCTATGGAGGTGAGTGTTATTATTTTGTCCCCATTTTAGAGAGGAGGACACTGAGCACAGAGAATTTAAATAATTTATTCAGAGTGGTGAAGTAAGATTCCCAGCCTAGACACTGGTTCCAGGGCTGTGCTTAAACACCGCAGTATACTGCCTCTCACCAGAAGAGGCATTTCCAGTAAGAGTTCTAGTTCCTTCTGAGAAGCTTGGAAAAGATACAATGTTTTTTGACAGCAGTGGCTTTTATTTACTTCTCTGATGACCTAAATTCATGTTTATGTAATTTTTCTAAGAGGAGCTTATTAAATTAATTTTTTAAAGGATCATATCATGCATGCTAGTGCCAAATGCATTCTTACTGTTAACTCTAGTACATGCTTTTTTCTGCACTATAATCAGAAAATGATGGGAAATACGATGTTAAAATGAAGATGGACCTAGAAACTCAACTTAGAGGTCACAATGCTCTGTTATTTTTAGAATTTACTTCTATCTGAATATCATTTGGAAAAAAAATAGAACTCTTAAAAAATGAAATTTATGAGATTGTGCTCAGAAATTTAATGCAAGAAACACTCTTAGCTTTTTCTACATATATTGAATACACAGATGGTCTACAGCATCTCATACTGGTCTACAGTAACTATAGAAAACTATGCTACTTTGATGATTCAGAGGATTAAGTGAAACTTATGAAGTCACGAACTTTTTGTCTGTTCAACCAGACTTTTAAGGACAAGTATTACATATTTAATCTTAATGTTTTCATAACAAGAGATTTGGGGCTTTTAGAAAAGTACTTGTATTTGTTTTAGAAATGTGTTTTACTGGGATTAAGTGTCAAGAAGAAATGGTTATTACTGAACTACATAATTCCCTTTTAAATAAAGACAATTCTCTATGTTAATTTTTAATATCTTTAAATATAGGATAGTGAAGTTTTTATTACTGACAAAAAGACTGATAATTCAGAGGTTTTCTGGAATCCAACACCAGACATTAAGCAGTGGAGATTAATAAGGCACACTGTAAAATTTGAAGAGCAGGGGGATTTTGAATCAGAGAAGTAAGTATACTATTTTTCAGTTAACTTCATGAAAATCCAGAGAGTTTTTTTTCTTTTAATCCCTCCACAGGGATGTGACAGGATTTGGTGTTGGTGTATGTGAATATCATGTAATTACAATACAAATCATGCTGCTCTTCTGCTCTAAATTAAGGCTTCCTGTGTTTTTCCTTTCTCTTCTTATCTGTTCCAGGGCCCATTTAAAAAAAAAAAACCAATAACTTTTTTTTGCTTGCATAAAATTACGGGACTAGGTCTTCTCTAGCAGTCCAGTGGTTAACACTCCTCACGCCCAGTGCAAGGGGCACAGATTCAATCCCTGATCAGAGAACTAAAATGACAGAAAAATATGGGACTAATGATTCTTGGTTTTTATCTGGCCATTTTCTAACCCGGGTTAGGCATGTGGAACTCTGGGTGGAGGGAGCAGAACAAAATCTACTTTTGTTTTATTTTCTAAAATACAAAAATTACAGCACTGGATGGGCAGCTTCGAGAGGACTTATTAGTTGGGGACTAAATAAGGCCATAATTTCTTTTCTTAAATCATGAAATTCTTGCTCAATCTGGTATACTTTACTGGAGTGGGTTGCATTCCCTTCTTCAGGGGATCTTCCTAACCCAGGGATTGAACCCAGGTCTCCTACATTGCAGGCGGATTCTTTACTGTCTGAGCCACTAGGGAAGCACCTCAAAAATATGGTATTCACACTGCTCAGTTGTATTCTTCTGTTCCTTTCTTTGTGTTAGGAGAAGGGGGCTGCTGGTTAAAAGATAGTCTACCAGGTACTTTATATACATTATGCAGCTGACTTCTCAGTATGAGTTTCTGCACATCATTCTCTTCTCATGAGGATTCAAGTCTACATCCGCTTTCCTTCTATACTCAAAAACTGAGTTTGCCATGTTCTAAAAATTCTGTTTCAGGGGACTTCCCTGGCAGTCCAGTGGTTAAGACTTGCCCTTCCAGTGCAGAGGGTGTGGATTCTATCTCTGGCCAAGGGACTAAGGTCCCACATGCTTCATGGCCAAAAAATAAAACAGAAGCAATACTGTAACAAATTCAATAACAACTTTAAAAAAATTTTCACATTAAAAGAAAAAATTCTGTTTTACTTTAACCATGTGATGCTCTCCATCAAGAGTGAAACTGCTAAGGCATACGACTATTTTTAAGACATGGATATAATTTAACATATGTTTAAGTTAAGTTCAGTCGCTCAGTCGTGTCCGACTCTTTGCGACCCCATGAATTGCAGCACGCCAGGCCTCCCTGTTCATCACCATCTCCCAGAGTTCACTCAGACTCACACATATGTTTAAGATGAGGAAAATGAGTTTTGGACAAGGTTAGTAACTGTAAGTTCCCCAGCCAAGAGGTGGCATATCTAGGATTATCTGATTCTATAGCCTTTATTTTTTCAGCCCCAACATACTGTCTTGCCAGAAGGGTAGAATATAGATATATTTTTATGTATTTAATATAAAACTATAATTTAGTAGGGGAAAAGATTTTACTTCTAATAGAAAAGTATTCTTTTCTGTTAAATCAGTGATTCTCAACACTGGCTGCACATTAAAATCACTTGGGAAACATTACAAAAACAATACTTGGGCCCACTCCCATAGATTCTGATTTTTTAAATTCCCTGACAAATCCTGCATCCAAGGTTAAAAAACATGACATTACACTTTTGTGTCTTTGAGGCCAGTGGATCTTAATCAGCATGTACAAGAATCATCTGGGGAGCTTGTTAAAAATGCAGATTATTGAAGTTGTATTCTGCCTTCACTAGAGTTTTATCATCATGGGTCAGCACCATTTATTTCCATATATTTAAGAACTTATGTAATAAATTTCTCTTGCCAAGAAAAAAAATTGGTCTCCACTGTCTTGCTGTATCTAAGGCATTACCTTTTATATCTTGACTTGTTTCTAAGCATCTGAGCTTTAGCTTTGTCAAAGCCAAAAACCCACATGGGCATCATTTCCTCTCAAGGGGACTCAAACCTACTCCATGTAGATTTGATTTTCTGTTGTTTTCTCAATGTTATTTTTGCACATGAATTAGACTCTGGCAGCGGGTAACTCGAGCCATAAATGCCAAAGACCAAACAGAAGCTACTCAAGAAAAGTATGTTTTAGAAGAAGCTCAAAGACAAGCTGCCAGAGAGCGGAAAACAAAAAATGAAGAGTGGACATGCAAGTTATTTGAGCTTGACTCACTTACAGGAGAATGGCATTACAAGTTTGCAGAGTAAGTAGTTAAAAAGTAGGTTACAAATAATATCTCGTGGTTTTTTGCCTTTATTTCTAGATTTTTTATTGTTAGTATGAATAGTTTCTAAATTAAGTGATACATACACACATATACAAAGTATGAGATTTTGCCTTTGATGTTCAGTATAAATTTGACACTGTGATAATAGTTAGCCTATAAAATAAGCTGACGATCAGAAGATTAGATATAACAGATCTTAGTTTTATGGCTTAGTTTATAATTACCATTACAAATCTAATCGTAAGAATAGAAAGTCTGAAAAAGTTTTTCAGTGCTTTGTGTAGTCTATAAACAAGTGGTGTTTTTTTCATTTATGTAGTACTCGCCCATGGGACCCACTTAATGATATGATACAGTATGAAAAAGATGGTGTTATCCAGACCAAAGTGAAACATCGCACTCCAATGGTACGTGCTCAAAAGTGACCCGCTGCCCGTCGCAGGGCAGCACCCTCCCTTCAGTCCTCCCACACTTCCTCTGCTTCTTTGTCTTCAATGAATAGTTCTGAATTTCCACATGGAAAAGAATGAAGTTGGACCCCTACCTCCAACCATACACAAAAATTAACTCCAAATGGATTCACAACCTAAAATAAGAGCTAAAACTATAAAACTCTTAGAAGAAAAAAGGAGTAAATCTTCATAATCTTTTATTTGGCCCTGTATTCTTTTTTTATTGTTAGTATGAATAGTTTTTAAATTAAGTGATGCACACACACACGCACACACACAATGACATTAAAGGCAGGAGGAACAAGAAGAAGAAATAGATACATTGAATTTCGTCAAAATCAATACTTTTGTGTATCAAAGGATGCACATCAAAGTGAAAGACAACAGAGAATATTTGCAATAATTGATCTCGTAGGAGTTTATTACCTAGGGTATTATAGAATGCATTACTTAACCAGAAACAAACATTCCAAGTAGAAAATGAACAAAGGACTTGAATACACATTTTTCCAAAGAAGATAGACAAATGTCCAACAAACATGAAAAGATACTCAGCATCATTAGTCATAGTTCAGTTCAGTCGCTCAGTCGTGTCCGACTCTTTGCGACCCCATGAATCGCAGCATGCCAGGCCTCCCTGTCTATCACCAGCTCCCGGAGTTCACTCAAACTCAAGTCCAACGAGTCGGTGATACCATCCAGCCATCTCATCCTCTGTTGTCCCCTTCTCCTCCTGCCCCCANCTTGTCCGACTCTTTGCGACCCCATGAATCGCAGCATGCCAGGCCTCCCTGTCTATCACCAGCTCCCGGAGTTCACTCAAACTCAAGTCCAACGAGTCGGTGATACCATCCAGCCATCTCATCCTCTGTTGTCCCCTTCTCCTCCTGCCCCCAATCCTTCCCAGCCTCAGAGTCTTTTCCAATGAGTCAACTCTTCGCATGAGGTGGCCNGTGACAATATACAGCCTTGACGGACTCCTTTTCCTATTTGGAACCAGTCTGTTGTTCCATGTCCAGTTCTAACTGTTGCTTCCTGACCTGCATATAGGTTTCTCAAGAGGCAGGTCAGGTGTTCTGGTATTCCCATCTCTTTCAGAATTTTCCACAGTTTATTGTGATCCACACAGTCATAAGGGAAATGCAAATCAAAACTACAAGGAGCTTAGGTACCACAACACACCTACTAGAATGATAATAATTTTAAAAATAGAAAATAACATGTTGAGAGGATGTAGAGAAATTGAAACCCTCATATATTGCCCATGGGCATATAAAGTGGTGCAACTGCTTGGAGCATGAGTTGGTGGTTCCTCAAAAACCTTAACATAGAATTGCTGTATAAGCCAGCAATTCACTACAGAAGAACTGAGAACGGAGTCAAACATTCACTTGCACATCATTATTCTCAATAGCCAAAAGGCAGAAACAATTCAAGTGTCTGTCGACAGATGGATAAACAAAATGTGGTATATGTTTACAACCGGCTATTATTCAGCCATTTTAAAAAGGAATGAAGTTCTGATACATGCTGCATCATGAATTAACTTTGAAAATAACACGCTAAATGAAATAAATGAAACACAAAAGGATTGATACTGTTTGATTGTACTTATATAAAATATCTAATAAGCAAATTCATAGAAAGATTAGAGGTTACTAGGGACTGAAGGGAGGAGAGAATAGGGAGTTACTGCTTAATTGTTAAGAGTTTGTCTTTGGAATAATAAATATGTTTTGGAAGTAGTGATGATGGTTGCAAAATATTATGAATGCACTTAATACAACTGAGTTGTATACCTAAAATGGTTAAAATGGCAAAAGAAAAATTTTATGTGTGTGTGTATAGGTGTGTGNTAATAAATATGTTTTGGAAGTAGTGATGATGGTTGCAAAATATTATGAATGCACTTAATACAACTGAGTTGTATACCTAAAATGGTTAAAATGGCAAAAGAAAAATTTTATGTGTATGTGTATAGGTGTGTGTATGGCACCCCACTCCAGTACTTTTGCCTGGAAAATCCCATGGACGGAGGAGCCTGGTGGGCTGCAGTCCATGGGGTCGCTAAGAGTCGGACACGACTGAGCAACTTCACTTTTACTTTTCACTTTCATGCATTGGAGAAGGCAATGGCAACCTACTCCAGTGTTCTTGCCTGGGGAATCCCAGGGACAGAGGAGCCTAGTGGGCTGCGATCTATGGGGTCACACACAGTCGGACACAACTGAAGCGACTTAGCAGCAGCAACATACATATATACATTTTATCACAATTTATAATTTTTTTTTAATTTTAAATTTTGTTTCTTCCTTTAACAACACTATCATGGTAATGACATATAGGGCATCTGTATTTCCTAACAGTAGAGTTTACTGATCACATTAAATCTTTGTCTACTGAGAGTTAGATTACTGACTCCCTGTCTCATTTTAAATAACTTCTCACCAGGCTTTATCAACCTCCTTATCTTTGCATCAGGCCATGTCAATCTCTTGAACTACTATTTGACCTACTTCTCTAAGAATGTGGATTTGGATTCTAAATGTTATAAAATTTTAGGTTTCCATGATTTAAAGTATGAGGGCACAGTGTAGGCTGAATCTAGAACCTGCCTTGTTATTTATTTTCTGTAATAAAATTATACAAATTTCAATTTGAAGCCTATGAGTAAGATTTGCAAAATTATTTCAAGGCATAGTTAACTGGGGATAATTCCTATTTAGAACAGTAAACAGATAAGAATAAAGACTTAAGACCACTGATTCCATGTTTTTCTAAGCATATAAATTACCTTCCCTTCTATTTCTAGTTTCTTCTCACATTTTTTATTCTAAGGAAAATTTAGTCCTAATTGACGGTTAAATACACTTTTGAATTTTGTACATTTACTCAGATATTTACAGTAAGTTTAAATTATGCTCTGCATGACAATAATATCATTTCCACTTATTGTAAGATGCTTTCTACAGTATCCAGGTATTATTAAAACTTTTAGGTAAATAATTTTATTGGAAACCCAACATCATTCGATGAGAATGTTTGTAATGTTGGCACCAGGTATGATCTTAAAGTAGCACTGTTAAATTAACATTCAACTAGAGGTACTAGCTTGGGCTTCCCGGGTGGTGCTAGTGGTAAAGAGGCTGCCTGCCAGTGCGGGAGGCGCAGGAGACATGGGTTGAGTCCCTGGATTGGGAAGGTCGCTGGAGTAGGAAATGGCAAGGCCCTTTTCTGATTGTACCAGATGTACTAACTGTGCAGTTAGAAAAGTAGGGTATCTGTATTCATGTTTGTGTGTGCTTAAAAATACCTCTTGAAAGATACACAGGCTAATAGCATTGAGTATCTTTTTAGTGGGGGAGAGCCTGGGTGTATATGGATCAACAGCGGGGAGGAAACCACTTCACTATATATTTTCTTATACTCTCCAATGTTTGTGCCGAATTAATATTTCCTATTAACATTACATACTTTGTATAAGTATTACATCTTGTTAAGTTTTAATTAGACTGTTTCATATTTGTTTTTATTTCTAAGTATTGTGCCCATGAACAGTTTTGACAATTGTACAACATTGATATTTAGTTACAAAATTCAGCACAAATTCACATAATAACATGATTTTTTGTTTTCAGGTTAGTGTCCCAAAAATGAAGCATAAGCCAACCAGGCAACAGAAGAAAGTGGCAAAAGGGTATTCTTCCCCAGAACCTGATATCCAGGACTCGTCTGGAAGTGAAGGTAAAAATATTTATTGTGGACAATTGATTATAAAGAGTCTAAATTTTTAAAAGGATATCACTATACTGTGATATAGTAAAATGGTTTTTCATATTAACTCAAAAAGATTTGTAAGTTTTGGTAGGGGATAGGGTGATGTGCAAGAAAAGCTTTTCTAGATTATAGATAAATTTCAAAACCAAGCCACAAGGTAAAGTCCTAGAAATGAAAAAAGGGGAAGCATGCAAATCAAGAACCACACAGTAGTAGTAGCTCCTACGCCTTGTTAGCTTCTGGAAAATTGTTGATGGTTTCCTAGATTCAGCACAGCTACCATTTCTTGAGTTTTGGGTTCAGTTCATGCTTCAGAAGGTTTTTATTCTCATAGTAAATTACTGTGGTGTTTAGAAATCACAGACAAGTAAAATATAACTATCAAAATCATGAACTAAATTAAAAGTGTGCCATTTCTAAGTCACATAATTTATAAGCTGTCTTGGACTACACTGAGATGTAATCAAAGATTAAGATAATGTCCGAGACATTATGAAAAAATAAAGGTTTTTTGTTAAAGCCATAGTCTTTATTAAGCTTACACTAAGCTGGGGAACTGTTTCACAGAGATAATACTAGAGATGAAGAAATGGTAAGTGCTAAGAAATCAGTAGATAACAAATAGTAAAGAGTTTAAAGGAAAGGGAGCTGACTTTAGTTTGAGGGAAGGTTCTTAGGGGAAAGGAACCCTGATGAATTATTAGGATTTTTAATGGATTATAGTAGTCTGGGCTTGAGGGATGCAGGTGAGTAGATAAGATAAAAGAGGAGTAAAATGAATAAAGTTTTTCTAAAAGCGGGAGTCATTGGTACCATTGTGCTCAAAAGGAGAATATTATTTATGCTGTTGTTCCCATTTCACAGTAAAGGAAACTGAGGCACAAGGCAACCTGCTCAAGGTCATATACCCTGTAAGGCAGCAGATATTCTGGCTCCTTAATTCATTGTCTTATCCACTCCACTATATTACCTATACTGTATCAGCTAACATTTATTCAGTACCTAACATGGCCAAACTGGATGTTTAAACACACATTACTACAACCATGTAAGTTTGAGTATTACTATTATCCCAAGTTTACAAATGAGATAGCTGAGGCCTGAAGAGAGACTAAGATCTAAACAACAATGGAAAGGAAGGAATGGATACTTGAAGGGATTTAAAAACTACCATACACTTTGTTGGTTGACAAAAATTTGTAGAAGAGATACTAAAACCAACAGAAAAGTTTTAAAATGTAGGTGACTAAGGGAATAAAGATAATATTAACAATTAAATTTTTAAAACTGAAAAGGGTGCTCAAAAAGCTGACTTCTTCATATGTGTACAAGTAGGCAGGAGATAGAAGAGTAATACCTCCCCCAGATTAATATATGCATTTTTTAAGAAATATTTCTGTCTATTTTAATTGGCTAAAAAATAAAACTGATTCAACCCAAAATTTAACTACTTTATGGTTACTTGTAATATATCTATAGTGTTCTAGTTTTGAACTATGATTGAAACTTCAAAAATCCCAAGTATTAGGAGTAGTATGTTAGTCTCTAAACCATAAAAATAATGTCTAGGAAAATTTTTATTACATGAGAATCACTAATCTGAAATGTAAATTGTTTATAATTAAATATGTCCACTATTTTCACTGTGTTTATTCTCAATGTCTTTTTAGCTCAATCAGTAAAACCAAGTGCAAGAAGAAAGAAAGGGATAGAACTGGGAGACATTCAAACTTCAATTGAATCTATTAAACAAACACAGGAAGAAATTAAAAGGTAATCTATACTGACAGTGACTATTCAAGTCCAGGGGAGTTAAAAATCCTATTACGTAGAAAGTCACATGCAAACTTTACATTTTTATAACATTGCTAAGCTAAACGAGAACCCTGGCTTCTAACACCGGATTATTGAAACATAGGAAATTCCTTTGGCACTAAAGTACTGGGGGAGAGAGGGAGGTTGTTTTGTCTCATTTGTGAGGCTAGAATTGGAATCTCATCTGACTGCTGTAGCATATTAGGAATGTAGCTGAGTTAAATGTGAAAGTGGGATGGTTTTTGAGAACGTCAAGGCTTCCACAGTTCTTTGTACATGGCTAATTTTAATTGGAATATACCAGTTGTTGAAATATCAAAATATGTTCATAACAGTGGATGAGACCTTTGAGTGTTCCCTTTGTATTTCCCCACACTCACCTCCTGATGATCCAGCACCGAAAGGTTGTAACACCTAGGGAAGGGAAGGAACACCAAGGATCCTTCCTTGTAAGGGAAGGCTCCTATCTATCACTAAGGCCAGCACAAGTTCAGATTGCTTGTATCCCATTGCTATAACAGATGTTAAACTTTTTTGTATTAGTCAACCTGCTTGTGTATTCAGCACTCAGTGCTAGCTGTTCTGGGGGATATTTTTAAAGATATTTATTCTGTTCTTGGTGATTTTATAGCTTACATTTAGTTGCTGTTTTCAGCCTCATCTCTTGCCATTCCTCTACTTACCCTGTGCTCTAGTCCTATGAAAGTTCCCACATCTCCAGAATACAGTGTGCCCTTTCATATAGGGGCTTCCCTAGTGGTTCAGATGATAAAGAATCTTCCTGCAATGCAGGAGACCTGGGTTTGATCCCCAAGTCAGGAAGATCCCCTGAAGAAGGGAATAGCAACCCCCTCTAGTATTCTTGCCTGGAGAATTCCATTGACAAAGGAACCTTATGGGCTACAGTCCATTGGGTTGCAAAGAGCTGGACATGACTGAGTGACTTAACACTTTTGTCTTTGGATCTTTACCCACAGTGAATCCACTTTTTAAACTGCCCTTCCTCCCACCTTGCCCTTCTAGAAAATCCCTGTTTATCCTTCAGAATATAATTAAAATGCTACTCTTTTTGTAATATTTCTGATGCCTCATCCTCTCCGCCCCCAGAATTTCTAACTCTTCCGCTTGGTGTGTGTGGTTCCCATTAGTCTTCCTGAGTGCTTTACCTACTCCCTCTCCACCTCAACTGGACTGGGAGCTCTTTTAGAGCGGGGAGCATGTCTTTACATCTTGGTATCATCAGTCCTTATATAAGTGATTACATTTCCTAATTTAATTATATTTATAAATTAATGAGCCTACTTGTTCATTTTGCCTCCTTTCTTCTTCTATACTGGGAAAACACTTTAAAAGAAGTCATAAAAAGAAAACATCTTCACTAATCAGCTTGTTTTAGGCAAAGTACGTAGAGTCGCACTAGGATAATGTAAGCTTGTATTGTGACTAAATTAACATTTTATTTTTGTTAGCATATGAAATGCCTACCAAGCATTCTTCAAGTTAGAAATATCATAAAATTTGTTTTTTTCCTGATAAATAAAGGATTTTTCTCCATCTCTACCTTTGTCTCCCTAAAAAAAGATAAAAGAACCTTAGTGGACCAACTGAGAGGCAAAATTTTTGTTTTAAAACCATTGTGATAACAAAGAAGATGATATAAAGTCTACAAACTTTAAAAATTATGTTTGACATGCTTAGTCACTCAGTCGTATCCAACTCTNTGCCTCCTTTCTTCTTCTATACTGGGAAAACACTTTAAAAGAAGTCATAAAAAGAAAACATCTTCACTAATCAGCTTGTTTTAGGCAAAGTACGTAGAGTCGCACTAGGATAATGTAAGCTTGTATTGTGACTAAATTAACATTTTATTTTTGTTAGCATATGAAATGCCTACCAAGCATTCTTCAAGTTAGAAATATCATAAAATTTGTTTTTTTCCTGATAAATAAAGGATTTTTCTCCATCTCTACCTTTGTCTCCCTAAAAAAAGATAAAAGAACCTTAGTGGACCAACTGAGAGGCAAAATTTTTGTTTTAAAACCATTGTGATAACAAAGAAGATGATATAAAGTCTACAAACTTTAAAAATTATATTTGACATGCTTAGTCACTCAGTTGCATCCAACTCTTTGTAATCCTTTGCACTGTAGCCCACCTAGCTCCTCTGTCCATGGGATTTCCCAGGCAAGAATAGTGAAATGGGTTGCCATTTCCTTCTCCAGGACATCTTCCCAATCCAGGGATCAAACCTGAATCTCCTGTGTCTCCTGCATTGCAGACAGAGTTTTTTTACCCACTGAGTCATCAGGGAAGCCATGCTTAACACACATCATTAAGTCATACATTTGGTACAGTGTGCAGTACAGATTTAGGCAAAACCTACTAGTGGTTCCACATAGCATAATCAGCTCCCTGTTCAGGAGGTGGTAAAGGTTTGAACTTTATACAGTTGAATTTTATACAGTTGAATTATGTGGCCATATATCAAATTGTGATTTCTCTGCTGTCATTTTTTTATAAATAATTATTACATTTATTGTTCCTTATTTTTGTAGAAACATTATGGCTCTTCGAAATCATTTAATTTCAAGCACACCTGCCACGGATTATTTTCTTCAACAAAAAGACTACATCATCATTTTTCTTCTGATTTTGCTTCAAGTCATAATAAATTTCATGTTTAAGTAGAAGCCCTTTACAATTGGGTTAATGAACTGGAATGATCAGATTTGGCCTGGGACCAGTGTTGAAGTTGATTTGGTCTTTATTAAAACATCACAATATTTATAAAACTGAAAACCTTAGAAATAAATGTAGAAGTGTTGACTTTTCATACCTTTTATCCTTAACCTGAAACAAGAGCTATTCTATTTGATTATTAAAGTGAACTATGTGTTAAGTGCCAGAATGTTTCTAGCTTTTGTCAGAATGTGTCTACATGTGAGTATAATAAATCCACATGTATACACAGTTGTGTCTTATATATACCTTACAGTAATCTTTGTAGTCTGTGGTATGTTCATGTAATGAAATATATAGCATTAATGTCAGTCATAACAAAAATGCTATCGATCTTATATATGTAACAATCTATTTTCTTCATAAAACAGGCACAAAACTTTTATCAGTAAGGAATTACAGAATGGGAAATAATGGGATACTAGGCATAAGTAGTTCAACACACTGTACTGTTAAAAAAAAATCATTTCCAAAGCATCCAGCTCAACTGTCTTCTTAAAAACAGAAAACAAACAAAATGTGTGGTCAAATTGAGACAGAGAGGCAAATTGCTTTTTTCAAAAGTTTACACAAGATTTTTTTAATCCCTAGAATTTAATATTTATAGATACAAGTATAAATATGTGTATATCAACAGCAGAAAACTGGTATGCAGCTACTTGGATCTATTGATTCTACCTTTCTTATCGTACATATATAATACCCACTTAAGCACTTGCTGGAAAAAAGTGTGGTCAAACTTGATTTCTGTCCTTTTTTATTCTTTTAAACTCAGTTGGTCCAATACCATAGGCTAGATTCTAGAGATGTTTGTAGGGCATATAAAATGCTGGTAATCATGATTTTTCATTATGAAAACCTTTCTTTAGCTTTCATTTAGATTCTGGTGTGTTCAGTGAAACAGTAGAATAGAAAAATATATATATATATGTATATCCCATATTTTACTTCAAAAGCCAAATAAGAGAAGAGTGATAAGGAAAGACACTTAGTGTGGTGGTAATTATGCATTTTAAAATTGGTTTCTTTAAAATGTGCAATAAGTTGAGCATCTAAGAAGAGTATCAAGTTCCGAGGTGTAATTCTCTGTTCTCCTTTGGTCTCAGTAACTGCAGTCTGTGGCAAAACCACAGTTCCTCAAGGTTCCTTTTGTACAGGCTCAGGCAAACATTTTCCCTAAATTCTTTTTCAGTTTAATATTTTTACTTTATCTATCTTAGAATTCCAAAAGTAGATTTTGAAATGAAAATGAAGGTCAGAGAGGAAATAATTGCTCTGGCTACATTTGCCCTTGACTAAGAAGAGACTGTGAGACACTAGTGAAGTTATAATCAATGTTTATGCCATGCTAAGCATACAATAAAGGAAAGATTGCTAAATTATTGAAAACCAAAAATGATAAGAGCCTGCTTTGTTCCTCCTAACCAATATAGTGATCTTTAGTCTCCTTAGGTTTTATGAGGAGCCATTTCTCATGTATTTTTGGCAAAAAAATAATTGTGAAAATGTTTTTTAAATAGATTATACATAAATAAGATATACCTATACCCAATATAAGCATAGGTATGACTACACTAAACAGGTGGGGTTTTTTGTTTGTATTTCATACTTGTTGATATCATTTTGTACTCACTCTCTGTTACCAATATTATGCTCAACTGCCTATTCATTAATATATATTTTGTAAATATTGTACAACTTGATCCTTTTTTATAGCTTAAATTAGAATTAATTTATATAAGTTGATTGGCAGATCACAACAATAATTTCATCTTTAAACCCTGAAAACTTAAGTTTTTTTGTTGGTAAACTCCCTTTGGGGGCTTTAGGCTTATCTACTTGTATGTTACTTTCATTTGGTCTTAGTGTTTTATTTGTATGGTTATCCTCTAAGACTACCGAGGGAGTTGTTTTTTTTATTTTTAAAACTTTCCTGTTAGGGCACATGTTATGGGTTCTTATTATCCCAGGAGTCAAAAACTATTTCATGAGAAAGAACAGAGTTACTCATACTGTTTCTTATAAAACATATGTCTAATCTAATAGTCTTACGCTTTTAGTTATATGAGTTCCTTTCTGTGAACTGAATACAAAACTCAGGAATTGGTGGCTTAGTTTTAGATCAGTTCTTATACTAGGCTTAGTATGTGAATCGTTTAAAACACATAATGAACTTTGTATTTAGCCGTATATGTAATTGACTTTGAATGTTCTCTACCTGAGATTAATCTTCCTTCACACATGGACTCATAAAAATTGTGATTTACAGTTCCCAGTTATCTGAGAGTCTCATGATGGTTTCTAGGACTTAAGACCTATAACCAGTTTTTTTTTTTTTTTTTTTCACTTAACCAATTTTACTTTTTCACTGGAAAATTTAAATAAGTAATAGTTATTGGCATGTGGTTTTTTGTTTTAGCTATTAAATATACTATGCCTTCAGTTATTCACAATTTAGTGAGATGTAGCTGGCCCAAGAAAAGGCAGTAAATAGGGTGTGTGATATAAGTAAGTTTCAGCGATAGATATTTCATTTGTATTTCATATCACTACTTTTTTTGTATTACTTATAAAGGTACAGTGTAATTTTTGTTACCATTCCATTGAAAAAGTTGGCCTTGTAAAATACAATTCTCATTTAGTATTCATGCTTTTGTGCCTTTAAGAAAATAATTTTTTGTCATTTTTGTGTTACAGAACTATAATATGATTCAAAGTGTTTATAGGCTTAATTGTCATAAAAGGGTCATTTCTCTGTGTCACTTTATTTCCTTTTATATAGCTATAGTATATTTAAACAGTAATGCTGTACTTTTTTATAAGAGTTTGTCCATTTACCTATCTCAGATATATTCTTCACTTTCACACATCACTGAAGTAGACTTGTCAGATTATTCTGAGTATTGTTAAACAGTGCCTTTTCGATGGAATTCACACTGTTTTAGGGTGTCAACTTGTGCCATATGTACACAAAATTATGTGGAGAAGGCAGTTTTAACTTTTTGAAGAATATCTTGGTCAAATATTTAAGAAAACAAATGTATAGGATTTCATTTTTTCCAGTGTTTCACATTTCTAATGAACAGTGAATATATTGGTGGTTTTTTTTGACATACGATGATAATGATGAGCCATACATGATGCTGCAGATTATTTTGAATTATGTTAAATGCACAGAAATATTAAAATCAATATTTATACCAAATTTTCCAATTTGAACCATAGCTGAGAGGGGAGGAATCCCACACAGATCACTAAGTTTACATTTGAACTGCTTTCTTATTTGACTATGTGGAAAAAGATTATTTAACCTGTATAACCTGCCACTATTATGTAATTTGGTTTTATTTTGTTTATCTATAGTGTGAATTTAGTATGTTTAATTTACTTTTTGTTACTCTTAACATGCTGTTTGTTCTGTTACAGTTTTAATTGAAGATGGACTGTTAAAATTGAATAGGACCAGTGTCTCTTTAATATGATTAACATATTTAGAAGAGCCACAAGAAACCCATGACAAAATGAATGTGAATATATTTTATAAAATATTTAGAAAATTTTCTTTCTGAATTTATCATGAAAAATTATTTGAGAATTACAATAAAGAAAAATGCCATGAAAAATTTGAACTAATGAGCCACACAACTTCAGTTGAAATTTTTTACTTTTTAGCATGTTAACTATACATCTAAGTTAAATATCCTGTTTAATGATCATTTATAAATTCAAACACTGGTCAGTTTTGTAAAATAGAATAAACGTATGTTATCTGCAGTGTAAGTACAGCACACTGTCAAGTTATTTTCCTTAAGGTGCATAGTAAATGTACAGATAGTCATAGGCAACTGTTTTGTAATGTATTACATTTCTAATCTGTTACTCCTAACCTATTATAAATGTTTGCAGAGACAAAAGAATTGAATTTTTCTAATGATCTGTAAAATGATGCTAACTTCAACTAGGCATTCTAAATAAAATTTTTAAAAAGCAAACTGATTGAATGATTTTGAATATAACATAGTGACTAAATTACATAATAAGTTTTTCGTTAAAAGTCATTTTGGGGGTAGTTGTAAAAATGATGGTGAAGGGATTTAACAGCTAGAGTCCATAATGCATGCATTACCTGATGTTTTACATTCATTCTTCTCGAATACCCATAACCTTCAGATAAGTGGAAGTTAGATTTTAGAGATGAAGAATCTGAGGCTCATAGAAGTTACATAATTCTAGAGGCTACATAATAAGTGATAGCAAGCCCAAGTTTGAATCCATGTCTGACTTCAATGTCCATTCTCTTTCCACTGTACACTTAAACAGTACTCTGATCAAAGCACTTTACTTTTATATGTTTGTAATAATCCATTGCTCAGATCAAGTAACCCCTTTGTGGTGGATAAGGAAAGAAAACCTCGCTATCATTCAGTTCAGTTCTACTGCTTATTCATGTCCAATTCTTTGTGACCCCCTAGACTGCAGAGCACCAGGCCTGATGTCATCCAACCATCTCATCCTCTGTCGTCCCCTTCTCCTCCTGCCTTCAATCTTTCCCAGCATCAAGTGAGTCAGCTCTTTCAGGTGGCCAAAGTATTGGAATTTCAGCTTCAACATCAGTCCTTCCAATGAATATTCAGGACTGATCTCCTTTAGGATGGACTGGTTGGATCTCCTTGCACTCCAAGGGACTCTCAAGCGTCTTCTCCAACACCACAGTTCAAAAGCATCAATTCTTTGTCACTCAGCTTTCTTCACAGTCTAACTCTCACATCCATACATGACCACTGGAAAAACCATAGCCTTGACTAGACAGACGTTTGTTGACAAAGTAATGTCTCTGCTTTTCAGTATGCTCTCTAGGTTGGTCATAACTTTCCTTCCAAGGAGTAGTTCTTCACTTTCTGCCATAAAGGTGGTGTCATCTGCATATCTGAGGTTGATATTTCTCCCGGCAGTCTTGATTCCAGCTTGTGTTTCTTCCAGGCCAGCGTTTCTCATGATGTACTCTGCATATAAGTTAAATAAGCAGGGTGACAATATACAGTCTTGGCGTACTCCTTTTCCTATTTGGAACCAGTCTGTTGTTCTGTGTTCAGTTCTAACTGTTGCTTCCTGACCTGCATACAGATTTCTCAAGAGGCAGCTCAGGTGGTCTGGTATGCCCATATCTTTAAGAATTACCCACAGTTTATTGTGATCCACACAGTCAAAGGCTTTGGCATAGTCAATAAAGCAGAAATAGATGTTTTTCGGGAACTCTCTTTTTTGATGATCCAGCGGATGTTGGCAACTGGATCTCTGGTTCCTCTGCCTTTTCTAAAACCAGCTTGAACATCTGGAAGCTCATGGTTCACAGTTGCTGAAGCCTGGCTTAGAAAATTTTGAGCATTACTTTGCTACCATGTGAGATGAGTGCAATTGTGTGGTAGTTTCAACAGTATTTAGCATTGCCTTTCTTTGGGGTTGGAATGAAAACGGACCTTTTCCAGTCTTGTGACCACTGCTGAGTTTTCCAAATTTGCTGACATATTGCATGCAGAACTTTCACAGCATCATCTTTTAGGATTTGAGATAGCTCAACTGGAATTCCATCACCTCCACTAGCTTTGTTCATAGTGATGCTTCCTAAGGCCCACTTGATTTCACATTCCAGCTTGTCTGGCTCTAGGTGAGTGATCACTCCATCATGATTATCTGGGTCATGAAGATCTTTTCTGTATAGTTTTCTGTGTATTCTTGCCACCTCTTCTTAATATTTTCTGCTTCTGTTAGGTCTATACCATTTCTGTTCCTTATTGAGCCCATCTTTGCATGAAATGTTCCCTTGGTATCTCTAGTTTTCTTGAAGAGATCTCTAGTCTTTCCCATTCTATTGTTTTC
>SJYW01046390.1:1119769-1145651 GCA_006410735.1 Raphicerus campestris | reverse complement strand
GGGTGTTAGTTCTAAAAGCTTTTGTAGGTCTTCATAGAACCGTTCAGCTTCTTCTGTATTATTGGTCGGGACATAGACTTGGATTACCATGATATTGAATGGTTTGCTTATATAAGCATAGATAACAAAACTTACATGAAGACCTTTTTTCCCCACAAATTACCTATCAGTCCCAACTGAGTCTAGGTCAACAGCACATGTTACAAGAAATCATTCCTCTAGTTTTCCTCCTTCATCCTCCAATCCAGTATTTGCTCCCCTCAGTTGCTTGTGGCTAAGAGCGAGTTAGTTTTGTCTTACTGTTGGGAATGGGAGGGCTTACAGGTGTCTCCTGTCCTATCAGTCAGTTCAGTTCAGTCACTCAGTCATGTCTGAGTCTTTGCAACCCCATGAATTGCAGCACTCTAGGCCTCCCTGTCCATCACCAACTCTCGGAGTTCACTCAGACTCACGTCCATCAAGTCAGTGATGCCATCCAGCCATCTCATCCTCTGTCATCCCCTTCTCCTGCCCTCAATCCCTCCCAGCATCAGAGTCTTTTCTAATGAGTCAACTCTTCACATGAGGTGGCCAAAGTACTGGAGTTTCAGCTTTAGCATCATTCCCTCCAAAGAAATCCCAGGGCTGATCTCCTTCAGAATGGACTGGTTGGATCTCCTTGCAGTCCAATGGACTCTCAAGAGTCTTCTCCCAACACAACAGTTCAAAAGCATCAATTCTTTCGCACTCAGCTTTCTTCACAGTCCAACTGTCACATCTATACATGACCACTGGAAAAACCATAGCCTTAACTAGATGGACCTTTGTTGGCAAAAAGTCATGATTTTCAACATGCTATCTAGGTTGGTGATAACTTTTCTTCCAAGGAGTAAGCGTCTTTTAATTTCATGGCTGCAATCACCATCTGCAGTGATTTTGGAGCCCCCCAAAATAAAATCTGACACTGTTTCCACTGTTTCCCCATCTATTTGCCATGAAGTGATGGGACCAGATGCCATCATCTTTGTTTTCTGACCTGCCTCTTTAGAAACCTATATGTAAGTCAGGAAGCATAGAACAGACTGGTTCCAAATAGGAAAAGGAGTACGTCAAGGCTGTATAGTCACCCTGATTATTTAACTTATATGCAGAGTACATCATGAGAAACGCTGGGCTGGAAGAAGCACAAGCTAGAATCAAGATTGCCAGGAGAAATATCAATAACCTGAGATATGCAGACAATACCACCCTTATGGCAGAAAGTGAAGAGGAACTAAAAAGCCTCTTGATGACAGTGAAAGAGGAGAGTGAAAAAGTTAGCTTAAAGCTCAACATTCAGAAAACGAAGATCATGGCATCTGGTCCCATCACTCCTGTCCTATACATAGGAGTAAAGGGTAGGGAAAATAGCCCCTCACTGTTCAACCTCAATGGCAATTTTACTGACGTTGACCAAACTCCTATATAGTTGTATAGTATTGGGCTGATAATTCTTTTGAACCTTACAAAATATCCCTTTCTTGTGGAAATAGTGGGTCCCTACCCCAGTGACACGTGACGGTAATTTGTTGAGTATATTGTATTTGTTGAGTGCTTAGTACTTATGACACACCATGCCCCCCCCCCCCAGAAAACTACAAAATCCACAGGTTTGTAAACACTGTCTACTGCCAACCTCAAAAAGTTTTTTACATATCACCATTTTTTCTTCTAAGATGAGAAAAGTGGAGACAAAGAATGTCACAGATATGTAAATGGCACAGCAAACCAAGGTAAATCTTAAGCCTATGCTCTTTACCATTTCATCCTTAAAAGAGAGGAGTGTGTTTTAACGTACGAAACAGTAATGTTCTTCTTGCTTAACAGTATTTTTTTTTTCCTGCCGTCGGATTGTGTGCAATAATCCTGGGTCATTGATTTTAAAGCATACTATTGATTACCAACAAGTCCTCACATCTATCACCTCTACTAACGAAAAAGAAAACTGCGGTGGCGACGATTTCATGTTGTTGATATTTAAGCCCAGGAAGTGTGGCAACTCCCCCTCAGAACGCATGAAGCCTGCAACTCGTGACAGTGGCCAGGCCCTCCTCATGTAGCCTGCATCGCGAAAGAAAACCGCTGGTGCAGAATGTGGACAGGATATGCACACGTTCGAGGCAGAGGTATAGGAACTTATTTTTGACGGCAGTTGGAAACAAACCGAATTCTAGCCGCAGGGCCCAGTCCCTCCACTATTGTGCAGAGCTCCTAGAAAACGGAGGGTTCCGGCGGCAGCTGAAGCCTCCAGAAAAGGAATGGATTCACCTAGGGAGCAGGTAAGGGCTTTCAGCCTCCTCTCCAGAGACAGCACCAGAGAAGCCCCAACCTTTTTTCTCCCTTCACGGGCTTTTGGACCGCTAGCTCCACTGGCCGAACCGTGGGGCAATTTCCGATGGACGGGCGGGACGGCAGGCCCTCACCCAACCAAGAAGCCTAGTTGCCGCGGCTTCCGGTCTTCCACCCGCCCCTTCCGCTTCCGGCGGTACCCGCGCTCTGTTCCTTCCTGGCAATTATTGGTTTTCTGCGAGTGGCGTGCGTAGGCCGCTGGCACCTGAAGGCCTATGGCCTCTGCGGGGTCTGTGACGGTGGCGTTGCATGTGGCGGAAGTGCTAGAAACCATCGTGAGCGGTTGCTTGGGGCCCGAAGGGCGGCAAGTTCTGTGTACCAAGCCCACTGGCGAGGTGCTGCTCAGCCGGGATGGAGGCCGCCTGTTGAAGGCGCTACATTTAGAGCATCCCGTAGCCAGGTACCCGCGCCGTACGCTCCAGCCCGTTAGAGCATCCTTTAATTAAGTACTCATGTCCCACACTCCAGATGGACGCCTCCCGGCATCTCCCTGGACTTTTTGCCTGTAAGATTTTGCTTTTTGGGAAAACTGACCATCTCCCTCTCGCCCAGCAGAAAAAGCCCAGCCATTCTGCCAGTAGGAGCTAGAGGTCCTATAGCCCGGAAGATGGTAAAGAGGTCGGGGCTTCTCGGGAGCTGTTTCTGGAGAAAACTGACCTTGGATGAGACCAGTGTACGCTCAGAGTTAGAGCACTGTCCTAGGGAACATTCCACAACTGAAAAGAGCATTTCGCCTTTCCTTCCAGCTCGACCTAACCCTAGAATCTTGAAATAGCACAAAGGTGGTTCTATTGTTTTTCCCTTTTAAATAACGGAAAGCATTCAGCCTATATTTAAGTAAATTTTAAAAGGAAAAAAACAAACTATGTACATTAAGGAGATAGTATTCTCATTTTATAGATGTAAAACATGCTTTCAACTTGATTCAGATGTGGAAAGGCAGCCCTCTGAAAATCTGAGTTGCTTTCTTTCTTTCTTGTGCAGGGTGATGGTGGCCTGTGTTTCCAGTCATCTAAGAAAAACAGGAGATGGTGCTAAAACATTTATTATCTTTCTTTGCCATTTACTCAGAGGACTTCGTGAGATCACAGGCAAGGAAAAGGATTTTTTCCCTTTTGAAAATATTCAAACCTGTGGAAGGCATTGGAAAAATTGCTGTCAGTGGAAATTTATTTCCCAAGCTCTTCTAACATTTCAGACACAAATATTAGACTATGTTATGGACCATTACTTAAGTAGACACTTCTTGTCCATCTTTTCTTCATGCACTAAAGAAAGAACATTGTGTAGGGGCTCTTTAGAGATGCTCTTAGGGGCATACTTCTGTGGAAGAGTGGGAAGAAATAATCACAACTTGATATCTCAGTTGATGTGTGACTATGTTTTCAAGTGTACAGCTTGTGAAAGTAGATTTGAAGAAGTACTTGAGATAGTGGATGACTGTTTTGTTGAGTTGAAACTTGGTGTCACCGGCCTTCCTGTTTCCGATTCCAGGATCATAGCTGGGCTTGTGCTTCAGAGAGACTTTTCTGTGTACTGTCCAGCAGATGGTGACATAAGAGTAGTGATAGTAACAGAAACCATTCAGCCTCTTTTTTCAGTTTCTGGATCAGAGGTTATTCTAAATTCAGAAGCACAGTTTCAGACATCTCAGTTTTGGATTACAGAAAGAACAAAAGCAATAGTGAAGCATTTACAGACTCAGAATGTAAAGTTACTCCTATCTACTGTGAAGCAGCCAGACTTAGTAATTTATTATGCAAGACTGAATGGCATATCTGTGGTGGAGTGTTTATCATCTGAAGAACTTTCTCTTATCCAGAGAGTCATTGGTCTTGTTCCCTTTGTACTACCAGAGGCCTTTTCTCAGTATGAACTCTCTCACACTGCTTTGGTGAAATTCTGTAAACCCCTCATCCTTAGATCCAAAAGGTATGTTCATCTTGGCTTGATGAGCACCTGTTCATTTACACCACATTGTATGGTTCTTTGTGGACCGGTGCAGGGTCTTGTTGAACAACATGAGGATGCTTTACATGGAGCATTTAAAATGCTTCGGCAGGTATTTAAAGACCTTGATCTAAATTATGTGACACAAACCAGTGACCAAAGTTGTACATCAGGTCCTCATATATATAGGAATAGTAGAGAAAGTAATGAGTTACCAAAAATTGTTAACAGCGCAATACAAAGGTTGTATCAGGACACTGTTGTAAAGAACAAAGGGGAACTGGCAAAAACTCAAACGAATTTAAAAGTATGTTCAAATTTAATAGTTCCAACCGTCAAATTAGAGAAAAATGTATTGTGTTCAACACCAAAAGTGGCAGTAACAGGTTCATACCAGACAGATGAAACATTGAGATGTTCATCCCCAAACAAAGGGAGGATAATGGATGACCATGAACCATTTATTGAGAGTAATTCTAACTCAAAAACAGAAAATACTAGAAGAGAAATTTCTCACGAAAATTTACAGGTTACAAAACTTGCTAGAAAGGACAGCATTTTACCACTGAGATGTAAGTCACTAGAGATGTGTACTTCCCAAAGTTACTATTTCTCATCTATACCAGCTGGTTGTGTTTTGCCTGTGGGTGGTAATTTTGAGCTCTTATTGCATTACTATCTTCTCAACTATGCCAAAAAATGCCAGCAATCAGAACAAACCATGGTTAGTAGGCTAATAGCTAATGCACTTTTAGGCGTTCCCAAAATCTTGTATAAGTCTAAGAAAGGAAATTACAGCTTTCCACAAGTATATGTAAGAACTCTCCAGGCACTGCAAACCAGTCAACGCATGATAAGCAGCCAAACAGGTTTGGAATCAGTTGCTAGTAAATACCAGTTACTAACTTCAGTTCTTCAGTGCTTGACAAACATTTTGACTGTTGACTTAGTAATCAATATTAAGAGACAGCCTCAGGAAGTTTATGATCAAGATTCAGAAGAAGAACTATGAAATTGGAAGCTTTTTATTAACCAGTTTTAATCTAACTCAAGCCATAAAACAAGGCAGGCATGTGACCACTGATTTTCAAGTTAATTCAACCTAATTAGGAAAACAGCAGAACTTTAAAGTCTTTAGAAGTATATGAGGCCACCAGACATTCAGATATGAATATTGTAGACTGCATTCACTATGGAACAGTTCTGAGGAGGAAGCCTGGATGAGTGAAGCCAAGATCTGAGTAAGTGGATCTTTTTTCCCCCTCAGTGTCCCTGTGTTAGTCTCTTGAGTTAGTCTGTGGTTTGGGGGGGAGGTGTTTTCTCATAGCTCCCTTTTACTTTTCTGTATCTTTTTTTCACTCTTCCCTTCTTCCTTGCCTTTCTATAGTTAGTTAATAGAATAATCTCAGATTTGGATGAAATCTCCAAATGCCATCCTACCTTAGTTCATAAAATAGTATTTGCTTTATTGAAAATAATTTATTTTCTCTACTCATAATTTCTGTAGCAAAAGTCTCATTTTTTCTCAAACAGTATATAAGTAAAATTATTTTTTACTTTAATTGTCCCCTTATTTAGAGCCTGAATAGATTTTTTTCACCATTCATGCACCATTGAATATGTTATCATAATTAGGATTTTGTGGATTGTATTTATTTCCATTTCTTTAGTTGGAATAATTCCAAAAAATATGAAAATCATACTATCATTTTCTCCTGTTCTCTAAGAGCTTGCCAAATAGTTCATGTATCTGTTGGGTTTTCTTGTATTTGATGCATAGCCATAGTTCAGTAGTAACAAATAATTTGAGGGTTACAGTTGGCTCTTTCATCTGTGGGTTGTACATCAATGGATTCAACCAACTGTGGATTGAAAATATTCAGGAAAAAAATTTACAGAAATTTCCCAAAAGCATAATTTTAATTTGCCAGGTACACTGGCAACTGTTTACATAGTATTTACATTGTATTAGATATTATAAGTAATCTAGAGATGATTTAAAGTACAGACTATGTGCATGGCTTATATGCAAATGTTGTGCCATTTTTTATAAGAGACTTGAACATCCACAGATTTTGATGTCTGCTGGGGGCGGGTCCAGGGGTGTGTTCTGGAACCAGTCCCCCTTGGATACTGAGAGACTGCTATATTTATGTCTAATGTGAATTTTTTAATGTTTATATTTTAAAGGTTTATAAATGCAAATAATATTGTGATTCTAGCTGTGAATAAGGGNATGGCTTATATGCAAATGTTGTGCCATTTTTTATAAGAGACTTGAACATCCACAGATTTTGATGTCTGCTGGGGGGCGGGTCCAGGGGTGTGTCCTGGAACCAGTCCCCCTTGGATACTGAGAGACTGCTATATTTATGTCTAATATGAATTTTTTAATGTTTATATTTTAAAGGTTTATAAATGCAAATAATATTGTGATTCTAGCTGTGAATAAGGACAGTATCTTCTACTTTTGGTGTTTCTCTGTAACACCCCAGGCAGTACTATGTTTATGCCGAGTATTCAGAAGGGCTTGTTGAATAAAACTTGTCTTCTTTTATCTGTTCTAATTATGTGTTTCCTGTTTACTAATTCAACAAATACTTATTGAGTGCTTGCTATGTGCCAGATGCTGAATATACTGTGGTAAACAAATAGATATGGTTCCTACCTTCAGGCACTTTTCCTTAAAGGTTAATCTGTAGTGGATAGTGACACCACTTGGACTGAAATTAAATTTAGGAAAACCAGTTTTTAAAATTTCATTGCAGTTAAACTTGAAAAAGCAACGACTGGCAATATGTTAAAAAACTGTAATGTCCCATGCTCAGTTGGGCAGCACACAGACTAAACTGTGAACAGTAACATTAGCATGACCCTTGCACAAGGATGACACACAAAAAACTAATGTTCCATCATTGCAAATCTTTTATATCAAATAAAATTTTATTTTTGTAAGGTTTATGTTATATGAAAGTGAAAGTGTTAGTTGCTCAGTTGTGTCTGACTCTTTGAGACCCCATGGATTGTAGCCTGCCAGGCTCCTCTGCCCATGGAATTCTCCAGGCAAGAATAATGGAGTGAGTAGCTGTTCCTTCTCCAGGGGATCTTCCTGACCCAGGGATCGAACCAGGTCTGCACTGCAGGAAGATTCTTTACCATCTTAGCCTACCGTCTGAGCCAAGCCACTCTGGACCTCTTATGTCATATATGATAACACTGTTTCACTTCTGTGATTATGGAGAGAATGTATTATTTCTCTTTTACTAAATCCATAGATATACTGTAAAATTATTGTATCATTTTTTTCATTCACTTTTTAAAATTGCCTGTCAGGTCTCTTGATAACTTTGCTTTATTTTGCTGCTGTTTTAAATACTTCTCCATCAGTGAAGGCATTCAAAGACATGCATGCCCATGCCTTTCATTTGGTAGGCGTTTATAGCTATAAATAGTCACTGGTCCAGGAGCCCCTTTGTAAGCTGGGGAGTGTTTGTGTTTGGTACCTAATCTAATCTGCCACATAGTAGTAGCCAATTAATGTNCTTGATAACTTTGCTTTATTTTGCTGCTGTTTTAAATACTTCTCCATCAGTGAAGGCATTCAAAGACATGCATGCCCATGCTTTTCATTTGGTAGGCGTTTATAGCTATAAATAGTCACTGTAAGCTGGGAGTGTTTGTGTTTGGTACCTAATCTAATCTGCCACATAGTAGTAGCCAATTAATGTCTGTTAGGGAGCTCTGGTCCTCATAGATGAGGTCCTAATTCTTTCTGTCAAATTTTCATGGAAAAGAATCTGTTTGCAGGGGAAAAAAGCAGAAAATGTAGAACAGGTCTATACAAAGCACTCTTTTTTCTTTTCATTAAAAACATTCTAAAAAATGGTGATAAAGCTTTCATGGGTCATCCTTGTCCTTCGCAGAATAACACTAAGGAGTTCACATTACTGAGTTAGATAAAAGAACATTTCAAAAAATGTGGTTACGTTATACTTAAACCCACTTCCACAAAGTGTTTGAGGTGACCTGCAACAAAAATAGATAAAGTAAAATCTGAAGAAAAAGAAGACCAAAGAAAATGTAAAGATGATTAAAATCAAGACCATGTTCCTGTTTTTATTGCTGCATGATGAATATTTTTATTCATTCAAAAATTTTATTCAAATTTTACTTGATTTGAATCACTGTATCATTACCTCTCACAGTTCTGAGAGCTGCCTGGATTTAGCTCGACAAGTTTCACTGTATTCTGTCGGTTCAGGCAGCCATAAGATCAGCTGAAATTCAAGGGGAGGGAACACAGGCCCACCACTCAATGGGAAGTGTTGATGTCCCCTTATAGGAAGAGCATGTGGGATGAGATATGTTGAGACAGCTATCTTTGGAAAACAGAATCTGCTATACCATGGGAGAAAAAAACTGCTCAACTGAGGTTTTTATTGTTGTTTTCTGTAGTTATATGTCAATCTACCTTCCACAAACACATTTCCCCCAATAACTTTTATGAACCCCTTATTTTTTCTTATTGGGCCAGCACAATCCATTTTTATTCCCAAAACAATAGGCATTAAATAGTTGAACATCCTTCGATTGCTTTAGCCAAAGAGTTGTTTAACCATGTTACACTGGAAGCATTATGATATCCATGTTTTAGACTAAAATGGACAGGGAAGAGTTCAATTTGAGCCTGAACTTTTGTCAGAAATTACTCATTCCTTTCCAAAAGGAAGAGAATATGTTTTCCCCATCATCACAGCAAAGGAGGGAAAAGAAAAACTCTAGTTTTAGGGGGAGTGGGGCTAGGATGGAGCTTTATAAATAGCAAGAGATTGGTAGCAACCCTCCTGGCTCAGATGGTAAAGAATCTGCCTGCAATACAGGAGACCCAGGTTTGATATCTGGGTCAGGAAAATACCTTGAAGAAAGGAATGGCTACCCACTCCACTATTCTTGCCTGGAAAATTCCATGGGCANCCATCATCACAGCAAAGCAGGGAAAAGAAAAACTCTAGTTTTAGGGGGAGTGGAGCTAGGATGGAGCTTTATAAATAGCAAGAGATTGGTAGCAACCCTCCTGGCTCAGATGGTAAAGAGTCTGCCTGCAATACAGGAGACCCAGGTTTGATATCTGGGTCAGGAAGATACCTTAAAGAAAGGAATGGCTACCCACTCCACTATTCTTGCCTGGAAAATTCCATGGGCAAAGGAGCCAGGCAGGCTACAGTCTACGGTGTTGCAAAGAGTTGGACACAACTGAGTGACTAAGCACACATACAAATCTNACTACTCCTTTGGATGTTTGTATTTAGCACCAAACTAAAATCACCAGGCAGCAATGCCTGACCTTATTCTGGGTGAAAGCCTCTCAAATGATTATAGCAATCAAGGTTCTTATGCCCAGCTTAAATATATCTAGTTAGTAATTGGGTGTACTCTGTGAACTCAGAGTGATTTCCATTCTGGCCCCCACTATCAGGAAGTCCTTACTGCAGCAACAGAAATGTCTGTTTTCTTTAAAAAGGGGACCCTATAGTAAATGCAATCTTAATACAGATTCTAGAAGTACATTTATGTAAAACTTCTTGGGACTTTACCTGTGTTTCTGTCACAATTTACATACCCTTTTGTACTTATTAAACTCCTGTACTGGATTTTTCTAGTTTGTATTATATGTCTTAAAATTTACATTAACTTGCAATATAAAGTAAAGTGAAGTCGCTCAGTCATGTCCAACTCTTTGCAACCCCGTGGACCTNTTTACCTGTGTTTCTGTCACAATTTACATACCCTTTTGTACTTATTAAACTCCTGTACTGGATTTTTCTAGTTTGTATTATATGTCTTAAAATTTACATTAACTTGCAATATAAAGTAAAGTGAAGTCGCTCAGTCATGTCCGACTCTTTGCGACCCCGTGGACCTTAGCCTACCACGCTCCTCTGTCCATAGGATTTTCCAGGCAAGAGTACTGGAGTGGGTTGCCATTTCCTTCTCCGGAGGATCTTCCCAACCCACAAATCGAACCCAGGTCTCCCGCATTGTAAGCAAGACGCTTTACCGTCTGAGCCACCAGGGAATATACCTAGTCTTAATAATCAGGGTTTCTTACACAATCCTCCAGGATAGTAATGCCTACAAGAACATTAGCAAATGATAACCTGTGCATAACTTGATAAGGGTGTTATCTGATGTGCTCCTTGAGAAGACTTTGTTGGTTATTTAGGGGGAAAAAGCCTTCCCTGATAGCTCAATTGGTAAAGAGTCTGCCTGCAATGCAGAAGACCCCAGTTTGATTCCTGGGTCAAGAAGATCCACTGGAGAAAGGATAGGCTACCCACTCTGGTATTCTTGGGCTTCCCTTGTGGCTCAACTGGGTAAAGAATCCACCTGCAATACAGAAGAACTGGGTTCGATCCCTGGGTTGGGAAGATTCCTAGAGAAGGGAAAGCCTACCTACTCCAGTATTCTGGCCTGGAGAATTCCATGGACTGTATAGTCCGTGGGATCACAAAGAGTTGGATACAGCTGAGCAACTTTCACTTTCACTTTAGGAGGGGAAAGGTCAATTTATATATTTGTGTTATTTGCAATATTCTAACCCTTTTGAGAAGTGAAATAGGAGATTTTATATATATATATATATCTAAAGAAACAAAGTGAACTGTGTAGTGAAGACAAAATTGGGGCAGTTTGAATGTTGTATTCTGTGAACCTCAGGCGCTTGGTAGTGAAAGTGCTGTCTCAACCACTGGCCGCCAGTGTCCCAGTTTAGATTTCACATATAAGTGATTTCATATGATATTTGTCTTCCTCTCTCTTACTTGACTTAGTGTGATAATCTCTGGGTTCCTCCATGTTTCTGCAAAGAGAATTATTTCATTCTTTTTTATAGCCGAGTAGTATTCCATTGTGTGTATGTTCCACGTCTTTATCCACTCATCTGTTGGTGGACATTTAGGTGCTTTTCATGTCTCAGCAATTGTGAACAGTGGTTCTGTGAACATAGGTGTGTGTGTGTATTTTTTTATATTGTTGTCCAGGAATATGCTGAGGGGTGGGATTGCTGGATCGTATAGAAACTCTTTTTTTTGTTTGTTTTCTGAGGAACTTCCATACTATTTTCCATAGTGGCTGTGCCAACTTACATTCCACAAACAGTGTAGGAGGGTTCCTTTTCCCCCACATCCTCTGCAGCATCTGTTATTTGTAGACGCTTTAATGATGGCCATTCTGACCAGTGTGAGCTGATGGTTTTGACTGTAGTTTTGATTTGCGTTTCTCTGATAATTAGCAGTGTTGAGCACATTTTCACCTGCCTGTTGGCCACCTGCATACATACTACATGTAATGATTTATTTTCTTTTCATCTTGCGTTCATCTCCCACTCTCTTCCCACTTTCTTCCATGTTGTCCTTTAGATGATTCTGCCTAAACCAGCTAATCGTATGAATCACCTACCAGGCATATTTTTCATTATGCTGCTTCTAAAATCACATACAAATGCATTCACATTCATTTATGAATATATGAGTTGTTTTTTACCTTGGCTGAGATTTCTTTTAGCTTCTTGTCTCACTCCAGGGAGGCAAATGGACTTGTCAGATTGGTGAACTTGGGTGGAGGAAGTGCGGGTGCCTGTCTGAGCACTCCCTTTCTTTCCCTTGGTTAAGAGAAAGGAAACAGGGTCAGCCTCACTCCCAGAGGCCCTGCTGGGAACTATGCCTGGGTCCATGTGTCTGACTCAGAGGTGGAGCATTCACCTGCCTGCTCCACGTAGCATTTTAGGCCCTCGGGTCTAGGGCATCAGAGGGAATTACTCTGCTGTTTCTGTCTCCTTCAACCTGACTCCAGTGTATGCATCCCAGTGGAGGGGAATGATTTATTCAGTCTCCTAAAACCCATTCCCTGCCACAGACATCGCCTGTGTTTTGTTGCCAGTGTCAGATGAAGTAGCAGCAAAGACCAATTGAAATTACTTGGTGTCCTTACCATGACCTCCCGTGTGCAAGGGCTTGCATGCTCACTGGCTGAACTCTCTCCCCAGGCTCTACTCATCCCACCAGTCACGAAGCAGGCCCACAAAGAGAAATGGAAAGGCCAGTCACTCCACATCACAAACAGCTAAGCTGTCCTTGGGAAGAAGCTGTGTGGACTTGTCAGGAGACTGAGGTTTTGGTAATCAGGTCTAAAAGCAATCACCAGAATCAGTTAATTTATCCAGAGACCCAAGTTAAATTTTTTTCTCTTTCCAGAGTAAAGCAAGATTCTGAAAAAGTAAAATTATTTGGAGAACCAAAGTGTTGCATGTTCATTGCCACTGAATAGAGAATTTTCCATTAAACCTACTCACAGACATGAAGTTGGAATCATAGACAAGAAGTGGAGAGAGAGAGCTTTCCAGTTCACAATTCCGTAGCTTGCTGGGACCCAGCAATATTCCTGCCTTGGGGTGCCAGGAAACTCCTCTGCTTTTAAGTGCAAAGAGTCTAATATTCCTGACGAGGGAACTAATGATAATGGTTAGTGAAGTGGCTGGATGAAAGGACCATAGTTTGACTACAAAAATGGAAGGAACAGTAGGAGAAGGGAAATTGAGTCGTTCCAGAGAGCTAGGATGAAGGGATAAAGTTTTACCAGCTTAGCCTGAGCACCAGGCGTGGAGACAGCTTACAGTGGCTAATCAATGTTGTGTTCTTAGGACTGGTGCCTTTTGTGTCCTGTTGAAGAAATCTTTGCCGACTCCAAGATTCTGGCCTTTGGAATGGTAACTAAGAAACCTCTGAGAAATACTGCCTTTCAGTAATTCCTTCATAAATACTAAATGTAAACATTTGAATATATACAAATATATTAAAGATATATATAAATAATATTGGCCATATAAATATATGGAAGGTATTTTAAAATTGAGCAATCTAGTCACACTCTGAAACTATTCTATCTTACTTTTGTTTGATACCCTTATTTAGTCTGGGCTGAGTCTTCCTTGCTGGACACAGGCTTTCTCCAGTTACTGCGAGTGGGGGCCGCTCACTGGTTGCAGTTTATGAGCCTCTCACTGCTGTGGCCTCTCTTGCTGTGAAGCACAGGCTCTAGCCACAGGGGCTTTAGTAGTTGTGGTTCAAAGGCATATGTCATGTGGAATCTTCCCAGACCAGGGATCAGACCCATGTCCCCTGCCCTGCCAGGTGGATTCTTAACCACTGGACCACCAGGGAAGTCCTGAAAACCATTTTATTATACTATAATAGAGACCCAACCAGTCCATCCTAAAGGAGATCAGTCCTGGGTGTTCATCGGAAGGGCAACTCAAAACAGCAAGCATTTATTCTCTCACACAGCTTCTTTGGGTCAGGTATCTGGAAGTGGGTTAGCTGCATGGTTCTGGCTCAGGGTCTTTCGTGAGGTTGCCATGAAGATGTTGGCCAGGGCTATAGTCATCTGAAGACTGGCTCTACTCACCAACGTGGCTGTTGGCAGGAGCCTCAGTTCCTCACTGTGTGGCCCTCTCTGCAGGGCTGCTAAAGTGTCCAAATGACATGGCAGCTGGCTTCCCCCAGAGGGAGCGACCCCAGAGAGAACAGGGCGGAAGTGCAGCACCTCATATGACACTGCCAGGTCTGCTGCATTCCATCCATTTTAAGCAGGCCACTGAGTCAGCTTATGTTTGGTGGGGAGGGATTTAGGCTCCATCCTTTGAAGGGAGGAAAGTCAAAGAATTTTTGACTTAAGATCATCACATAGTAAAACAAAAGTACTACTACTGATCTTAATGCACCCTTGAAAGAATCAAAAGTGAACATCTAGAACAGTGCTGGTTTCAAACTGTATATTCATTTACTCGGTCTTTATTGAGTGTTTACTACTATGCTATATCCTCAGCATATGATCATGAGCAAACCCCAGTCCCTGCCCTCATGAACTCACAGTTTAATGTGAAGATAAATGATAATCAAATAAAGCATAGATATAAAATGACTGCTTCTCATGTGCACAATGCAATGTAGAGGCCTTGGAACTAGATAGGAAAGACTTCTCTGAAGAAATAATGTTGAAGCTGAGATCACAGGGATGAGTAGGAGTTGACCGAGTACAGAAGAAAGAGAAGAAGGTTCTAGGTAAAGGAGATGATGTGGTAAGATTAGCAGGTGGAAGCATGGAGACGGCCAAGTACTGGGAGACAGTGTGGCTGGTACAAGGGAAGTGCAGTGTGCCAAGCAGCCAGCCTCTATTCTGCTTGTCTGTATCTGAAAAAAGAGGGAAGAAAAACATTTTATATACTTTCATGAGAGTGGTATACATTTTAGATCAGAAAGACTAGTGATCTCTTCAAGAAAATTAGAGATACCAAGGGAACATTTCATGCAAACATGGGCACAATAAAGGACAGAAATGATATGGACCTAATAGAAGCAGAAGATATTAAAAAGAGGTGACAAGGATACACAAAAGAACTATACAAAAAAGATCTTGTTTAGTTAACCCAGATAACCATGATGGTGGGATCACTCACCTAGAGCCAGACACCCTGGAATGTGAAGTCAAGTGGGCCTTAGGAAGCATCAATATGAACAAAGTTAGTGGGGATGATGAAATTCCAGTTGAGCTATTTCAAATCCTAAGAGATGATGCTGTGAAAGTGCTGCACTCAATGTGCCAGCAAATTTGGAAAACTCAACAGTGGCCACAGGGCTGGAAAAGGTCAGTTTTCATTCCAATCCCAAAGAAAGGCAATGCCAAAGAATGTTCAGACTAACACATAATTGCTCTCATCTCACATGCTAGTAAAGTAATTCTAAAAATCCTCTAAGCCAGGTTTCAACAGTATATGAACTGTGAACTTCCAGGTGTTCAAGCTGGATTTAGAAAAGGCAGAGGAACCAGAGATCAAATTGCCAACATCAGTTGGATCATCAAAAAAGCAAAGGAGTTCCAGAAAAATATCTACTTCTGCTTTATTGACTACACCAAGGCCTTTGACTATGTGGATTACAACAAACTGTGGAAAATTCTGAAAGAGATGAGTATACCAGACTACCTTTTCTGCCTCCTGAGAAAGTGTATGCAGGTCAAGAAGCAACAGTTAGAAATGGACATGGAACAATAGACTGGTTCCAAATTGGGATAGGAGTATGTCAAGGTGGTATATTGTCACCTTGTTTATTTAACTTACATCAGTGCATATCATGCAAAAGGCCAAGCTGGATGAAGCACAAGCTGGAATCATGATTGCTGGGAGAAATATCTGTAACTTCAGATAACGCAGATGACACCACACTATGGCAGAAAGAGAAGAGGAACTACAGAGCTTCTTGATAAAAGTGAAAGAGGAGAGTGAAAAGGCTGGCTTAAAACTCAACATTCAAAAAACTAAGACCATGGCATCTGGTCCCATCACTTCATGGCAAATAGATGGGGAAACAGTGGAAAAAGTGACAGACTTTATTTTCTTGGGCTCCAAAATCATTGCATAAGGTGACTGCAGCTATGAAATTAAAAGATGCTTGCTCCTTGGAAGGAAAGTTTTGACCAACCTAGACAGTATATTAAAAAGCAGAGGGATTACTTTGCCAACAAAGGTCCGTCTAGTCAAGGCTATGGTGTTTTTCAGTAGTCATGTTTGGATGTGAGAGTTGGACTGTGAAGAAAGCTGAGCACCGAAAAATTGATGCTTTTGAACTGTGGTGTTGGAGAAGACTCTTGAGAGTCCCTTGGACTGCAAGGAGATCCAACCAATCAATCCTAAAGGAAATCAGTCTTGGGTGTTCATTGGAAGGACTGATGCTGACGCTCAAACTCCAGTACTTTATCCACCTGTTGCAAAGAGCTGACTTATTTGAAAAGACCTGATGCTGGGAAAAATTGAAGGCAGGAGGAGAAGGGGACAACAGAGGATGAGATGGTTAGATGGCATCACCAATGCGAAGGATGAGTTTGAGCAAGCTCCGGGAGTTGGTGATGGACAGGGAAGCCTGGCATGCTACAGTTCACAGGATCGCAAAGAGTTGGACGTGACTGAGTGACTGAACTGAATTGATATATTTTATACTTGCTCCTTGGAAGGAAGGTAATGATAAACCTAGAAAGTAAAGTGAAAGTCACTCGATCGTGTCCAACTCTCTGGACGTCCATGGAATTCTCCAGGCTAGAATCCTGGAGTACATAGCCTTTCCCTTCTCCAGAGGACCTTCCCAACCCAGGGATCACACCTAGGTCTCCCACATTGCAGGTGGATTCTTTACCAGCTGAGCCACAACGGAAGCCCAAGAATACAGGGGTGAGTAGCCTATCCCTTCTCTAGAGGATCTTCCCGACTCAGAAATTGAACTGGGGTCTCCTGCATTGCAGGCGAATTTTTTACCAACTGAGCTGTCAGGGAAGCCCATAAACCTAGACAGCNATGAGCCAGTCACAGAAGGAGATAGGGTCTTTAAAGAGGTAATAAGTTAAAATGAGGTCACTAAAGTGAGCCCTAACCCAATAAGATGTGTGTCCTTGTGAGCAGCAGTTAGGAAATAGACACACTCAAAGGAAAGACCATGTGATGGCAGAGGGAGAAAACGGCCATCCACATACCAAAGAAAGGCTTCGGAGGAAACCGGCCCTGCTGACGTCTTGATCTTGAACTCCTTGCCTGCGGAACTGTGAGAAATTTAATTTGTTGTTTAAGCAATACAGTCTGTTTTACTTTGCCATGGCAACCCCTGGTGGCTCAGACAGTAAAGAATCAGCCTGCAATGCAGGAGAGCTGGGTTCGATCCCTGGGTTGAGAAGATCCCGTGAAGGAGGGCATGACAACCNAATTTGTTGTTTAAGCAATACAGTCTGTTTTACTTTGCCATGGCAACCCCTGGTGGCTCAGACAGTAAAGAATCAGCCTGCAATGCAGGAGAGCTGGGTTCGATCCCTGGGTTGAGAAGATCCCGTGAAGGAGGGCATGACAACCCACTCCAGTATTCTTGCCTGGAGAATCCCCATGGACAGAGGAGTCTGACGAGCTACAGTCCATGGGGTCACAAAGAGTCAGACATGACTGAGTGTGCAATTAAGCACACACAGCACACATGGCAGCCTTAGCCGACAGTACTTCTTTTAATGTAGAACACTTTCACTCCCCACTTCACTGCTCAGAACCCATGAAAGCCTCCCTTGGTAAAGCCTTAACCTCATTAAGGCTCTCTGCTAAACAGAAGGCCATTCTCTCTGGGTATCTGCCTGTTAGTAGCACAGAATACCCACAGAAACTGAGAAATTAGCCTTTCCTTGAACAAGATCAAACTCTGGCACACCAGTCTCCTTAGGTTGGAAGGGGACGGTATAAAAGTCTGTTCTTCCCTCATAACAAATATGCTACCTCATAAGAAGCTGGAAGCATCTACAGGCAGATATTCTTTTGTTTTCTTGAAACTCATTCTCCCCTTGCCACTGCAGTCACATGCATCCAGTCACCATTCTTTTAAGGGCCTCAGTGTGGCCCAAGTGAGGCAGACTAGCTCCAGCCCTCGTGGAGCTCACTTCCCAGCAGAAAGATAGATATTAAAAGAGTAAACAGCAAAAAATATATAAATTGCTAGTTATGAAGGACTGTAATCCGAGTCTGGAGAAGACGATGACACCCCACTGCAATACTCTTGCCTGGAAAATCCCATGGATGGAGGACCCTGGAAGGCTGCACTCCATGGGGTCACTGAGGGTCGGACACGACTGAGCGACTTCACTTTCACTTTTCAATTTCACGCATTGAAGAAGGAAATGGCAACCCACTCCAGTGTTCTTGCCTGGAGAATGTCAGGGACGGGGGAGCCTGGCGGGCTGCCATCAATGAGGTCACACAGTCGGACACGACTGAAGCGACTTAGCAGCAGCAGCAGTAATTCGAGTCACTTACTGTGATAGAGAATAAGGTGAAGAGGATTAAACCACTTTAGAGTTCTCAGAGAAAAAGACACTGAACAGATCCTGCAGGATGGGAAGAAAATGACGTGCCTCATGGGAAACTAGGGTGAGAGCATTCCTGGAGAGACTTTTCAGGTAGATATATCCAGGTATACTTTTCTGGGTTAAAGGGAAATGTGCAGAAGACCTAAATAGACATTTCTCCAAAGAAGACATACATATGACCAATAGGAACATGAGAATATTCTCATCATTGCTAAGAATTAGAGAAATGCAAATCAAAACCTCAATGAAGGAGAACAAGATGGCAGAGGAGGAGGTGGACATGGAGTACATCAGGAATAAACCTTCAGACGCAGAAGTGCATGCAGAAAACCAGCTGAGAGCCGACAGGAGCACCTGCAAAGTACCAGCCAAAAAGGATATACCAGCAAAGGAGTACCAGCAGAAAAGAATATATAGAAGCACACAACACTCAGTAGGACGAAGAAGCTAGGGGGAAAAACAGGAGTGTTAGTAGGACTGGACGTGCCCTCGGTGGGTGGGGGAACTGAGGCAGGGGTCTGATCCCCACATCAGGGCAACTGTCTGTAAGTCAGAGGAGAAACATTTAAGGCTGATAGTGAAACAGCTGATCTGTGGCAGCCTAAATGGAATGAGACTCAGACAGTCCTTGCCGCAGCCATGCATACCCCGGATGGGGACACAGGTCCCCTGGAAGGCACAGCAGCTGGGAGCTGGAGTTTAGGGAGTGTGGAGCAATCCCAGGGTGAGGGCTGCTGTTGGCTGCAGAGAAATGGATTGAGGGGGTGTGAAGGAGGAGATTGTGGTGGGAAATGCCTGTGGAGGAAAGCTGGGCAGCCATGGAAGCAAGGCAGTACTGCTGAGTCACACATAGGGAATGGAGCCATCACAATAGCATCTTGAAAAAAAGCTCTGATAGGGCCATAACTCCTGTGACAGAGGCAGTCTGTGTCCCTGCACACTTGGCACCGCCAGGGTCCCCACAAGCCACGCAGCCACACCACCTTCACGCCCAATCCTCACTGGGGCAGAGCTGCCACAGGCAAAAAACGTCTCGCATCTATGCGTGCAGGGTCTCTTCAGTCGTGTCCAACACTCTGTGACCCTGTGGACTATGGCCTGCCAGGCTTCTCTATCAGGGAGAGGCGTTCTCCAGGCAAGAATCC
Organism: Raphicerus campestris; assembly: GCA_006410735.1. NCBI lineage: Eukaryota > Metazoa > Chordata > Mammalia > Artiodactyla > Bovidae > Raphicerus > Raphicerus campestris. Next base: position 1,126,248 of record SJYW01046390.1, on the reverse strand, counting down.
TGGAGTGCATTGGCCAATACTGGTCAGCACACCCTTCTAGAGCATTGTATTTCCTGCTGCCCTAGCCGCCAACCCTCCTGAGCACCTGGAGCTACCAGAACCCCTGTGACCCAAGCAGCTGCACCACCTCACGCCTGGCCCTCACAGGGGCAAACCCAAGCCCTCCAGGGCGGCCTCAGGAGCAAACGCCAGTGCACAACCCACATGCAGAGGTGGAAATAAAACCACATTTGAAATCCAGACGCAGTGTGGCTAAGGAAGAAGACCCAAAACCTTCCCACGAGCTGTACAGGCTGCAGATTGAATCCACATGATCAACTTGGCAGACTGTGTGCATGGAATATATAAAAGGTCACTGAGCGCTCCCACAAAAGAAAATGCACTAGCTCTGATAGCTGTGGACACTGGAGGCAAGAACACACAGGAGTAGGACCAGATTAGAATCTGAGCTGCCCCCACAGCAGGTCCAGAGACCAGCACAGCATTGGAGGGCATTCCAGGGAGATGAAGTGGTCTGTGACTCCCAGCGAGGGGAAGGACTGACAGCAGTGAATCAAGAAAAACATTTATTATTCTTATGTTTTGAATTGTGCTGTAGGTTCTTTTGGATCCCTCCCCCCCATTTAGTAGTTGATTTTATTGGCACCATGAAATCTAATTAAGCTATTGAGCATTTTTTTTTCCTCAGTCACATTTTTTTATTGTTGTAAACTTCTGCCTTGATGTTGGGCTTTTGCAATTCTATGGCATTCTCCTTTTTTTTTCTTTTCTCTTTTTTTATTTTTAATTTTTAAACCCTATTATTATTTTTTCTACATTTATCCCTTCATTTGCTTTTCCTACTGTTCTTTTCTCCTTGCACTTAATCTTTAATGTATATAAATCTTCTTTATCTACCTCTGTTTAACTTCACATATCTATTCTATCTTTCCTTTCCTCTCAACATATTTGTTAGTTTTATTTTCATTGCTTCATTCCCCAGTTGGCACCTTGCTTTAGTTTTGTTTTCCAGTTTGTGCTTTAGTTAGTTTTGTTCTTAACTGGTAGATATAATTTTTGGTTTCCTTGGTTCCTTTGGTGGAGAAATAAAAAGCTTTTCAGACAAGCAAAAGTTCAGAGAATTCAGTACCACCAAACCAGCTTTACATCAAATGTTAAAGGGACTTATATAGTCAAGAAATACAAGAGAAGAAAAAGATCTACAAAATTAACCCCAAACAATTAAGAAAATGGCAATAGGAACATATATATCAATAATTACTTTAAATGTAAATGGAGTAAATGCTCCAACCAAAAGACACAGACGGCTGAATGCATACAAAAACAAGACCCATATATATGCTGTCTACAAGAAACCCACTTCAGACTCTCAAGTGAAAGGATGGAAAAATATATTCCATGCATATGGGAAGTGAAAAAAAGCTGGAGTAGCATCCTCATATCAGACAAAATAGACCTTAAAGAAGCTTACAAGCAATAAGGAAGGACACTACATAATGATCAAAGGATCAATCCAAAAGGAAGACATAACAATTGTGAATATCTATGCACTCAACACAGGAGCACCTCAATGCATAAGACAAACACTAACAGAGATAAAAGGAGAAATTGGCAGTAACACAATAATAGTAGGAGACTTTAACACCCCACTCACACCAATGGACAGATCATAAAAACAGAAAATTAATAAGGAAACACGTCTTATATGATACATTAGAGGAGATGGATCTCATTGACATCTTCAGGACATTCCATCCAAATGCAGAAGAATACACCATCTTCTCAAGTGCAAATGGAACATTCTCCAGGATAGACCAAATCTTGGGTCACAAATCAAACCTCAGTAAATTTAAGAAAATTGAAATCATATTAAGCATCTTTTCCAACCACAAGGCTATAAGACTAGATATCAATTACAAGGGAAAAAAAGTAAGAAACAAAAAAATGGAGATTAAACAACACATTCCTAAATAACCAACAGATTACTGGGGAAATAAAAAAATTTTCAGAAACAAATGGCAGTGAAAACACAACTGAAAACCTATGGGATGCAGCAAAAGCAGTTCTAAGAGGGAAGTTTATAGCAACACAATCCTACCTCAAGAAACAAAAACATCAAATAGACAACCTAACTTTACACCTAAAGCAACTTGAAAAAGATGAACAGAAAAACCCCAAATTAGGAGAAGGAAATAAATCATAAAGACCTGAGCAGAAATAAATGAAAAAGAAATGAAAGAAACAATAGTAAAGATTAATGAAACTAAAAGCTAATTCTTTGGGAAGATATGGACAGATTCTTAGAAAAGTTCAATCTTCCAAGACTGAACCAGAAAGAAATAGAAATTATGAACAACCCAATTACAAGCACTGAAATTGAAGCTTTGATCAAAAGTCTGCCAAAAAGCAAAAGCCCAGGATCAGATGGCTTCACTGGAGAATTCTATCAAACATCTAGGGAAGAGATGATGCCTATCCTTCTCAAACTCTTTCAAAAAATTTCAGAGGAAGGAATACTCCAAACTCATTCTACAAGGCCACCATTACCCTGATACCAAAACCAGACAAAGACAACACAAAAAAAGAAAACTACAGGCCAATTTCACTGATGAACATAGATGCAAAAATTCTCATCAAAATTTTAGCAAATAGAATTCAGAAACACATCAGAAAGCTCATACACCATGATCAAGTTGGGTTTATTCCAGGGATGCCAGGATTCTTCAGTATATACAAATCAATCAATGTGATATACCATATTAACAAATCCAAAGATAAAAATCCTATAATAATCTCAAGAGATGCAGAAAAAGCCTTTGACAAATTTTAGTATCCATTTATGATTAAAACTCTTCAAAAAATGGGCATAGAAGAAACCTACCTCAACATAGTAAAGGCCATATGTGATAAGCCTACAGCAAACATTATTCTCAATGGTGAAAAGCTGGAAGAATTCCCCCTAAGATCAGGAACAAGACAAGGGTGTCCACTTTCACAACTATTATTCAACATAGTTCTGGAAGTCCTAGCTACAGCAATCAGAGAAACAAAAGGAATGAATCCAAATTGGAAAAGAAGTAAACCTCTCACTGTTTGCAGATGACGTGATATTATACATAGAAAACCCTAAAGATAGTATCAGAAAATTACTAGAGCTAATGAATGAATTTAGCAGAGTTGCAGGATACAAAATCAATACACAGGAATCACTTGCATTTCTGCATACTAACAATGAAAAATCAGAAAGAGAAATTAAGGAATCAATCCCATTCACCATTGCAACAAAAACAATTAAATATCTAGGAATAAACTTACCTAAGGAGACAAAAGAACTGTACACAGAAAATTACAAGACACTAATGAAAAAAATCAAAGACAACAAACAGATGGAGAGAGATTCCATGTTCCTGGGTAGGAAGAATCAATGATTATAAAAATGACTATACTACAAATACAACCTACAGATTCAATGAGATCCCTATCAAATTACCAATGGCATTTTTCACAGAACTAAAACAAAAAATTTCACAATTCATTTGGAAACTCAAAAGACACCAAATAGCCAAGCAGTCTTGAGAAAGAAGAATAGAGCTGGAGGAATCAATCTTCCTGACTTCAGATTATACTGCAAAGCTACAGTCATCAAGGTAGTATGGCACTGGCACAAAAACAGAAATATAGACCACTGGAATAAGACAGAAAGCCCAGACATAAACCCATGCACTGATGGATAACTTGATTTTGACTGAGGAGGCAAGAGTATACAATGGGGCAAATACAGCCTCTTCAATAAATGATGCTGGGAAAACTGGACAGCTACATGTAAAAGAATGAAATCAGAACACTTCCTAACCCCATATACAAAGATAAAATGGATTAAAGACCTAAATGTAAGACTAGAAACTATAAAACTTTAGAGGAAAAACAGGCAGAACATTTGATGACATAAATCAAAGCAAGATCCTCTACGACCTACCTCCTAGAGTAATGGAAATAAAAATAAACAAGTGGGACCTGATTAAACTTAAAAGCTTTTGCACAGCAAAGGAAACTATAAGCAAGGTGAAAAGACAGCCCTCAGAAGAGGAGGAAATAATAGCAAATGAAACAACTGACAAAGGATTAATTCCCAAAAAATACAAGCAACTCATACAACTCAATACCAGAAAAACCAACAACACAATCAAAAATTGGGGAAAAGACCTAAACAGATATTTCTCCAAAGGGCTAACACACATGAAAAGATGCTCAACATCACTCATTATTAGAAAAATGCAAATCAAAACTACAATGAGATATCACCTCACACCAATCAGAATGGCCCTCGTCAAAAAGTCTACAAACAATTAATGCCGGAGAGGGTATGGAGAAAAGGGAACGCTCTTGCACTGTTGGTGGGAATATAAATTGATACAGCCACTACGGAAGACAGTATGGAGATTCCTTAAAAAACTAGGAATAAAACCGCCATATGACCCAGCAATCCCACTCTAGGCATATACCCTGAGGAAACCAAAATTGAAAAAGACACATGTATCCCACTGTTCATTGCAGCACTATTTACAGTAGCTACAACACAGAAGCAACCTAGATGTCCATCGACAAATGAATGGAAAAAGAAGTTGTATATTCCATATACACAAGGGAATATTACTCAGTCATAAAAAGGAATGCCTTTGAGTCAGTTCTAATGAGGTGGATGAACCTAGAACCTATTACACAGAATGAAGTAAGTCAGAAAAATAAAGAGAAATATCGTATTCTAATGAACATATACGGAATCTAGAAAAAATGGTACTGAAGAATTTATTTGCAGGGCAGCAATGGAGAAACAGACATAGAGAACAGACTTATGGACATGGGGAGCGGGAGGAGAGGGTGGGATGTATGGAAGGAGTAACATGGAAACCTACATTACCATATGTAAAATAGAGAGCCAATGGGAATTTGCTGTATGGCTCAGGAAACTCAAACAGGGGCTCTGTATCAACCTAGAGGGGTATGATGGGGAGAGAAAGGGGAGAAAGGGAGGGGATATGTTCATATCTATGTCTGATTCATCTTGAGGTTTGACAGAAAACAAGAAAACTTTGTAAAGCAATCATCCTTAAACTAAAATATTTTTAATAAGAATCTCAATGAAGTACCATTTAACATGAGTCAGAATGGCCATCATTAAAAATTCCACTAATAACAAATGCAGGAGAGGGTGTGGAGAAAGAGAACCCTCTTGCACTGTTGGTGGGAATATAAATTGGTGCAGCCTCTGTGGACAACAGTATGTAGGTTCCTTGCTGCTGCTAAGTCACTTCAGTCGTGTTCGACTCTGGGTGACCCCATAGACGGCAGCCCACCAGGCTCTTGGCGATTGTGAACAGTGCTTCCATGAACACTGTGGTGCACGTATCTTTTTGAGTTAGAGTTCCTTCCAGATATATGCCTAGGGACAGGATTATTGGATCATATGGTAGCTCTATTTTTAGTTTTTTAAGGAACCTCCGTTGGAGAAGGTGATGGCACCTCACTCCAGTACTCTTGCCTGGAAAATCCCATGGATGGAGGAGCCTGGAAGGCTGCAGTCCATGGGGTCGCTGAGGGTCGTGCAGGACTGAGCGATTTCCCTTTCACTTTTCACTTTCATGCACTGGAGAAGGAAATGGCAACCCACTCCAGTACCCATTCTCTTGCCTGGAGAATCCCATGGAGGGATGAGCCTGGTAGGCTACAGTCCGTGGTGTCGCAAAGAGTCGGACACGACTGAGCGATTTCAATTCACTTCACTTCACTTCACTTCACTGCAAATAAAATAGATAAACAACAAGGATGGCACTGTATGGCACAGGGAACTCTGTTCTATGTCCTATAATAAACCATGATGGAAAAGAGTGTGAAAAAATACCGCTTCTATACACCAGAAACCAGCAAGATGCTGTAAATCAACAGACTGCAATGTTTTTTAAATGAGGTGCCATCTAGGCACCATTCCCAGTCCACCTAGGCACTGGGAATGTAGCAGTGGATGAAACAAATGAAACTCTTCTCATAGAGTTTATGGGTCTGCTGGAAACAGATTAAAAAAACAAGTAAATGTATAATGTGATAGGTAATGGTAAATGCTATGAAGGGAAAAATAAAGCAGGATAATAGGGAAAAGTAAAAGAGTAAAAAGAGTTTGCTCTTTTGTTTAAGGAGGAGAGAGAAAGCTTTATCAAATGAAAAAGATTTGAAGATGTGTTTTCTTTTAAAGGAAATTGGGAGATATGTTAATTTAGAGAGACTTGAAGAGTGCTCTGTGAGGAAGAACATTCAAAGGGCAGGAACAGTAAGTGCCAAGCCTGCCTGCACATTGTAAGGAAGTCACGGGTGGAGAGTGGTAGGAAATAACGCCGGAGAGGAGCCAGAAGTGTTTATTTGCACCCATTTCAACCAATGTTGAGAGTCTGGATTTGATCAGTGAGATAACATTACACTGGAAAGTT
>SJYW01046390.1:1046073-1095339 GCA_006410735.1 Raphicerus campestris | reverse complement strand
AAAAAATTGGAGGCTGGGAGGCAATGAAACTGAGACCAAGTGGGATTAAGAAATGCTCCCCAGGTGCTCCCAGTTAAAGGTGGCAGGACCTTTCCAAACTCAGGAAGTCTGCTGGCGCTCAGGTATATATTCACTCTGGTTTTGAGAAAAGTTCATGGGACAGAAAGCTTGAGAAGTGCTGGGGAAGACAGAGGGACCCACAGTTAAAGAGACCACTGGGGAAATTGGGAGAAAGTCTCAAGTAAACCAGAAAATTCTTTAAAATCAGTTATTTTCAGGTTCAGTATGTGGACTGAGCCGCGTTCCTGGCCAAACTCTGCCCTTCGGCTCTCTGGGCCTGTGTTGCCACGGCTCGGCCCTCCCCTTCCTCCGCTCCAGATCATTCAGAGACAGCCAGAAAGGGACAGTCCCATCTGGGGAGACAGGCAGCTTTGCTACGAAGGCACCATGGAGCTTTCATCTCTGAACTCTTCCCGCATTCCTGACATCTCTACTGCTGCTGCTGCTAAGTCACTTCAGTCATGTCCGACTCTGTGCGACCCCATAGACGGCAGCCCACCAGGCTCCCCCGTCCTGGGATTCTCCAGGCAAGAACACTGGAGTGGGTTGCCATTTCCTTCTCCAGTGCATGAAAGTGAAAAGTGAAAGTGAAGTCACTCAGTTGTGTCCGACCCTCAGCGACCCCATGGACTGCAGCCTCCCAGGCTCCTCCGTCCATGGGATTTTCCAGGCAAGAGTACTGGAGTGAGGTGCCATTGCCTTCTCTGCCTACCCAACTGTAAGTTCAGCCATCAGGGTAAGCGTCAGGTGCAGACCATGTCAGTTGTAAACAAGCTCCTCCCCCGCTGTTGACCATTTTTTGCACAGCATTGTGAGTCTTCACATCAGCTGCTCTTGACGCTTAGAAATCTTTGGTCTCACATCCATGCAGGTCTGGAATCTACCTTGTCCACGTCTTTCACAGCCTTTCTATAATTGGAGGTTACTACCATCTGCTCTGCCTTTCTGTGACTTCCCATTGGGATTTCAGCAGGAACCTGTTTCCCATCCCATCTTGATCACTTTCTTCTTCTCTTCATCCATGTCTCTCTACCAGATTGAGATTTTCTGATGCTTATCTCTGATCATGTCACATTACCCCTTAAAAACTATCAGTGTTTCCCTATTGCTGCCAAAATAAATGCAAATCCTTAGATTCCCATTCAAGTGAAAGTGAAGTTGCTCAGTCGTGTCTGACTCTTTTCAACCACGTGGACTGTGGCCTACCAGGCTCCTCCATCCATGGGATTTTCCAGGTAAGAGTACTGGAGTGGGTTGCCATTGCCTTCTCCAAGATTCCCATTCAAGCCCCACCCAATTCCATTTCTCATCCCTAATCTCCCTATGTAGCATCTTCTAAGGATAACTGCAGCATGTGTTTCCCAATACCAGGATGCCTTCGTCCCTCCACCCCTGCTGCCATTTGAATCCTACCTAACATCCAAAGCTTAGCTCAGATCCTGTCTCCTCCATAAAGTGATTTGCTGGTCACCTTTTCCTGAAGGGTGTCTTCTCAGCCTTTTATCGTATATCTCTCTTGTGGCATTTATCTCGATCCTTGCTCCTGCTGCTGTTTAGTCACTTAAGTCGTGTTCTACTCTTTGTGACCGCGTGGACTCTAGCCCACTAGGCTCCTCTGTCTATGGGATTACCCAGGCAAGAATAGTGGAGTGAGTGCATTGGCAGGTGAATTCTTTACTATTAAGCCACCTGGGAAGTCCCAATTAGGTTTATTTTATTCTTGTCATGTCATGGATATGAATTTACAACTCCAAATACTTATGGTCAGTAAAAGTCAGATCATAGCCCTTGTGGTCCAGTGGCTGAAACTGTGCTCCCAATTCAGGGTGTTTGGATTCAGTCCCTGGTCAGGAAACTAGATTCCACATCCTGCAACTAAGAGTTTGCATAGTGCAACTAAAGATCCTAAGTGCCACAGCTAAGACCTAGCACAGTGAAATAAATAATAAAAACTTCTAAAAAGATCATGTTATATGTGACCTCAAGTCCTAATACCTCCAGCTTCGTGGAGAATTTAATCTTCCCCAGAGATGAATGAGGATCTAAGAAGGTTGTATGGCACCCGACTCCTCTCATCATTTGGTCTCGCTACCCAGGTCTGCATTGTGCCTTAAACGGAGCCTGCTGGTTGGGACATACCCTCTCCACGGTCTACTGTTATACCCTAAGCCCTGTCCTCTTGTTTATGGTGCTCTTGGAAGGAGGGGCAGGCTCCCTGTGAATCTAGTTGAATTCTATTTTCTTTCCATTTGAGGGAAATGTCTCCCCTCTCTTGACCCTCAGAGATATTTTGTTCTGCATCTGCTAATATTTTCATAAGTCATACAATCTTTTACAAAAGGTAGAAGGAGAGATTGCCTTCCTAAATTTCTGCTTTCTGCCCTGAAAAACGAACCTCTCTGAGGTAAAGGAGCCCTTCTCCTTTAGCCTGGGGTAGGCTGCAAAGTCTCGGGGAACACACANTTTACAAAAGATAGAAGGAGAGCTTGCCTTCCTAAATTTCTGCTTTCTGTCCTGAAAAACAAACCTCTCTGAGGTAAAGGAGCCCTTCTCCTTTAGCCTGGGTAGGCTGCAAAGTCTCGGGGAGCACACACAAGCTCTTATCTCAGTCAGGAGCCCGGCCTCACTTGTCCAGCTTCCTGGTGACAGCAGTCTTACTCACGTTTCCACCCTCTTGTAACTTGTGCATATTGCAGTGATACCTGGTTCAATAAACAGGCAGGACTAAGAGAATTCAATCAGGAAACGTCCGTGTTTTGTCTTGTTTTTCCTCACTACTCTCAAACATCCCATCGGTTCTCTATTTTTCTGCCTTTGGACAGTATCTCAGAGAGATACCTCAGCCTTACCTGTCACTGTCAAGTATTAGAATGCTCTTGTTTTCAGCAATCAGGAAATCCAGACAAATCGAATATCCAACTTCTGCTCTCTCCTCTAGCTCAAAGCTGCTCATGCCCACCCTAACATCAGAACGCTGGATTCAGGGAGGGGACATGGTCTCTGCTTACTCCCTGTCCCCCCAGAATGCTCTTGACTCATCCGCATTTGGAGCAAAGGGTGGAGGGAAAGAAGGATGATAGGAAAAGGGGAAAAATACTACTTCGTCGGTGCTATTCCAGTGCTTCTCTTGGCTGCTGAGTGCCTTCTCGCTCATGGAAAGAAGCCCATATGCCACCTGCGTTTTCCTGTGAAGAGCGTTTGTGGGCTCTTTGCAGGATGCTGTCCATATCCACTTCCACAGTTGCACTCTGCTCTGTTCTCCGCTGCGTGTGATGCGCTCTTCGGGCACTTCCCACCCAGTTCTGCTGAGCTGCTTCTCCTAGTGTTTATCTGGCCCTCTAGAAAACATCGTGTAGTCTTGCCTCTCTAACCCTGCCCCCTTTCTCCCACTCTAAGCCTAGAAGGTCAGGTTCTCCTAGCCCTGCCGTCAGTTCTCATCGGGGGCCACGTCTGTCTTCCTAAGGCATATGCCCAAACTCCTGTGGCCACGTGCAGACTCCCTCCTCAGTGAGCATCTCGCTGGGGATTAGGTGATCCAGCCCTTTCCCTTTGTGGCAGACAGCACACCCTTGGCTCCGAGAGGTCCTCTGGCTGCTTCCTTCACCTCATTGGAGGTAGAGGAATGTTCCAGAACCCACTCTCCTAACAGCTCTTTTCAAAGCAAGCCTTTCTCCTCCACCAAATCCCTAGCCTTCCCTTTGACAGGCTGGAGGAATGTGTCAGCTAAGGGCCATAAGATCACATTTGGTCACTCTTCACAAATCCTAAATGGCTGTGTCCAACATCACTCTTCCTTAGAACTTACAGTCCTCCTTAGGTGTCAGTCTCAGCTTTGGATTTCACCTGCAATTCTAGACAGAAGAAATACCTGTTGAATACCTGCAGACTCGTTCATTTCCTCAGGCATATCAGTGTGAAATAATAAGTAAAGAAAATGACTTGACAGAAAAGGGAAACGGACTTCCTCCTTATAAACATTCTGAGCACCAGTTGGTTTAGGCAGGTCGTCTCCCATTTCCTTAGGTCTGGAAGGGGGCCATTTGTCCTGCAGCCTCTTCAGTAGCCTTTCTTTATCAATTACGGTAGAGCTTTTCTTGATCATTTTAATTTACTACATGGAAAAATGTTGGTGTTGGTAATTACCTTTCAACTGCTTGGGGAAAAGTTCGTCGTTGTTGTTGTTGTTTTTTTTTAAGTTGCTGTGCTTGCACAAAAATTAAGCTGCTTCTTATATTCAAGTCCTGGTCCACTGAAAGGTTTCTGCCTTTCTGAACCTAGAAACATGACTATCACATTTAGTGATTTCCTATCCTCCATGGGGAGAAATAGTTACATGAAGCAATTATCCTTCAATTAAAAATAAATAAAATTTAAAAATAGTGTTAAAAACAGTGTTCTAGAAAAACTGCTCACATGAGAGAAAACAGTTTTTAGTCAGAGCTTTCCTTACCATCCCAGTGGCTTGTGGACTTGGGGAGCCCATAAAAGGAGAGGTCGCAGGGATGGGTGGGCTCCTGTTGGGGTGGGGCCTAGATTCAGGCCATGAAGGGGCCAGGAAATTCACCTTGTGACCTGGAGGAAGTGCTTTTGTTTGCATTTGTAACATGTTTTTCTTTTAATTGTTAAAAAAGAGTCTTGACTGTATCTGTGTTTGCTGGAGTATGGCCCATGGCCCATGTGTATCAGAATCAGCTGGAGGGCGTGTACATGCCAGGGTCCCACAGGAGGCTACGGATCAGGGCCACAGCCTTGGGACCCTGGAGTCTGCATTTCCAATGAGCTCCCCGCCTCTCAAGTATGAGACGCCCCGTCGGCCGCCCTGTCCTGGTGGGCAAAGGCGTTCTGAAGAGGCCTACGGCTCAGGGCTGTTCTTGAAACAGAGCCCTCAGAGCCCCCAGTTTTAACTTCCGGGTCTTCCCAACAGCCTGTCTTCCCAAAATACAGGTATGCATTGTCCCTCTACTAGCTCCTTTTTCTCTTTTTTCTTCATTTTCTTTGGTTTTCTACTTTCCCACTTCTGACCCATTGAGATCATAGTTTTAATTCAGTTAATCAGAGTCTTTAATGAAGTTTCCATTTTTAGGGAAATTTTGCGATTTGGCTCTCATGTCTCTGTAGATGAGTTACACTCTAACCAGCGTTGATCTAAGATTTACTACACAGCTCAGGTATTTTTTTCTGCAAAATTTAAGAATACTTTTGGCCCCAAACTTGAGATACAATTTCCAAGTCTGACAGTATCCTCTGGGAAATATGGTTCCTTTATTTCAATGACTCCTTCCCCTACCTAGTAAGACTTTGCTCTGCCTGCCTTCTTTCTTGGGAATAACGTGGTCCTGAAAGAGCAGAACCAAGGGGTAATCCACTCCCAGTATGTGTGGGAGCCCTGTGCTGTGTGCTGCGCTTAGTCACTCAGTGGGTTGCCATGCCCTCCTCCAGGGCATCTTTCCAGTCCAGAGACTGAACCCGGGTCTCCCGCGTTGCAGGTGGGTTAGTTACTGTCCGAACCACCACGGAAACTCTTGTCCATATAAAAAATTGGTGCCTTCCCAAATCAGCTTGTTGGCATTGCTCTGATGGTGATCCCATGAAAGAAGCGTTTGCTCACCAAGCTGCCCCGCCTGCACTGAAGCCTGGTGAGAGCATTCCAGAATGTCCCCGTAGGCCTGAGTCCAGGCTTGCTGCCCAGATGGCATTGTGCTTCAGCCTTCATCAGCAGGGACCCTGCAGGGCAGAGGAATCCAGAGTCCCAGCCTGGGCACAGTCATGACTAATGTTACTGCCTGCTGCTTCTGCTCTAATACTAGATACCGTAGGAACCGCGTCTCTTCCCTGCCCTTCTTCTTTCTTTCCTGTCTTTCTGTTTCCATCCTCGTCTCTCTCACACACTCAGTTTCTGTTGTTCTCATGCAAACTATCTCTCAGTTTGCAAGAGAGTTGCAAGCTCACTCCCTTTTCTCGCACACACACCCTCACACTTGCTTTTATGCTAGGTTTCATGAAGAGAGTAGAGTGGTGCAGAAAATGTGACAGTCAAAAAAAGTATAAGCTGATAAGTGCAGTAAACTTAGGGAAACAACATGGCCTATTCCTTCCGGTTCTGCTTAGTGTCTTAGAGATGAGGATGTTCCTTTCCTCTGAATTTGGAGAGGGCATCTCTCATATTGAGTTGTATGTCCTGCTTCAGAGGAAGGTCAGAAAGTCTTTCTTGCACATGCCATATCTCAAATTCCTTTAGCTTAAAAATATATGCTATGTCCAGGTGTTATATATTGGGGTTGTATGTCTTGAACCCTATCACAAAGGAGAAAAGAGTTTGTTTAGGGTTCTTACTTAGGCTGTGAAAGGTTATTAGGGCTTTCTTGATATGAAATTATATAGAATTTATTTGGGGGCAGATATAAAGAACAGGGCTCCTAAATGGAGGCATTTGTTCCATCAGGAAATGTAGATGCTGACACAGGAACACTGCGGGCCAGTGTATGGGAGTCACAGCAGTGGGAACATCATCAAGCATATGGATTGGGTTAGAGGACAAGCTTATTCCAGTTTCTAAAGAAGGGCCCAGATTGGGGTATGCAAATTACAAAGCTATGCAAAGAAGCATTTGAATCCTCTTTTTCCTGGCTGAAAACTTCCTGATTCAATATTGATGACATAGTTCATCAGCTAAATCATTCCATATAATAGCCAAAACCATCTGGACACAATCAGGGTATTCCCAAACCTGCAGTTTTGGAGCATGGACAATATGCATACGCCTTCTAATTGGCCGCCCCTGCCTAAGGTGCAAATGTATATGGAATTATTAACAATGCAAAAGCGTAGGTCACAGTCTTCAGAGACTATTTCCTTCTGAAGGGCATTGCTGATGGAACATCAATTTCTGATACCAGAGGCATGGAAACATGGCTGCAGTAGAGTCACAGAATTTTTAAGTTAGTAGATCAAGGTCATTAGTTTTCATCTCTCAGTTAGTGAAGGGTTTTCTAGAGGATATCAATAATAATAATAGCCACTAAACAGTAACGGGGTGATGGTACTTCATCTTTCTGGAACACAGTTTGCCCAGTGCTTCCCTGGTGGTTCAGGCAGTAAAGAATCCGCCTGCAATGAGGAAGACCTGGGTTCAATCCCTGGGTTGAGAAAATCCCCTGGAAGAGGGCATGGCAACCCACTCCAGTATTCTTGCCTAGAGAATTCCATGGACAAAGGAGCCTGGCGGGCTACAGTCCATGGGGTTGCAAAGAGTAGGACATGACTAAGTGACTAAGCACACAAGTATCTTGCAAAGATTATCTCATTAAGTGCTACCATTTCTTGAGCACCTTCTCTATGTCAGGCACTTAATTTATACTCTGAATTCTCACGTCATAGTATCAGCAAGCTAGGTATTATTTTCATCCCTCATTTCACCAAGAAGGAAACTGAAGCTGATAAGTAAAGTAGTTTATTCCAAGTCAATACAGTGGAATACAGTGGGAAAGCCAGGGTTGACATTAACATATTTAACCAGGGCTTCCTAGGTGGTGCTAATGGTGAAGAACCTGCCTGCCCATGCTGGAGACACAAGAGTTGCACGTTTAGTCCATGGGTTGGGAAGATCTCTTGGAGAAGCAAATGGCTACCCACTCCAGTATTCTTGCCTGGAGAATTCCATGGACATAGGAACCAGGTGGGCTACAGTCCAGAGGGTGGCAAAGAGTCTGACACGACTGAAATGACTTAGCAAGGCCAAGGCATGAGCTAGTGAAAACGCACTGGTCCCTGGGGTCCCCTGCTGGGCCAGGCATTAGCTCTTTAGTAATTGGACCTGCGGTGTAGGGCTGCAAGATGCTTTGCATCTTGGGACAGGTGTGGGACACCCAGGTTTGTTGGGAGTGGGGACGGAGCACACGTGGGCACTCAGGGAAGGAGTTATTTGTCAGCCTTTCCACTGGGTGATGGCCCAGGATGGAAGAACAGTGCTGAGGGGCTATGCTGGTGAAAACCTCATTCCATTCTTTGTTTATATCTGCCAGAGCAGTGATTCGTGATTTTATTTTTTTTTTAAGTCTGAGGTCTGGAATCCTTCTAAGAATCTAACAAAAGGATAAGACTATCTTGCTGGAAAATACACATTGGTATGTACACACATGCATGAAACACATATGAATCTTAAATTTGAATTCAAAGAATTCAATTTAATTATTCTAGAATTAACAGTCTATCTTCCAAACATAGCAACCCTCTTTTTGCCATTTCGCCTTTTCCCTAACCCTTGCCTGGCTGGAGCAGCCTCGGGCCTATGTGACATACCAGCTGAGGAACGCAGGAGCAAAGCAGAAATGGCAGGAACTCTGTTCTACCCATCCCAAGTTTAATTATGAACAGTTTTCCATAGAAAAAAGTGTTCTATATGTTTCCATATGTTTCTATATGTTTCCATATGTTTCTACCTGTTGACCACTTTCTAGATTATCATTCGGTCCATATTTCTAGTATCCTGTGAGTTAGCAGGCTATGAAATTACACAGGGACAGAACCACTCATCTTGTTTCTCTGAGAAATGTGTTCGATCTGTTCCAAGCAAACAACTTCTGAATGAAGCTTTGGAACTTCTAAGTTGGGTACTTAGTAAGTTGGGGACAGACTGTGCTCCATTTGTGAAAGAGGAGAAAACATCCTATTAGACAACCATGTAATTGGGCTGCAAGCCTAAAGACTTAAAAGGATGCACATAATGGGAAAATACTATTTTTAATTAAAAAAATTGAAATATATACCCCATGACATTGACACTCTGTTTTTAAGCCCCTTGTGTCCTTTGCGGCCTAATGCATTGCTGTGGTGTTGGTGAGTGCAGAGAGGGCTGTACTTTTTCCAGCTGGTAAGAATTTTTACATAGACATAGATTTTTTTAAAAATCTTTTTGCAAGGCTGAATAACCAGCTATTTTAATGATCTTAACCACCTAAAATTTTAGTGCTTTGGATTCAATTTTGATGCATAGTGTTCTATAGAAAGTACAAGCAAAAATGAATAATTCATGATTGATGTGGTACATTCATGATTTATTTACAGCCCAGAACTCATGGTAACTCAGAGAACATCAAACACCCTACACCCTGGCCTGCCATTTAAAGCAGCATTTTTAGAGGGGGAAAAAAGACAAAGCACAGAAGATGTTAACTTTGTATAAGGTAATGAATTTAAAAAACTTAAATGTTTGCTGAGAAATAAATTGAGCAATGAGGAAAGTAAAACGTGCTTTGAGAAAACTAGAAGTCTCCTAATTGACTATTGATGCCATGAGAAAAAGTTTATATGCTGTTATTTGTCATGGCCTTCTCTCTAGGCTTTCTCCTAATTAAATTTTCATCATAACTTGTGATTTTTTTTTTTAGTCTAAGTATTCCTATTTCCTAATAAAATTTGAACTATGGAAAAAGCCTCAAATCTCTACNAGAAAGTTTATATGCTATTATTTGTCATGGCCTTCTCTCTAGGCTTTCTCCTAATTAAATTTTCATCATAACTTGTGATTTTTCTTTTAGTCTAAGTATTCCTATTTCCTAATAAAATTTTAACTATGGAAAAAGCCTCAAATCTCTACAATGATTAAGAAAGGGACGTAATTCTGTCAGAGAGTATAATTACTAGTTTGTTATTTTGCAGACACTTTGTTAAGTATTGCAGGCCCCTGTCTCCCTTTACCACCATTGTCATCACCCTTCATCCACAGACGCTCAGCTGGGAGGCTGTTTCAGGCATAGCTTCTTACAGGGCGGAATGCTGTATTAATCTGAAGTCACCCTCTCTCTCTCTTTAGTCGCTAAGTTGTGTCCGACTCTTGTGACCCCATGGAGTGTACTTTCCAGGCTCCTCTGTCCATCTGATTCTCCAGGCAAGAAAATTGAGTGGGTTGCCATTTCCTTCTCCAGGGGATCTTCCCAACCCAGGGATCAAACCTGGGTCTCCTGCACTGCAGGCAGACTCTTTACCAACTGAGCCATGAGGGAAGCCAGAGTCACCCTACTGGTTATCAAACAAAGAATTGTGAGGGTTAGTAGGTGGGAAGAAGGATGACACAGTGTCTCCTTTTGGTAAAATTACATTTTCCTCTCTACAGAAAAGTGATTGTACCAATTGGGAAAATGGCTAATAAAAATTATTTTTAAATTCTTCATGAGTTTTCATAAAATGCAATTCCATCTGCAGTAGACATCTCAAGGCTAAAGGATACTTTCTACTTGGCCTCAGGCCCAGGGGACAGTGTGTGTCCCCTGAACCAGGGCAGGGATCAGATGGGAGGTCTGCCTACCCAGGCCTGCATGAACCCTGTCATCACATTTGAGGCGAATTTTCAGTGATGAACAATCTTTTGAAACTTAAGTGGTTTTGAAGGTTCATTTCTCCAGCAGTCATCAAGTTCTGCATTCTCTAGGAATCCCCCCCACCCTGTTACAGTGTCTTTATTAACAATAAAACCCCAACTTTAAAAATTTGCTATTCCCTGGGGCTTTGTGGGGGGAGGACTTCTCACCATATAATGCTGCCTTCCACCTTTTGTATAGATGGAAAAGTTGGAACTAATCACTCTCCCTGGGAGACATACTTTGAAAGCAAGTGATCCTTAGCATGGATTTTACCTATTTTCCTTCTCTTCAAATTTAACTAATTCTTACAGGAGTTTCTCTTAGCTCCAAAAAATTACAATAGACGGAGTGGCTTATAAACTACAGACATATATTTCTCACAGTTCTGGAGACAGGGAAGTCCAAGAGAAAGGTTCAGTGTCTTGCAAGGGCAGACCCCCTACCTTACAGATGGTCATCTTCTGCTGTGTCCTCACGTGGGGAAAAGAGAGGTCATCTTTCTCACGGCTCTTCTCAGAAAGGCACTAACTCCATTCATGAGGGCTCCCCCCACATGACCTAATTTCAGTACCACCTCGGGGTACTGATTAAAGATTATGGCCTCAACATATAAAGAGAGGTGGGAGGGGGGACTCGAACATTAAATCCACATCAGAGTTTATTCCTGAATAAAAAAACATATGAAAAGTAAAAAACAGGAACTTTGAAGAGACAGAAGACACTTCTACCTCCACGGGAAGAATGGAGGTCCTGGTTCCCAGCTTCAGTTGGACCTGCACACTACACACTCTACACACTCACTCTCAAATCTGCTGTGTTGTTAGCTGTGGTTGTCCCAGGGACCTAATAATTTTAAGGCTTTGTAGGAGGCAAATTTGCCCATGTGGGCAACCAGAGTAGCATTTAAGGTGACATGTGGAGCAGGACTCCAACTTTGCTGTTTGCAAGCCTGTTGTTAGGGCACAGTATCCATATGGAGCAAGTGTGACATCCGTCACAGCAGGTACCAGGCTGAGGGCCTCTCAAGAGAATCATAAATGAAGACAAACTAGCTCCATTAAGTATGTTGTAAAATAAATTGTTCTTCTCCTACTTCCTCTCCCTTGGGCTTTTTCAGTTCATCTGTGATATTACTAACATCTGTCTTACTTTCTCCTATAGAACAGAGAATAAAGTCAGTTGCTTTAGAAGAAAGTATAAACATCTTGCCAAACAAAGAGGAAAATTGTGCTCTTTGAAACGTGCAGAACCCAATTAAACAGGAAAAGGGGAAGCAGACCCCAAGTCATAGAAGCAAGTGTTACAGAGTAGAAAGAACAAACTCTTCAGTGGGGAAATCTTGGACTCTGTATGGACGCTATCCCATAAATACCTCCGACAAGCCACACGTACCACTGAGCTAAATCCAACAAGTGACCTAGACTATGATGCTTCTAGGGAGCGTGACTCTGTGTACACATCATTAACAAATGACCTATGAACAGAGTATGACATATGGACACTAGTCCTGCAGACCAGCGTTGCTATGAGTACTGCTGCTACTGCTAAGTCGCTTCAGTCATGTCTGACTCTGTGCACCCCCATAGACGGCAGCCCACCAGGCTCCCCCATCCCTGGGATTTTCCAGGCAAGAACACTGGACTAGGTTGCCATTGCCTTCTCTGGTTGCTATGAGTAAGTCTATCTAAAACAGCTGTATCAACAGGGTTGGGTCTCTCTGAGGTCAATTGCCACTGCAAGCCTAGCATTAGAGCATGGCGATGGGAGAGGTTCTGAGATGTCTGCTTTTGCTGAGATGGGACCCTCAGCTAAGCCTCTCTCTGGAGCACATTACCGGGATCAGGACCTGTCTCCTGTAATGACCTATAGTGATCAGTGGGCAGCTCACCTGAAATGGGATTGAGCCTAGCGTCTGTCAGCCTCTGAGGTAAGCCAGAGTGTGGGCTGGAGAAAAACAGCTAAGCAGGTCATTTAGCTGTTTTCAAATTCTCTAGTCTGCACGGTGAGTATGGTACGGTGAATGTGGGGATTCAGCTCAAGCTGGAATTGACTGGACATGAGTTGCCCACAGGGGCAAGTAGGCTTCTGCCAGCACACTAAGCCCTGCTGGTTCATAGTTGCTCTCCGAAGTGGTGGGTCAGAGAGGATCCTGGGCTTGAACCTGACCCCAGCAGGAAAGAAAACCGTGGCCGGCGGCAGTACCCACCACGGACCAGGGACAGAAAAATGTTTCACATGCCATATGCACGCCACGTCTGACAGCTGTGCTCTAAGCCCAGAAAAGTAGGTTGGAATCTACTCATAGAAACCTTTGAAAATCAGACTGAAGAGTCTGGCCTTTATTTTGAGAAATTTTGCGTTTCCTTTGGTGAGGACAGTAGTTCTAAAAATAGGGAATATAAATGTCTTTAGCAGGATCCATCCCCTCCACCTGCCAGCAGGGCTTTGCAGCTCCCTGTCATCCTAAACATTCAGTCATGTCTTACATTCAGATCACCTGAAGGTATTTGAGTTTGCAGCCCTGTTGCATGAATTAGAGAATCATTGATGGATTGTGAGCTGAAAAATGACATGCTGAGAACATATTTTAGAAAGATGATTCTTGCAGAGATATAAAAGATGGAGGGAAGAAAAAAGTAGAAGCCACAGTGCCAACTAGGAAGTTCGTGGAAGCCTTCACATAGGTTACAAGACCTAACCTAGAACTATAGGAATAAAGAGAGTGATCTAAGAGATGGGCAGAAGTGACATCAGGGTGTAGACTGAGTGAGGGAGGTGGCAAGAAGAGAGACTTCAAAATAATGTCGAAGTTTAAGGCTGAGGGCCTGGGTGGAGACTGGTGATCCTGTCGATGAATACAAGGAATTCAACTAGAGGAACAGCTTTAGTCTGGGATGTAGGAAGGAAGAAGATGAGCGGATGGAGGGCAGAACCCAGTTATTTTTTTTTTGATAATGCCACTGTTACGTGGACTCACAACACAGCATTTTCCTGAGAAATCCTGTGAGTTAGACATGGTATCTTGTCCTTCTTTCCCGAGACTAATGGAGGGAGACCAGTTTGGACAGCTGGCTGGGATTAGAGGTTTTGTTGGTGACTCTGGAATACAGCCAGATTAGCTGAGCTGGAATCTGTGCCCTTGGCCGGAAGAGCAAAGGACTCACTGATAATCAGCTCCTGCCATCTCTGTTACAATGTCTCATCAGGCTTCAGCTTCCTGTCCTCTCCTTGCCAGCTGGCTGGTCACTGTGCCTTCCTGCCTGGCACAGCTGCGGGTAGAGGTCACACTGAGCTTGTCTGATGCCTCATCTCTCTCTTGGTCAGGTGTGAAGCTGATAGGGTGAGTGTGACAGGGAGTGGGAAGGTAGGGTTAGGTCAGCAGTGGGCGTGAGTCCAGGCTTGACAGATGCCTAGCGTGCGCTCTAGCTCCCCACTGGGTCTCTGAGCCCTGCTTTGTGATGCCAGGTGTGGAGTTTGCTAATGGTACATCCCCTACCCAACATCTTGTTATCTTTCTTGATGCCAAGACACATTCTCACCTTTGAGTCCCAGTCCAGATATCAGTTAACTTAGTGGCTTGGTATAACCTTTTTATTGTTTTTGCATGATTGTGTAGATGGACTGGGGCTCCAGTGACTGTCTCACAGGACCTTTACCCGTGGGTAGAGCCAGAATATCCAAGATACTTCTTTCACATATCTGGTCTCTTAGCAGGGACAGCTGGAAGCTGGGCTCAGATGGGCTACTGATGGGCCTCTCTCTCTCACCATACAGTCTGAGGCCTCTCCGTTTTTCACGTGACCTTTGCATACGGTCTCTCCAGCAGGAAGCTGAACATCTTACCTGGGGCCTGGGGATTTGCAGAGCACAAAAGCAGAAGTTTCCATGTCTTTTCACTGATGACTTCAGCGTAAAGCTAGCACAGTGTCACCTTCTGCTTTGTTGTGTTGGGTTAAAATGAGTTATACAGCTAGCCCACATTTAGAGTGGGAAGAGACTTCTTAAGGATGTGCTTATCGGGAGGTCCGGTTCACTGGTGGAGGGGTGGGCAACTGATGGCTTCACGCGTTTCTCAGAATAAAATCCTCTGAGGACTTCTGTGAACTGTGCTGCACATCCTCTGACCTCAGTTCTACCTCTCATCCGCCCCCTCCACAACTCTCTAGCTGCACTGGCCCCTGTGCATGCCTTCAGCCTGGGAGAGGTGGAGGAGGGAGACATTTAGGGAGGTGGTTGGGGTGAGACCCCGAGTGAGTCTTGCCAGACATGTAGGAACCATTTAGGAAGATGATCCATGGTGGAGAAATCCCAAGAAAAGGAGAGCATTTAAGAGCACCAGCGATCTTCAAAGTTGACAGTTGGAACATTGAGGAGCTATTGGGATATTACAAGGAGATGGGGCAAAGAGAGATAAGGAAGGGCTGGATTCTGACGGGAACTATGTGCCAAGCCAAAAAAGTTCAGAGGGTTTCCTGGATACTGAAGAACTCTAAGCAGGATAAACTTGTCTGGCTTTGCATTTTAGAAAGAGCACGCTCTGGCAGTTTAGAAGATGCACTAGAACCAATAGAGATTTTTTTTTTTAATAGAGGGCTCAATTAGGAAGTTATTACAAAGTATCAGGCAAGACAGGGGAGGGAGGGCTTCCCCTAGAATATGTAAGTCTGTAGGCAGAATATTTGGAGGGGTCCTGTCTATGAGAAAATTTTGGTTAAAAATGTATTACAAAGTTCACTGCCCATGAAAGGTGATTGACTAGTGGTTTAGAAAACGGGTGAAGTTGAGATATTCGTAATTGTTTTCTACCACTCAGTGAATGAAAGATTCTCCATAGGCTCCAGGGCCCATCTGTTCCTATTTGGATCAAGGAACTCTCTCTTCGTGCTCCTTCTTGTTGCACATGCTGTTCCTGGGTAATTTCTGTCCCCCACTGCAAGCAAAAGGTAGCGATGCAGTTATTACTCAAATGGCATAGTTTTTTCAAGCTATTTGTATAAAAAGAAGATAGGGGTTTTTTTTTTTCCTGATTTCGCTAAAATCAGCTCTTTCGTGCAGGGTGCGTCGTTACTCCTAACGGGGCATCATCCATCATGCCGCCTGTCATCCTGGCTTCCAAGGGTCCTCGCCGATGTTGTTACTCTCTCAGAAATCGTTGTCATTGATGAAGGCCACAAATGCAAGTCTTGTCCAGGGGATGCAGGAAAATGTGGATAAAAATTCATTTTCCACTCATGTTCGATTTATTGTTCAGAATTTTATGCCTTAAATGTAAAATAGCTCATATTCCAACCATGACTTCTTTTGAGCTCTTTAGGCCACAATCACTGCATTCCTAGAATGTCATCTTTTTTTTTTTTTAACACTGAATGCACTCTGAACTTCCATACCACCACTTGCAACGAGGATGAAAGAGGAGCCTGTGGGCCTCATGGGAAGAGCACAGATCCATTTACTTGAGGAATGGCCATCCATCTTCGGGCAGGCTGTAAGATCTACCTGGGAGAGCATAATGTCATCGTATCAATCAGAGGAAAGAAAGGACACTGATTAGAAGACCTGTTGCATGGCAGTGATCTCACAGGCTCTTGGAGGTGACAGGCCTGGCCAGTCCTGAGGACTCCCAAATATGCTGTATCTCTCCCACAGAAGGAGTCAGCAACTGCCCTTGGTGCTAGCAGCAAGAGTCAGAGGTAAAGGATTCCTGCAGCCACTGGCAACGCCCTAGAGTGCTCAGGAGCAGAGATGGCTCCACAGTTGGAGCCCGGACACTCAAGTGCCTCTGGACAGCCCAGAGATGCGGCTCAGATCCAGAGATGGGCAGTGGACGGTCAGTTGTCCAAAGCCCTGATTTTTCTTATGTCTTCTGTGAGTATAAGTATTAGTAACCCCAATCAGAATGTCAGCGCTACTCTAGCAACCCAGTCTGAAGCTCTCTTGTGAAAGAAAAACTAACAGTACAGTGGCCAGCAGGAACCATCTGGCTGTCAGCCTGCTCTCCGGGCACTGGGGCTTGGCCATGGGATGGCAGGAAAACCCCAGAGGGGAAAGTGCCAGAGCTCCCTGAGGGTAAGTGGTCAACCACTGATACCAGGATTTCAGAGCGCACCGAACGGAGGAGAGACAGGGCCCAGGAACCACACAGGCTCAGGAGTGCTTTGCCTGGAGGGCACTGCTGGACTCAGCCAGTCCCAGGCACTGGAGGGGACTGAGGAAGGTTTAAGGATGGCCCTCTAAAACATGAGGCCCTCTTTGTAGCCAGATGCCCTGCTTGCCCTGTCTAAAGGTGCTCCTCACAGTTTAAGGGGCAGTGGATTGAATTGCTGGGGGTTCATTTGAGAGACTCTTAAAAGATGCTAAGGGAAATGACCCATAATAACGATTTTTGAGCTCTTCTTCCCCCTCCACTTCTCTTGAACACGTGTGTGTGTGTATGTGTGTTTTCAAACACTCTTACATACTTAACAGCATGTAAACAGGTACAAGCCCTGATCATGGTGATTAAAGTGAGTCATGGGGGCTCAGGATCGGGGTACTGAACTCGGGACTGATGGCTGAGCTCGGTACCCCTCCCTCTGAGACCTCTCTGTCTCTGTGGAGCCCCAGGAAAACCAGAAGGCCCTGTGGAGCACAGTTTGAAAGCCACACACAGAACCTGTGGATGCAGACTGGTGGCGGATACTAAGTCTGAACGCTGCTCAGGCCAGCGTCAGTACTGCAGCCATCCACTAGTATTTCCCACGTGTTTTCTAATCAGCTTTGGAAGTTTCTCGAACTTCAGCCACTTTCTTTATGTTTTCTTTTTTTCCTTAGGAATCCAATTCAAATCTTTATTCAGTCTTATCATTCTCCTCTGCTTCCCACTGCCCTACATAAGACTATAAGAAACTTGTTGTTATTTATAAACAGTTTATAATAATTCCCCCCAAAAGGAGATATCAAAAGAGTAAAATAAACAAATGATAAACAAATCCTTACAATCAAACGAATTGTAGTGAAACATGTCAGGGAGTATCTACCCCTGTGCTTGGTTCTGCATTAAGGACAGGGTCCCTGCAATTTCACTTAAGGCTCACTTGGAAATTATTTATTTTTGCTGGAAAGCCAGGCAGTTTTTTTCCTCCAAAATCCCTTTACCAAATGGCTCTAGGAGGGTTTCACTGTTTTCTGGAGAAGAACAATAAAGCTATTGTGCTTTAAACTGGAATGACAGACAGCAAAGGAGGCCAACCTCAGCACCCTCCTGCCACAGATAAAAGGGTTGCTTTGAAATTCTTGTCGAGCAGCTGACAGTATTTTCATTATTTCTGGAAGGCTAACACTGGAAACCATTTAACCGAGTAGGACGTGGTGTCCCCTTCCTCTGGGTAGCCAGTGTAAGTTAGCTGAAACAGCACACATTCTGCCTGTCCCGAAGCTTCCAGAGGCTAAAGGCCAATAGCCTACAAAAGTGACGTCACTAAAGATATAGAAACGAAACTCAGACAGGTCATAAGGTATATCCCATCAAACTTGACCCCTGAAGAAAATGTGGTACAACCCAAAAGAATCTCCATTTCAGTGGCCTGCCAGTGGAGACCTGGATAGAAATTGGGCTGCAGGTTGCAGAGAGGAGGAGCCAGAACAGGAGTGGTCTCCCACCCATGGAAGGAGTAAGTTAATGACAGAAGGGCTGTGTTTGATCATTTTTCTCTTCACAAAGTGAACCCTGAAGTTTTAGCCCCATGTCTTACTGATTCGTAAAAAGGCGCCGCTCTAGGAGGAGCGACTGAGCACACACTCCCTGGAAGATTGCTCAGACGTGCTCCTGTTGTCCCCCTTGCCCCTCAGCATCAGTAGTGCCACCTTCAAGGTGTCTCCAAGTGGAGAGAGACACATTATCAACCCACGCGCTTGATCATCCATCAGGGCACAGCTCAGTGTCATGTCCTCGGAAGCCTCCTTGTTCCTTTCATTCGGAATTAGCCTCTGCTGTCACCACGAGCTGTAAACCTTTGCTTTACGCATCATGCCTCACACCGCATTGTGTTGTGTATTTTAATGAGGAAATTCCCTGGAGACATGAATCCTGTCTTATTTACACTCGATTCTCTGACAGCATCCACACCACGTTTGACTTTTCTGGATTTTTCATATTCTTGGATGTTAATTGAGAATTTCACATGCTGCTGTGCTGTGCTGTACTAAGTCACTTCAATCGTGTCTGACTGTGACCCTATGGACCATAGCCCGCCAGGCTCCTCTGGCGATGGGGTTCTCCAGGCAAGACTATTGGAGTGGGTTGCTATGCCCTCCTCCAAGGGATCTTCCTGACACAGGGATCAAGCTGAGTCTCTTACATGTCCTGTGTTGGTGGGCAGGTTCTTTACCACTAGCACCACCTGGGAAGCCCATGTTAGGTAGATTTATAAACAAATAAACATCTGTTTATTGGCCATTGTGATGAGACCTTTTGTGACGTCCCTGCCTATGTCTTTTCCTCAATTTTCTACTGAGTTCCCTAGCTTTTTCACATTTATTTGTAGGGTTATGTATTCTGGATGAGAATCCTTTGTCAGTTGTTGAATATTGCAAATAACTTCTTTCACTTTGTGGCTTCTCTTCTCATTCTCTCAGTAGTGTCTCTTGGTGAAAAGAAATTCCTAATTTCATATAGTCCATCTCATCATACAGCTAGTATATCTTAAGAAAGCTTTGCCTAGTCCCAAATCATGAAGGTAGTCTCCTAAATTTTCTTCTAGAAGCACTATTTTTCTTTTCATGTTTAGATAATCATGGATCAAATTTTTCTAGAGAGGTGTATAAATATCCACAACTCTCAAGGTNTGTCTCCAAGTGGAGAGAGACACATTATCAACCCACGCGCTTGATCATCCATCAGGGCACAGCTCAGTGTCATGTCCTCGGAAGCCTCCTTGTTCCTTTCATTCGGAATTAGCCTCTGCTGTCACCACGAGCTGTAAACCTTTGCTTTACGCATCATGCCTCACACCGCATTGTGTTGTGTATTTTAATGAGGAAATTCCCTGGAGACATGAATCCTGTCTTATTTACACTCGATTCTCTGACAGCATCCACACCACGTTTGACTTTTCTGGATTTTTCATATTCTTGGATGTTAATTGAGAATTTCACATGCTGCTGTGCTGTGCTGTACTAAGTCACTTCAATCGTGTCTGACTGTGACCCTATGGACCATAGCCCGCCAGGCTCCTCTGGCGATGGGGTTCTCCAGGCAAGACTATTGGAGTGGGTTGCTATGCCCTCCTCCAAGGGATCTTCCTGACACAGGGATCAAGCTGAGTCTCTTACATGTCCTGTGTTGGTGGGCAGGTTCTTTACCACTAGCACCACCTGGGAAGCCCATGTTAGGTAGATTTATAAACAAATAAACGTCTGTTTATTGGCCATTGTGATGAGACCTTTTGTGACGTCCCTGCCTATGTCTTTTCCTCAATTTTCTACTGAGTTCCCTAGCTTTTTCACATTTATTTGTAGGGTTATGTATTCTGGATGAGAATCCTTTGTCAGTTGTTGAATATTGCAAATAACTTCTTTCACTTTGTGGCTTCTCTTCTCATTCTCTCAGTAGTGTCTCTTGGTGAAAAGAAATTCCTAATTTCATATAGTCCATCTCATCATACAGCTAGTATATCTTAAGAAAGCTTTGCCTAGTCCCAAATCGTGAAGGTAGTCTCCTAAATTTTCTTCTAGAAGCACTATTTTTCTTTTCATGTTTAGATAATCATGGATCAAATTTTTCTAGAGAGGTGTATAAATATCCACAACTCTCAAAGGTCACCATCACAGCCTAATTCTTCTTACAAATGCATCATGGCTTACTTTGCAAGCACTCAAAGAGGGCCTTTTAAAGAGAATGCTAGCTGAGTTGATAAAATTTTCTACACTTGACTTACTTCACTAGGGCCCTTTGAACACCAGAACCAGACTAAGAGAGGCAGAAAAGATGTATGTCAAAAAAAAAAAAAGTCTTCAATGTTAAACAGTGTCAGATTTAAATCCCAGCACAACTTCTCAGTTGTTTGTACTGTTGGGCAGGTTACTTAATTGCTTTCAGGCTTGGTTTCCTGATCTGGAAGGTGGGGATAATCATAGCATAGATGTTGGCATGTTATGTGCCAGACTATGCCAAGTGTTTCGAGTGCATGATCTCATGTGAGCCTCAAAACAACTCTACTGGTTATGTATGATTAATATCATGTTATGTCCTCTTTACAGATGGTAAAAAGAGCCACACAGCAAGTCAGTGGTGCATCCAGGATTTAAATCTGGGCAGACTGACCCCAGTGGTCACAGATGTAAATACTGTGCACACTTCAGTACTAATGATCAACAGCCCTGTTGCAGCAGTAAAATGAAATAAACCATGTAAAGTGCTTAGCTCAGTGTCTAGACCCTGTTACGTACATAGTAAATATTGGAGTTTGTGAACACAATGATAATCGAAGAACTAATTTATATTATCCTCATTCCCAGGCACTTTGAAAGTTAGAGCTAGAATCCTCATCTGCTTTAAGAAACGACATGAAGAAATCTTTGGAGTTACAAGTGAAAAAATAATGAACATCATGTGTTGGTATGATTGGCATTGAAAGCACTGATTGCACAAACAGCATCATAATCTTAATGAATTGCTTCGTTTCCCTACAGTCTGTCCTTCCTTCCCTTATTCTTCCACTCAGCAAATATCTGTTGAGTGTTTTGTATGTTACAGGCCTGTTCTAAGGACCAGAAACACAGCAGTGAGCCCAACAGTAAGTTCTCTGCCCCGTGAGCTTACATTCTGATCGGGAGAGACAGACAATAAATAGGGAACTGTGGGCGGAGAAGGCAATGGCACCCCACTCCAGTACTCTTGCTTGGAAAATCCCATGGGCGGAGGAGCCTGGTGGGCTGCAGTCCATGGGATCGCAAAGTCGGACATGACTGAGCAACTTCACTTTCACTTTTCACTCTCATGCACTGGAGAAGGAAATGGCAACCCACTCCAGTGTTCTTGCCTGGAGAATCCCAGGGACGGGGGAGCCTGGTGGGCTGCCCTCTATGGGGTCACACAGAGTCGGACACGACTGAAGCGACTTAGCAGCAGCAGCAGGGAACTGTGGATGGCACTACTGGTAAAGAACCCGCCTGCAGTGCAGGAGACATGAGATGCGGGGTCAATCTCTGGGTCAGGAAGACCTGCTTGAGGAGGAAACGGCGACCCACTCCAGTGTTCTTGCCTGGGACAGAGAAGCCTGGCGGGCTGCAGTCCCTGAGGGCCTCTCATACAGGCAGCCCTGACTGAAGCAGCTTAGCATGCATACACACCTGAAATATTTAGGAAGTATTCTGAAAGTACATACTGCATATTAAAATAATAGAGAAGAGGCTAGCGGCAAAGGGCTTTATGAAGAGGGAGTCCAGAGAAGGCTGCTTTGTTGAAGTGACATTTGGATAGACAGTAAAAGTGAGGAGAACCATTAAGCTACTTGGGGATACAAAGTTGCAAGTGGAGGAAAATAGTTTCAGAAGCCCAGAGGTGGAGTGCATTGGAAATAGTCAAGGAGCAGCAAGGAGAGCAATGTGACTAGAGTAGAGTGAGCATTGAGTAAATGAGACCAGAGAAATGTGTTGGGCAAATAGTGGCAGGCCTTAGGACCTTGGTAAAGTAGAGTATTAGTGAGAGGTAGCTTTATGTAATAGTTAAGAAGGTAGTTTATGTCAGCAAATTCTCCAAGTCCAAATTCTGGCTCTACTGTTTATGTGACCTTAAGCATATCTCTTTGTGTATCATTTGCATAGTTTCCTTATCTATAAAATGGGTCTTGGTGGTGGTTTAGTTGCTAAGTCGTGTCCAACTCTTGTGACCCCGTGGACTGTAGCCTGCCAGGCTTCTCTGTCCATGGGATTCTCCAGGCAAGAATACTGGAGTGGGTTGCCATTTCCTTCTCCAGGGGATCTTCCCAACCCAGGGATTGAACCTGGGTCCCCTGCATTCCAGGCAGATCCTTCACTGACTGAGCTAATAGGGAAAAGCCCAAAATGGGTTTAATAATATAGAATTAAGCTTGAGCAAGTTCTGGCAAGCTTGGCATCTAGGTAGAGAGCTGAAATTAAAGCATTTCTTTTTTGAACTTGTAACTTTGCTTTCTTAAATACCAAAAATAAATTTTGTACTGTTAACATGAGGTAATATATATGAAGTAATATATACATTACTCAAGTAATGTATACGAAGATGAATCTAGGCCACAAGGCCCTAACCTATAAAAGATAGCCTTTTGTCAGTGTTCTAAAATGCAGTATAATTAGATTTCCAGTCTAGACTCTTGTGAAAACAACAAAAGCAGCCAAGGACATTGTCAAGATTTTAATTTAGCAAGTGGGATGAGCATAAATATTTTGTAGGGTTGTTCTTCCTTACTAAAGGGTGACCTCTATTACAGCGTATGTGTTGAGATCTGAGGTATAATTGGCAGTGCTGATGTCATTAATGTCTTTGATTCATTTCCCAAAGAGAAGAGAGAAACATAGGTGGAGAGGAAGCTGGGATTTATTTGGATTCTTTGCTTCCAAATGCAACATCCCTTCCAATTACATCTCTTACTACCTCAGTTAAGCATTAGCCCAAGGTTATTTTTTTTCNCCCCTGCATTCCAGGCAGATCCTTCACTGACTGAGCTAATAGGGAAAAGCCCAAAATGGGTTTAATAATATAGAATTAAGCTTGAGCAAGTTCTGGCAAGCTTGGCATCTAGGTAGAGAGCTGAAATTAAAGCATTTCTTTTTTGAACTTGTAACTTTGCTTTCTTAAATACCAAAAATAAATTTTGTACTGTTAACATGAGGTAATATATATGAAGTAATATATACATTACTCAAGTAATGTATACGAAGATGAATCTAGGCCACAAGGCCCTAACCTATAAAAGATAGCCTTTTGTCAGTGTTCTAAAATGCAGTATAATTAGATTTCCAGTCTAGACTCTTGTGAAAACAACAAAAGCAGCCAAGGACATTGTCAAGATTTTAATTTAGCAAGTGAGATGAGCATAAATATTTTGTAGGGTTGTTCTTCCTTACTAAAGGGTGACCTCTATTACAGCGTATGTGTTGAGATCTGAGGTATAATTGGCAGTGCTGATGTCATTAATGTCTTTGATTCATTTCCCAAAGAGAAGAGAGAAACATAGGTGGAGAGGAAGCTGGGATTTATTTGGATTCTTTGCTTCCAAATGCAACATCCCTTCCAATTACATCTCTTACTACCTCAGTTAAGCATTAGCCCAAGGTTATTTTTTTTCTCTCCAGGGTGGTGAATAAGCAAAAGGCTTGAGCAGCAATTTCTTTGCTAATTCTGCAGTAGAGGGGGACTGAGATTGTGAGAAGTCTTGTTCCATTTGCATTCATTCAACGTCATTTTGTAAAACAGGGACCCACCCTGCTGTAATTGTAAAATCCACTGTGCTGACCAGGAGAATCCCAGAGTTCCTGCTCACTGCTACCTCTGCTCTTCCCTCAAGAACAGGATCAAGGGTAAGAAGAGTCACTTGAGACATGTTTCTGGAAAGTGTAGTCTTGTTGAAAGTGTTTAAAGTAGCCTGTTTGGGGGAAAACATTCTGTTGACACTGATTCTTTGGGTATTTTTCATCCCATAAGTCCAGGTAAAATGGATCTAGAAGTTAAGTTTGTGAGATAATGGGTCAAAGTCTAGAGATCAGGGATGTTGTTGACCAGGAGATATATTCACAGCTCCTCTCACTCCCCTCACATTTCCTCATTTCACTGCCAAGAAGGAGTCTGTCTATGCCATGGGCTCTGGATGACTTTCCCTTGATAGGGCCAGAGCCTAAGACAAAAGGCCTCAGAGCTCAGACTGTTCTGGTTCAATGTGCATTAACCGAGTTGTTTGGGGTCCGCTGCAGGTCACAAAGCACTGTGCACCTGACTTGGGCTACAGCCCAGCTAAACATCACATGTTCACTGGCCAGCATCATTTTCTGTGCATGTATTTCCCTCTAGAGCACAATCCAGGTGTGCAGAGTGGCTTGGCCGTCAACCCCTCCATCGTCCTGTACTCCCAACAGGTGGTATAGATTCGATGAATCAAAGAAGCATATGCCCTAGGGACCACCAGTCGCAGAGCAGAAGCCCACAGAGCAAGGGAAGTTTGGTAGGACTTGATATTAGAACAAAAAGGGATGCCTTTGGGGTGCCAACTTGGCCAGGACTTAAAATGCTGGACCAGCAAAGAGCTGTGGAGCCAAGGTCAGATCGGCAGTCAGCGCTGCCTGCTGGATCTGGAGGCTCTGCCTTCCACTGCTCTGGAAGCTCAATCCAGGAACCCCAGCCAGGATGGGGAGCTCACTGTCTCCTCAGCATCCCATATGTAACAAAAGTGGGTGGCAAGGGGAGTTCTCTTTCCAGAGAACATTCTGTCTTGTTGCTTAGTCAAATAAGGACCAATATGTTTCAAAACATGGCATTTGGGCAGGAGGCAGGTACAGCTCCACAGTCCTTCCTCTGCAATCACAATATCCTAAAGGCTCTGAAAGCTCAACCATTTTTGGAAAGTGCAGGGACAAAAAACTCATTTGGTGGAAAAGACAGTTCTGATCATTAACTATGTCTCAGCNGGGCAGGAGGCAGGTACAGCTCCACAGTCCTTCCTCTGCAATCACAATATCCTAAAGGCTCTGAAAGCTCAACCCTTTTTGGAAAGTGCAGGGACAAAAAACTCATTTGGTGGAAAAGACAGTTCTGATCATTAACTATGTCTCAGCACTCCCACTCATTACTATCATATCTGCCGTGTGCATTTTTGTTCTTTTGAAATTTGGGTTTAATTTCACTCTTTGAAAAGAGTAGAAGCTGTCCCTGTAGGCAACAGAGAAGAAAAAGAAGTATCTGTTGTAATCAATAATGTAGTAGGAAAAATTATTACAGAAAACAGAAAGAGGTGTCTGTCTTAATGAAAAATAGAATATCAGAATCAAAACAATATATGACTGAAAACTGAATGGCAAGTTGCAGAAGATTTTCTGTGCAGTGATGATCAAGAACTAATGCAAAGGGCAAAGAATGTAGACCATGACCATGCGTGGATCAGATGAATTTGACAGTGCAGGAGTGAGCATATACTTCCAGTTTACTGGTCATGAAGCAAGCCACTAACGTTTACTATAAAAACTGAGCATTCTATNAGGGATCGAACCCAGGTCTCTCACATTGTAGACAGACACTTTACCATCTAAGCCACCAGAGAAGTCCTGCCTAAAGACAGACCCTCTAAAGGTAACTCAACTTTTATAGATTGCCCGCCCCACCCCCCACCCCAGAGTTTCATCAACCAGGGAAGATTGACTGTTATCAATGAAAAGACTATATGTTGACGCCACATCCAAACTCTATCACCAACTATCATACCTCCCATCTGCTCCTCTAAGGAGCTATTTATCTTTCCTAAAAATCATACTTACAGTCTCAGATGCATACATTCCCCTAAGATACATGCATTCCTCTTCCCCTTTCCCAATTAAAATGATGAAGTGAAGTGAAGAAGTCGCTCAGTCGTGTCTGACTCTTTGCGACACCATGGACTGTAGCCTACCAGGCTTCTCTGTCCATGGGATTTTCCAAGCAAGGGTACTGGAGTGGGTTGCCATTTCCTTCTCCAGGGGATCTTCCTGACCCAGGAATCAAACCCCGGTCTCCTGCATTCCAGGCAGATGCTTTACCCTCTGAGCCACTGGGGAAGACCAGCTATAGGAAATGTGTGTCCTAAAATAGAAAACAAGAACATTAGACCAGGCTACCACACACGTGGGGCTTCCCTCATAGCTAAGTCGGTAAAACACCTTCCAGATAATTTAGGAAGAACAACTTGTATCCTATTCTTTTCATGTATCTTTCTAAAAATTAGGGGAGACATTTTTAGCTGAGATCCCTGGAATAAGAAAAGATTCACAAGAAGTTTATTAACATGTATACCTCATGCATACATGGGAAATACCCAGGAGAAAATGAGTAACCCTCCAAGGTGCCTTAGAACTTAAGTTTATGAAGTACCTTAGCAAAGTAATGATAATTTTCTGTAGAAGTGATGAAACAAAGAAAAAGGACCTTGAGTTTCTAGGGACAGCAAATAATGGTAAGGCAAATATCTAGGAAGCTANGTAGAATAAATTTAAAATAAAATTTATAAAAAATACTGAGCATTGAAATCAGTGTGAATATTCAAAAGGCTGTAGTATCAGTCAAGGTTCCCCAAAGAAATGCAAACAATAAAGTATTATTTTGTATGTTTTATGTAAAAGAGATCTATTTTGAGGACTTGGCTCACATGATCATGGGGGCTGGCAATTCCAAAATCTCAGATTTTGCACTGAGGCCTTCAACTGCATGGATAAGACCCACTGACATTATTGAGGGTAATCTTTACTTAAAGTCAACTAGTTGTAAGTGTTAACCACATGTCATATAATACCTTCACAACAACATCTAGACTGGTATTTGACCAAATAACTAGTCACCAGAGTTAAGCCAAGTTGACACATAAAATTCAACCACCATAGCTGCCTGCAGAATTTAAGAACATCATGATGTAAAAGACGTAAGAAATTTGTAATGACAGCACTCCTACTAATGTTGAAGAAACTAAAATCTCGATAAACTTCTTAAAATAATGTCTGATGTGTACCTTAACCTTGAACATGTTTATAATTTGGATAATAAAGCTTCATGTTTATTTTTTAAAGCCTTATGTTTATAAAGCTATAAAAGAAACATTACTAACAGTGGCTGAAGAGAGAACACCTACAGGCTTTGACAACACTAAACAGGTGGACTGTTCTCGACATGCCGGTCCCCTCATCTCTCTCATTTCTGGATCTGTTTCTGTCGATTAACTTTTTCTTAGCTGTGAATTACTTTTTCTTATTTCTTCAAATGTCTAGTAACTTTTAGTGACTCCTGGAATATAAAATTGCATACTTGATTTTGTTGGACTTACTCTTTTTCGGGGGAAGGAGGTAAAGTAGAAAAGAATAGCTTTGCTAGGCAAAGGGGCCCACAGCAGGCGAACACCTTCAAAACTGTGTGTCCCTTGTTGAACTTAACTCTTAAAAGAGTGTTGGATTTTGTTGCTGTTGGCTTGGTCCTTTCAAGGCTTTGTTAGGTAATTAGAATAGGAAAAAGGAGTCCAAAGTGGCAGTGACTAAAAGTCAAAGAAGGGAAAACGGAGCAAAGGAAGGTCCAAGGACCGGAGTGAGGACCTCAGGTAGAACACAGCCCTCCTGGCTAGCCCAGCTTACACAGGGCAGGCTCAGAGGGAGGGAAAAACATGAAAAGAGGAGCCAAAACTGAGCCAGGGACTTCTCTTCTCTTCGTGTCTCTTGGGTCAGTGCACCCTCTCTCCTCGAGGAGGACGTATTTCCCTTTGCTTGCCAATAAAACTGAGCTATAAACATTGGTCCGTCTGTCATTTCGAATTTTTGCTGCGACAAGACAGAAACAAGGAAATCACACACTCCCTCAACAGCTTGACTGTTTCAGGGCTTGTTTTTTAAGCCTTGTTAAGATGGGTTTAAGAGTCACTGTTACTTCAGGGCTAGTTTCATCTTCCTGCTAATGTGTGCTCCTTTTGGGGTATCTGCCCAATTCCCTGGATGTTCAGTAAGGACTCTTCACTCAGAATGATCATGACTTGAAAGCTTCTCAGCTCTGTGTGCACTCTGGGAATTATCTAGCTTACAGCTCCCTGGTCTTTCAATATATGAATTTTAGGAGGACACACCGGAGAAGGCGATGGCACCCCACTCCAGTACTCTTGCCTGGAAAATCCCATGGACGGAGGAGCCTGGTGGGCTGCAGTCCATGGGGTCACTAAGAGTCAGACACAACTGAGTGACTTCACTTTCACTTTTCACTTTCATGCATTGAAGGAAATGGCAACCCACTCCAGTGTTCTTGCCTGGAGAATCCCAGGGACGGCGGAGCCTGGTGGGCGGCTGTCTATGAGGTCACACAGAGTTGGACACGACTGAGGTGACTTAGCAGCAGCAGCAGGAGGACACACTCAGCCCCATACTATCTGCAGATGCCTCTGAAATATGATGTGAAGTCTAGTATATGAATGCAAAACCTTTCTGAAAAAATTTAAAATTCTGAATTATGAAATACCCAGCCACGTAGGGTTCTGACAAGAGATTGCTAACCTATACGAAAATATCCTATAACTTCTTTCATTACAAGAGATGGGATTATAGAACTATTAACCCAGAAAATAACAAAATTTTACAAAAGTAAAAGGATATTTCAGGGTTTGTTTCTCTCGCTGAGCTGCCTTCTTTCTGAAAAGGGTCAGGGTTGCTATGAGTGGGGTCTAGAAATCTCAGCTGTGCCTGCCTTTCAGCCTCAGCCTGCCCTGACTTCCCTGTAAAGTCTTGGAAATCTCCAGTATCTCCACTCGCTATCAGGAACACAGCTGGGCCCGGGGAGCCTGTCACAGGCACACGCTCTTCTGCATGCAGCACTCCTCTTTACTGCAGCTCTGCCTTTTCCTCTCAGAGCGTCCTTGGGTGAACCTGTCTCCAGAATGACAGTGATAGCCCTGTTTACCTCAAAGGCCGATGTGAAGATTTGATGTAACGATTCTCAGAAAGTGCTTAGCTTAGCGCCTGTGATGGAGAACAGTCTTAATGGACGTCTAGCTATTGCTCCCACTGCTTTTGTTATTCTTATTAAAGGTGGAAAAGAGGAGAAATTACTTTGATGGTTTCCATTAAGGTGAAGATGACTCTTAAACAGCCCAATTTGGTTTCTGAAACAGAAAGCAAAGAAGTACTTGAAAATCTCTAGTGCCTCACAGGGGAGAAGGACATCAAGAGTCGCTCACTAACAATAGATCAAGTGCTGAAACCAGAGCTTCTCAGCATTGTTACAGTTGACATTTGGGGTCAGAAAATTCTTCGTAGGGAGCTATCTCTGCGTTGTAGGATGTTTAGCACCGTCTCTGGCCTCTACTCACTAGATGCCAGTAGTGTTTGCCCCTTCCCCGCCTCCGGTTGCGACAATCAAAAATGTCTCCAGACATTGTCAGATATTCTCTGGGGGTCAAAATCCACTCCAGTTGAGAATGACCACTCTAGAGGAAATCAGTGAATTGTCCTGAGATAGCCTCTCTTTTTGTTCTTCTCCCTTTAATTACATGGCTTTATGTTGTGGGGAGATGTGCACACAGCTAGTTACAGGCAACTTTGAGCTCAGGGTAAATGAGAACAAACGCTGGACTTTCCTCCGGCCCACCAGGTTCCTTTTGGGCCTCAGGCAAGAGCTCCAGTGGAATGGGTGGGGTGAGAGATCTTTGCTGGCTTCACTTCTCTCCCTGCATTTAAAGAGGCCATGAAATGTAGACTGACTCATCCTCATCCACTTTCACCACAACTAGAATTCCCCCAAATTGGACCATTAAAAGCATCATCTTGTCATCAGGTATATCTCCAGGGGGAGGTCTTAGGCGTGAATGCGCGCATGCTTCTGCACACGCCTAGAGCTGCTGTTGCCATCAGCAGCAGGACTAGGGACCCCGGGGGCCTCCACAGCGAGAGGAGATGTTGCCAGTGTTGTTAATAGTTTGCCTCAGGTTGTTGAGGTTGGTCCAAACAAGTCTGTCCTTGCAGAATAAACCCCGGTGGCTAGTCCACTCAGAGAAAAATAAATAACTGATCATCGATTTCTCTCTAGATGCAAGGGACTTTATGTGTAGCAAAAAGGAAGAAGACAAATAAAATCGTCTCCTCACCTCTGCTGTGCAGAAAATGAAATATGTTTTCTTAGAATGTGTTTGGATGATTCAATTTCTACAGGATGGTGTAACTTTTTTTCAGTTTTCCAACATAAAATGAAAAGGGCCTTCCTGAAATTGTAATCTTAAGGAACTCTATAGGGATACTCTCCCTAAATGAGCATGGGAACATATATTTGGAGTAAGGGATCTGTGATGGGTCCAGAAGTGAGGGATATCATAAAGATTTCTTGGCCAAGAGCCTCCAGTCATCCCACTCTTGTCTGAAACTATAAAAACATTGAGAGGAATGAAGTTACAGCTTACAGCCTGTCCACGGCCCTTTGAAAAATTCAAACGTCCCTGGGGAAAGTAACCGTTAAGATAACATCAGTCATTCACACTTTAGTGTGAGTTGGGTTATTATCTGGTGCAAAAATGAAGAACTAGCATAGACTGTGAAGGACATATCTGAGGGAGATGGGAAAGCGAGGATTGTTTGTGAGACAGTACATTATCTTAAAAAAAGAGTCTAAAACAAAAATCAAGCGCTATTTCTTTTTTCTTTAGTGCCTCATATTGTTGCTGTTTTAAACTCTAAAAGNATCAGGTATATCTCCAGGGGGAGGTCTTAGGCGTGAATGCGCGCATGCTTCTGCACACGCCTAGAGCTGCTGTTGCCATCAGCAGCAGGACTAGGGACCCCGGGGGCCTCCACAGCGAGAGGAGATGTTGCCAGTGTTGTTAATAGTTTGCCTCAGGTTGTTGAGGTTGGTCCAAACAAGTCTGTCCTTGCAGAATAAACCCCGGTGGCTAGTCCACTCAGAGAAAAATAAATAACTGATCATCGATTTCTCTCTAGATGCAAGGGACTTTATGTGTAGCAAAAAGGAAGAAGACAAATAAAATCATCTCCTCACCTCTGCTGTGCAGAAAATGAAATATGTTTTCTTAGAATGTGTTTGGATGATTCAATTTCTACAGGATGGTGTAACTTTTTTTCAGTTTTCCAACATAAAATGAAAAGGGCCTTCCTGAAATTGTAATCTTAAGGAACTCTATAGGGATACTCTCCCTAAATGAGCATGGGAACATATATTTGGAGTAAGGGATCTGTGATGGGTCCAGAAGTGAGGGATATCATAAAGATTTCTTGGCCAAGAGCCTCCAGTCATCCCACTCTTGTCTGAAACTATAAAAACATTGAGAGGAATGAAGTTACAGCTTACAGCCTGTCCACGGCCCTTTGAAAAATTCAAACGTCCCTGGGGAAAGTAACCGTTAAGATAACATCAGTCATTCACACTTTAGTGTGAGTTGGGTTATTATCTGGTGCAAAAATGAAGAACTAGCATAGACTGTGAAGGACGTATCTGAGGGAGATGGGAAAGCGAGGATTGTTTGTGAGACAGTACATTATCTTAAAAAAAGAGTCTAAAACAAAAATCAAGCGCTATTTCTTTTTTCTTTAGTGCCTCATATTGTTGCTGTTTTAAACTCTAAAAGTGACACATGCTAAATCAAATAATACAGAGCCAGATAAAATAAAAATGTCTAGTCTGTTCCTCCCCCACCCATCTGGTTCCACTACCATGTAAATCAGTGCTAACATTTGGCTTATTTTTTAATTAATTAATCTATTTTAATTGGAGGCTAATTACTTTACAACATCGTGGTGGTTTCCGCCACACCTTGACATGAATCAGCCACGGGAGCACTTTGCTTAAAGCATTGAGTGTGTTTTCATTGGGTTTATAGGGTATGTTTTTCTATGTTTATATAAACTCACATATACATGTATAGTATACATAGAGAGTTTTTTAAAGTTTATTTTAACACAAACAAGGTTATTCTTTATGCTAATTTATCATGGACATGGTTCCAAATTAATGCCTTTCTCTCATTCTTTATAATAGCACATATATTCTATGATACAGATATATCATTAGTTATTCAACAGTTTTTCTGTTTGCAGATATACCTTTTATTTCTACTTTTTAATTAAAGATGATGCTTCCTAATATCAGTTCAGTCACTCAGTTGTGTCCAACTCTTTGTGACCCCATGAACCGCAGCACACCAGGCCTCCCTGTCTGTCACCAACTCCCGGAATCCACCCAAACGCATGTCCATGGAGTCGGTGATGCCATCCAACCATCTCATCCTCTGTTGTCTCCTTCTCCTCCTGCCTTCAATTTTTCCCAGCATCAGAGTCTTTTCCAATGAGTCAGTTCTTCGCATCAGGTGGCCAAAGTATTGGAGTTTCAGCTTCAGCATCAGTCCTTCCAATGAACACCCAGGACTGATCTCCTTTAGGATGGACTGGCTGGGTCTCCTTGCAGTCCAAGGGACTCTCAAGAGCCTTTTGCAACACCAAAGTTCAAAAGCATCAATTCTTTGGTACTCAGCTTTCTTTATGGTCCGACACGCAAATCCGTACATGACTATGGAAAAACCATAGCTTTGGCTAGATGGAACTTTGTCGGCAAAGTAATGCCTTTGCTTTTTCATATGCTGTCTAGATTTGTCATAACCTTTCTTCCAAGGAGCAAGTGTCTTTTAATTTCTTGGCTGCAGTCATTATCTGCAGTGATTTTGGAGACCAAGAAAATAAGGGAAATAATATGGGAATTGATAAACTGTGATGTAGTTATAGAATATCAGAGTTAAAATAAATGGACTTGATGTGTATGTAGCAACATGTTTAGATCATAAAAACAGTCTTGAATGGAAAAAACATGCAGTAGCATATTGGACACCTTCTGACTTGGGTGCCCATCTCCCAGTGTCCTGTCTTTTTGCCTTTTCATATTGTTCACAGGGTTCTCAAGGCAAGAATACTGGAGTGAGTTGCTATTTCCCCCTCCAGTGGACCACATTTTGTCAGAATTCTTCACTATGACCTGTCCATCTTCGGTAGTCCTGCATGGCATGGCTCATAACTTCACTGAGTTACACAAGCACCTTTCCAGCACTGCGACAAGGCTGTGATCCATGAAGGGGTAGGCAGTCAGTACATACTTTTATTGTACATACTTAGCCTTTTACATAACAGGTAATTTTATTCTGCATTTTTTTTTCTACTCAAGATTTCTTTTATGATCTAAACATGTCTGCACAGTTGGCCCGTGGTCAGTTCAGATAACTTTAAACCTGAGAGTCTTGAAATGTTTGCCTTATAGATTTCAGTGTTTGGTTGTCAATAACAAGTCCTGATATTTAATGCCGGTGTCCTACGTTCACCAATTCTCTGGCTTTAACTTTTACACAGGCGCATTTATTTGTGCTGGCCCTGTTGTATTTCACTGCTGTTTTGTCATCATCATCATCATTGCATCCGAGGCTTATATGATTATTTCATGTCACTTGGTAAACCAGTGTTGGCTGATAACACAGGGCCTGAGGAAGGCAGGTAATCTTATTATGACTTTGAGCACAAAGCTCCGCTCCCAGGGGGCACCGGTCAGCAACAGTGAGTTAAAACCTTGTCCAAAATGATCCACACTATGGTGGTGATATTTTGACAGTCTCAGTTTTGAATTATCTTTCCAGATGTTCTCTCAGCAAAATTAGAGAAACCCCATTTCCAGTGAAAGTCCTTTGACTGTGAAGTGAAAAATGACTTAGAATAGAAACTTTTACACTTCTACAAAGTGAATTTCTTCCCTTCTTGATTTAGTCTGAGGGTAGTTATCATTTGGAATTCAGGAAAAGTAGTGCAGAAACCACAAATGTCTTCTTTTGGAGTGATAGGTTACTGATGGCTATGTCCTAGAAGATTTTAATTGTTGATTTTTAGGGAATGACCTGGAATCAGCCCTGCTCTGGGCCATAGGAAAAAAGTCCAAGTCCATTCCTTTCCTTTCTTTTCTTTCTTGATATCTTAGTCCATTGAGGCAGCTATAAGACAACACCATAGATCAGGTGGCTTATAAATAACAAATATTTATTTCTCACAGTTCTGGAGGTGGTGAAAATTTTTTTTCCCTGAAAGTCTAGTGTTTTGTTTTGTTTTGTTTTGTTTTCTTTAACATGACTGCTTGTTCTCTCTATTTGACTGTGCCAGATCTTAGTTGCAGCACATGGGGCCTGCAGTCTTCACTGCGTCATGCAGCGTCTTTGCCCATGGCATGTATGTGGGATCTAGTTCCCTGACTAGGAGTTGCCCCCTCTATTGGGAGTATGGAGTCTTAGCCGCTGGATCACCAGGGAAGTCCCGGAAGGCAGTGAAGTCTTAACATCAAGCGCTGGCAGATTCAGGGTCTGCTGAGATCACGTGGTAACCTCACATGGAAGGGACAAGATTGCTTCCAGTTGCAAAGGGGTGTCTCCTGAATGTCCATGAACAAGCTAGAGTGGAAATTTCTGCTTAGGAAATGCAAGGTAGAGATTCTCCCCTGGGGAGAACTAGCCCAGGGTGAGGACCTTGGGGGTCTACAAGGAACTGAATGTTGGAGTAAGACAAATTTTCAAGATCTGGAAAAAGGGGACGAGAAAGGGAAAGTAGATCCAAGATGCATGTCCAAGAATATCAGGCACAGAGTAAAACTGGTTGCTTGAATACATTTCTGGCAACAGAAGGCGTATGAAGAAGGCAAAGTCAGCAATATTCA
Source organism: Raphicerus campestris (assembly GCA_006410735.1). NCBI lineage: Eukaryota > Metazoa > Chordata > Mammalia > Artiodactyla > Bovidae > Raphicerus > Raphicerus campestris. Next base: position 1,060,524 of record SJYW01046390.1, on the reverse strand, counting down.
GAGGTGAAGCTGTATGCCGGGCTGAGTGAGGTTGCTGAAAAAAAAGTGGGAGTGAAAGCTGTAAAGGGTACCAGGGCTTTTCAGAATACAAGAGTAAGTTGGTTCAGTCACAATATTTCTCTAAAAAGTGGAACTATAAAAATTGGAAGAAACCTGTACATGGAGGTTCATAGCAGCTTTATTTATAATTGCTAAAAACTTTAATTAGCCCAGATGTCCTTCAAGGTGAGTAGTTAAACTGGACTACTCAACAATAAAAAAGGGAACAAATTATTAATGTACTCAACCACTTGAATGAAGTGACAGGGAAGTATTCTGAGTGGAAAAAGTTAAAACCCCAAAAGGTTACACACTGTATGATTGAAAGTAAAATATCATAAATGGGGGGGGGGGCAGATTGGTGGCTGCTCGGGGCTGAGGAATCAGGGTGAGGAGAATAAGACTGGTGGATTGCCTGCAAGTCCGTGTCCTGGCTGTGACTGACACTGTAGTTTTGCAGGATGGTGCAACTTGGGAAAACTAGGAGGCGTGCACAAGAGACCCTCTGTAGTATTTCTTACACCTGTATGTGCATTTACAAATACAGCAATAAAAACTTCAATTAAAAACTTAGAGTCACATGATAAAATGACTTGTCAAACTTGAGAGCAATTTGATCTAACATATATGTATTGGATAATTGTTAAGTGATGGTGCTAAGGTGGGTGATGAGGGAATGCGAAGGTCTGGTGCCTTACCTAATGGCCTTCCTAGCCAGAGAGAACTCTCTGAAATCCACCTAATTTTACTAAGGCTTTACTTAGGAAGACAATGATGGACGCCTCCATTTGTGTTTTCTAATTCATGAATTATTGAGTGAGTATGTGACAGTCCTGGAGACATACATGGTGAATACTACCAAATTGGCTGAAGCTCTGGTGTCATGAAGTGCATTTGAAAGGGATGGGTAGCAACACAGATTTCCCCAGGAGGAAATCTCTTGGGAATGTACGAGGTTGAAGACTGAAGGAGACTCCTAAGAGCTCCATGGGCACGCTGGGTCAAGTGAAGGTTCGTGGAGTCCTCCAGGAAACAGAGCCCTAGAGGCCTTATGCTCTCATGAAGTCTGGCTGAAACTATAAATTACTTGTACAGCTCCCAAATACCTACTCTGCTGGTATATGGAGGAAGTTGGATAGGTTGGATTATTCCCCTCTTTTCCTGGGTAAACTCAGACAGCATTCCTGCGCTCTCTTAAAAGTCAGATGTAGCTGCGTGCCTGAGTTTTGTCAACTGGAAATCCCAAGGAGACATGGACACTGACTTCAGTACATGCCACCTCGAAATATAGTCCTTTAGTATATTGATTATTGTGAGCTATAGGCACTTGAAAAATATAAAGAGAGGTAAATATAAAGAGAGGTTTTCTATGAACTCCACTTACCTGCCTAAAGACAGAACCTCTAAAGTCGCTCAGTCATGCCCTACTCTTTGTGACCCCATGGACAGTAGCCTGCACCAAGCTCCTCTGTCCATGAGATTTTCCAGGCAAGAGTACTGGAGTGGGTTGCCATTTCCTTCTCCAGGGGATCTTCCCAACCCAGGGATCGAACCCAGGTCTCTCACATTGTAGACAGACACTTTACCATCTAAGCCACCAGAGAAGTCCTGCCTAAAGACAGACCCTCTAAAGGTAACTCAACTTTTATAGATTGCCTGCCCCACCCCCCACCCCAGAGTTTCATCAACCAGGGAAGATTGACTGTTATCAATGAAAAGACTATATGTTGACGCCACATCCAAACTCTATCACCAACTATCATACCTCCCATCTGCTCCTCTAAGGAGCTATTTATCTTTCCTAAAAATCATACTTACAGTCTCAGATGCATACATTCCCCTAAGATACATGCATTCCTCTTCCCCTTTCCCAATTAAAATGATGAAGTGAAGTGAAGAAGTCGCTCAGTCGTGTCTGACTCTTTGCGACACCATGGACTGTAGCCTACCAGGCTTCTCTGTCCATGGGATTTTCCAAGCAAGGGTACTGGAGTGGGTTGCCATTTCCTTCTCCAGGGGATCTTCCTGACCCAGGAATCAAACCCCGGTCTCCTGCATTCCAGGCAGATGCTTTACCCTCTGAGCCACTGGGGAAGACCAGCTATAGGAAATGTGTGTCCTAAAATAGAAAACAAGAACATTAGACCAGGCTACCACACACGTGGGGCTTCCCTCATAGCTAAGTCGGTAAAACACCTTCCAGATAATTTAGGAAGAACAACTTGTATCCTATTCTTTTCATGTATCTTTCTAAAAATTAGGGGAGACATTTTTAGCTGAGATCCCTGGAATAAGAAAAGATTCACAAGAAGTTTATTAACATGTATACCTCATGCATACATGGGAAATACCCAGGAGAAAATGAGTAACCCTCCAAGGTGCCTTAGAACTTAAGTTTATGAAGTACCTTAGCAAAGTAATGATAATTTTCTATAGAAGTGATGAAACAAAGAAAAAGGACCTTGAGTTTCTAGGGACAGCAAATAATGGTAAGGCAAATATCTAGGAAGCTAATAGAAGCTAATTAGGAAGGTGTGTTATGTAGAGTCTTTTGGTACCATCTCCAGTACTCTTGCCTGGGGAACCCATGAACAGAGGAGCCTGGCGGCTGCAGTCCATGGGATCGCAAAGAGTGGGACACAACTGTGCGACTAACAACCACCACGTATGTAGAATCTTAAGTTATCTCTGGTGATTAACGTCTGTTCTTCCTGGTCGAGAGAGGAGGAGGGATTCCTTTGAAAATTTATGTTTTGCTTTTAGGCAAATAGGGGAAGGCCAGGGAATTTTCCTTCTATCTGCTTCTTCTCAACTGCCTTTAACTCAAAATAATCCTTGTGCCGACATGGCGTAGTTTGAGGGTGGCATATTCTGTCCCCTAGCAGATTATGCGTGAATGCATGAACTGAGGTGTCACACATGCATATGCATGAAGTCCCTTATGGTGCTGGGTGGACTCTGGGGGGTGGGAGGGACAGGAAAGCAACTGGCCACAGGCCAGAGAACTGGAGGTTGTCTCCCCTTGCACTGCCATGTTCTAGCACAACACTTGCAGGAGTTTGTGAATTCTAAATCTGAACTTGGCTTCTAGGTCATTATGAAGACATATTGGTAAAGTAAAAGAATCATATTGTATTACTTTGTGAGTTTTCCTTATAACTTTAAATATTTGGGCACATGGCATGCAGCTGCCGCTGCTACTAAGTCGCTTCAGTCGTGTCTGACCCTGTGCGACCCCATGGACAGCAGCCCACCAGGCTCCTCTGTCCCTGGGATTCTCCAGGCAAGAGCACTGGAGTGGGCTGCCATTGCCTTCTCTGGCACGTGGTATAGGAGTCTCCATCTGCACGCAGGCCCTGCAGGAAGAAGAATAGGCCTGCTTAAGTATTTGCCACATTGACGTGACCACCCACACTTCCTTCCCTCCTTCCTTCCATCTCTCCTTTATCCTTCATTCCTCCTACTGTTCCTCCATTTCTTCCTTCTTTTCTTTTTGTCATGTATCTGTCTGTCTGTCATCTGTTTTTCTATCTATGTTAATGTGCTTTTTTTTTTTGATGATGATGAAACATTTGAAACCATTACCCACAGAGTTAACAGAACCTGATGACTAACAGGAATTCTTGAGCTTATCTTGCAGAATAAAGGATAGGAAGGAGCTTGTTGAAACCCCTCTGCTTACCCTGAGGAAACCAAAATTGAGAAACATACATATATCCCATTGTTCACTGCAGCACTATTTACAATAGCTAGAACATGGAAGCAACCTAGAGGTCCACCGACAGATGAATGGATAAAGAAGTTGTGGTACATAAACATGATGGAATATTATCAGCCATAAAAAGGAACCCTTTTGAGTCAGTTCTAATGAGGTGGATGAACTTACAACCTATTATACAGAGTGAAGTGAGTCAGAAAGAGGAAGAAACATTGTATTCTAATGCATATATATGGAATCTAGAAAAATGGCACTGAAGAATTTACTTACAGGGCAGCAATGGAGAAACAGACATAGAGAATAGACTTACGGACATGGGGAGAGGGGAGGAGAGGGTGAGATGTATGGAAAGAGTAACATGGAAACTTGAATTACCATATGTAAAACACAGAGAATGGGAATTTGTCCTATGGCTCAGGAAACTCAAACAGGGGCTCTGTATCAACCTAGAAGGGTGGGATGGGGAGGGAAATGGGAGGGAGGTTCAACAGGGAGGAGATATGTGTATACCTATGGCTGATTCATGTTGTGGTTTGACAGAAAACAACAAAATTCTATAAAGCAATTATCCTTCAATTAAAAAAATTTTTTTTAAGTTTCTCTGCCTTCCTTGATTGTTTGCTTTAGTTTTCTTTCTTTCTTTTTCCCTCTCTTTAATTGCATACCTTTCCAGCTTCAATAGCCTGTTGTTTTACAGGAACTTAGGTGGGCTCTTGTCTAGTGTGAGCCAGCTCTGAATGGTTGGGACCACTGACCCTAAAACTGGGCCTGTGCAGGGTCTTTTGACATCAGAGGACCTGAAAACCCCACCCTCAGATCATGCTTCGCTGTTTTATCCAGTCATTGAGTCGTGTCTGACTCTTTGCAACCCATGGACTGCAGCACTCCATGCTTCTCTGACCTCCACCATCTCCCAGAGTTTGCTCAGATTCATGTCCATTGGGTCAATGGATGCTACTTAACCATCTCATCCTCTGCCGTTCCCTTCTTCTTTTACCTTTGATATTTCCCAGCGTCTAGGTCTTTCCCAATGAGTCAGTTCTTCACATTGGGTGACCAAAATATTGGAGCTTTAGTTTCAGCATCAGTCCTTCCAATGAATATTCAGTTGATTTCCTTTAAGATTGATTTGTTTGATCTCCTTGAATGGTAAAGCATCTGCCTGCAACTCGGGAGACCCAGGTTCGATTCCTGGGTCGGGAAGATCCCCTGGAGAATGAAATGGCAATCCACTCCACCACTCTTGCCCGGAGAATCCCATGGACATAGGAGCCTGATAGGCTACAGTCCATGGGGTCNGGTGTGTTATGTAGAGTCTTTTGGTACCATCTCCAGTACTCTTGCCTGGGGAACCCATGAACAGAGGAGCCTGGCGGCTGCAGTCCATGGGATCGCAAAGAGTGGGACACAACTGTGCGACTAACAACCACCACGTATGTAGAATCTTAAGTTATCTCTGGTGATTAACGTCTGTTCTTCCTGGTCTAGAGAGGAGGAGGGATTCCTTTGAAAATTTATATTTTGCTTTTAGGCAAATAGGGGAAGGCCAGGGAGTTTTCCTTCTATCTGCTTCTTCTCAACTGCCTTTAACTCAAAATAATCCTTGTGCCGACATGGCGTAGTTTGAGGGTGGCATATTCTGTCCCCTAGCAGATTATGCGTGAATGCATGAACTGAGGTGTCACACATGCATATGCATGAAGTCCCTTATGGTGCTGGGTGGACTTGGGGGGGTGGGAGGGACAGGAAAGCAACTGGCCACAGGCCAGAGAACTGGAGGTTGTCTCCCCTTGCACTGCCATGTTCTAGCACAACACTTGCAGGAGTTTGTGAATTCTAAATCTGAACTTGGCTTCTAGGTCATTATGAAGACATATTGGTAAAGTAAAAGATGAATCATATTGTATTACTTTGTGAGTTTTCCTTATAACTTTAAATATTTGGGCACATGGCATGCAGCTGCCGCTGCTACTAAGTCGCTTCAGTCGTGTCTGACCCTGTGCGACCCCATGGACAGCAGCCCACCAGGCTCCTCTGTCCCTGGGATTCTCCAGGCAAGAGCACTGGAGTGGACTGCCATTGCCTTCTCCGGCACGTGATATAGGAGTCTCCATCTGCACGCAGGCCCTGCAGGAAGAAGAATAGGCCTGCTTAAGTATTTGCCACATTGACGTGACCACCCACACTTCCTTCCCTCCTTCCTTCCATCTCTCCTTTATCCTTCATTCCTCCTACTGTTCCTCCATTTCTTCCTTCTTTTCTTTTTGTCATGTATCTGTCTGTCTGTCATCTGTTTTTCTATCTATGTTAATGTGCTTTTTTTTTTTGATGATGATGAAACATTTGAAACCATTACCCACAGAGTTAACAGAACCTGATGACTAACAGGAATTCTTGAGCTTATCTTGCAGAATAAAGGATAGGAAGGAGCTTGTTGAAACCCCTCTGCTTACCCTGAGGAAACCAAAATTGAGAAACATACATATATCCCATTGTTCACTGCAGCACTATTTACAATAGCTAGAACATGGAAGCAACCTAGAGGTCCACCGACAGATGAATGGATAAAGAAGTTGTGGTACATAAACATGATGGAATATTATCAGCCATAAAAAGGAACCCTTTTGAGTCAGTTCTAATGAGGTGGATGAACTTACAACCTATTATACAGAGTGAAGTGAGTCAGAAAGAGGAAGAAACATTGTATTCTAACGCATATATATGGAATCTAGAAAAATGGCACTGAAGAATTTACTTACAGGGCAGCAATGGAGAAACAGACATAGAGAATAGACTTACGGACATGGGGAGAGGGGAGGAGAGGGTGAGATGTATGGAAAGAGTAACATGGAAACTTACATTACCATATGTAAAATAGNCAGCCCACCAGGCTCCTCTGTCCCTGGGATTCTCCAGGCAAGAGCACTGGAGTGGACTGCCATTGCCTTCTCCGGCACGTGATATAGGAGTCTCCATCTGCACGCAGGCCCTGCAGGAAGAAGAATAGGCCTGCTTAAGTATTTGCCACATTGACGTGACCACCCACACTTCCTTCCCTCCTTCCTTCCATCTCTCCTTTATCCTTCATTCCTCCTACTGTTCCTCCATTTCTTCCTTCTTTTCTTTTTGTCATGTATCTGTCTGTCTGTCATCTGTTTTTCTATCTATGTTAATGTGCTTTTTTTTTTTGATGATGATGAAACATTTGAAACCATTACCCACAGAGTTAACAGAACCTGATGACTAACAGGAATTCTTGAGCTTATCTTGCAGAATAAAGGATAGGAAGGAGCTTGTTGAAACCCCTCTGCTTACCCTGAGGAAACCAAAATTGAGAAACATACATATATCCCATTGTTCACTGCAGCACTATTTACAATAGCTAGAACATGGAAGCAACCTAGAGGTCCACCGACAGATGAATGGATAAAGAAGTTGTGGTACATAAACATGATGGAATATTATCAGCCATAAAAAGGAACCCTTTTGAGTCAGTTCTAATGAGGTGGATGAACTTACAACCTATTATACAGAGTGAAGTGAGTCAGAAAGAGGAAGAAACATTGTATTCTAATGCATATATATGGAATCTAGAAAAATGGCACTGAAGAATTTACTTACAGGGCAGCAATGGAGAAACAGACATAGAGAATAGACTTACGGACATGGGGAGAGGGGAGGAGAGGGTGAGATGTATGGAAAGAGTAACATGGAAACTTGAATTACCATATGTAAAACACAGAGAATGGGAATTTGTTCTATGGCTCAGGAAACTCAAACAGGGGCTCTGTATCAACCTAGAAGGGTGGGATGGGGAGGGAAATGGGAGGGAGGTTCAACAGGGAGGAGATATGTGTATACCTATGGCTGATTCATGTTGTGGTTTGACAGAAAACAACAAAATTCTATAAAGCAATTATCCTTCAATTAAAAAAATTTTTTTTAAATCTCTCTGCCTTCCTTGATTGTTTGCTTTAGTTTTCTTTCTTTCTTTTTCCCTCTCTTTAATTGCATACCTTTCCAGCTTCAATAGCCTGTTGTTTTACAGGAACTTAGGTGGGCTCTTGTCTAGTGTGAGCCAGCTCTGAATGGTTGGGACCACTGACCCTAAAACTGGGCCTGTACAGGGGTCTTTTGACATCAGAGGACCTGAAAACCCCACCCTCAGATCATGCTTTGCTGTTTTATCCAGTCATTGAGTCGTGTCTGACTCTTTGCAACCCATGGACTGCAGCACTCCATGCTTCTCTGACCTCCACCATCTCCCAGAGTTTGCTCAGATTCATGTCCATTGGGTCAATGGATGCTACTTAACCATCTCATCCTCTGCCGTTCCCTTCTTCTTTTACCTTTGATATTTCCCAGCGTCTAGGTCTTTCCCAATGAGTCAGTTCTTCACATTGGGTGACCAAAATATTGGAGCTTTAGTTTCAGCATCAGTCCTTCCAATGAATATTCAGTTGATTTCCTTTAAGATTGATTTGTTTGATCTCCTTGAATGGTAAAGCATCTGCCTGCAACTCGGGAGACCCAGGTTCGATTCCTGGGTCGGGAAGATCCCCTGGAGAATGAAATGGCAATCCACTCCACCACTCTTGCCCGGAGAATCCCATGGACATAGGAGCCTGATAGGCTACAGTCCATGGGGTCACAAAGAGTCGGACACGACTGAGCGACTTCACTCACTGAAGTCGGCAAGAAGTAGATTTACTAACATAGAACGCTTGTGAGAGATGCAAGTGGGCAGGCAAGGGAGTTCTGCCTCACAGATTAAGTGGGCTCAGTTTTCAGTTCAGTCGTTCAGTCGTGTCCAACTCTTTGCCACACAAAGGAAGTGTGCCAGGCTTCCTTATCCGTCACCAATTTCCGGAGCTTGCTCAAACCCATGTCCATTGAATCAGTGATGCCATCCAACCATCTCATCCTCTGTCATCTCCTCCTCCTCTCACCTTCAGTCTTTCCCAGCATCAGGGTCTTTTCCAATGAGTCAGCTCTTCACATCAGGTGGCCAAAGTATTGGAGCTTCAGCATCAGTTCTTCCAATGAATTTTTCAGGACTGCTTTCCTTAGGATTGATTGATTGGCTCTCCTTGCAGTCCAACAGACTCTCAAGAGTTTTCTCCAACACCACAGTTCAAAAGCATCAATTCTTTGGCACTCAGCTTTCTTTATGGTCCAACTCTCACATCCATGCATGGCTACTGGAGAAACCATAGCTTTGACTATACGGACCTTAGATGACAAAGTAATGTCTCTGCTTTTTAATATGCTATCTAGGTTTGTCATAGCTTTTCTTCCAAGGAGCAAGCATCTTTTAATTTCATGGCTGCAGTCACCATTTGCAGTGATTTTGGAGCCCAAGAAAATAAAGTGGGCTACATTTTTATGATAGAAGGAAAGTGGCAGAGCGATAGAAGACTGCCTTCTTCCTCATTCTTTGAGTAGACATCTCTAGCTTCTCTTTCATATTTCATATCAGGCTGGAGAGTATCTGACCCTGTGAGGTCAGCTGGGACTGTCATAGCACTTATTTAAATCAGCAAAAGGGTGGTAACATTGTTCTCTTTCACTTAGTGACCTGGGGTATATCTTGTATTTTCATGTATGACTTTATAGTTAAGCAAGACTGCTTCATTCCAAACATTCCCATAGCTTTTTTGAGTGATCATTGACTTACACCTATCTCCCAGAGTTCTAGAGGTTTCCCTCTCTGTCTATAATTCCCTACTGGGACTTCTACAACTACCTGTCCTACTAAGTCCTGCTAAGTCACTTCAGTCGTGTCCTACTCTGTGCAACCCCATAGAAAGAAGCCCACCAGGCTCCCCCGTCCCTGGGATTCTCCAGGCAAGAACACTGGAGTGGGTTGCCATTTCCCTCTCCAATGCATGAAAGTGAAAAATGAAAGTGAAGTCGCTCAGATGTATCTGACTCTTAGCGACCCCAGGGACTGTAGCCTACCAGGCTCCTCCACCTATGGGATTTTCCAGGTAAGAGCACTGGAGTGGGGTGCCATCGCCTTCTCCAACAACTACCCGTATAACTATCCTATTCTATCCCTATCACCTCTAATCACCTCTATGCCCAGGACTACCTGCTTATCACATAAATCTCCCTACCCCCTCGCCTTCAGGGAGGCAAATCTGACACTTGTTCTCACATCTCCTCTCCTGGCTGCCTTGTAAATAAACTCTTTCTCTGCCACAAACCTCCTCACCTCAGCATTTGGCTTGCTTCAGGTCAAGCAAATGGACTTGGTCTGGTATCACATTTGAAAGTATGTTGCAAACATCATGATACTTCATCTCTTAACACTTCATGTGTTTTCTAAGAAAAAGGACATTCTCCTATTTAACCACAATATTATAGCACACCAAAGAAGTTTAATGTTGATATAATAAATTATCTAATATATAACCTATATTCAGGGTTTTCCCATTGTCTTAAAAAGGCCCTATAGGGGCACTGAGCATGTCTTTATGCTATTTGTCTAGTTATCCTTTTTGGTTGTAGTTTATAAAAATGTAAGGTCATGATGGATTGGGAAAAGAAAAACTGGTTCTTCACCTCAGATAGTTTGAGAAGCACTGCTATGGGGAGACGGACCCCTTCCAGGGCCCGAAAGGGGGCTCTGGTCTAACCCTTGGAATGAATTGTCCACGGAGACACACGTGCTGACAAAGCAAGGGGCTCTATTGGGAAGGGGCGCCTGGGCAGAGAGCAGAGGGCGAGGGGGCCCAGCGGCCTGCTCTGCCGCGGGGCTCTCAGTCTCGGGTGTATGGTGATGGATTCGTTTCCGGGAGTCTCTGGCAATCATTCTGACGCCGGGTCCTTCCTGGTGGTGCACACACTGCTCAGCTGAGACGGAAGCCAGAGAGGAGGATTCTGCGAGGTGGGAGGACACGTGGCTTCTCCTTTTGGCTTTTCCCAGATTCTTCCAGATGGTGGTGGCTCATTAGTTCTATATTCCTTACCAAGACTTCCTATCGTAAAACAACTCATGGGAATGGTTACTGGGCCGCCTGGTTAGGGTGGGCAGTTTCAGTCAGTGTGTTTCCCCTGAGAGCTGAAAACAGTGTGTGTCAGGAGTGTGAGTATGTGTGTATTTGTAGGGTGAAGGTGCTGGGGAGGAAGACACTCCTCTTCTCTTCTAGGTTTTTCTGGCTGGTCTAAGAATTAAACTGACCTGAGACAGATTAACAGGAAAACTGAGTAACTCCCTCACATGGCTGAAGCCCTCACCTTAAATACCATCCTTAGCTAAAGACAAAAGTTGTTGAGTGCGGGGAGAGACAGCAGGAAGTTGGCAGGAAAAGCAAAGTGAGCAAGAATGATTAGGGTGCAGATTTAAGTCCTTGCCTTTTCCATTGATAAGAGTTTCTAGAGCTTTCCTCTTCCGGGTACAAAGAGGAAGACACACAAATAGAGATTTCTGTTACAAATGTAAATGTGTCTTACAAAAGAGCAACTCGTCTACTTGGTTTTCAGAACCCTTTCCTTGTCTACTATTTTTCAGGAAATAACCACTTTAAAACAATTAATACACCAAAGAGATATATTTAGGGTGGCAAATTCTGCTCTCCTACAAAGGGAAGGATAAAGTCATTAGTTTCTTATTTTTAGGCTTTTTTCCAGTGTAGGAGTCAATTAAGAATCACCCTGTCAACTGAAGACAAATGTACAGCCTAAGTGTTGAGAATTATGTTTTGTTCAGCAAAATTTCTGAGAACTCAAGCCTGGAAGGCAGCCTGTCAGGTAGCCGAGGGACTGCTCTGAAGAGGTAAGGCAGGAGCCGAGATTTATAGAAGTTTTTGCAACAGAAACCAGATAGTCCGAACATCAAGAGATTACTGTTAACTAAAGAAAACCAGACATCTCAAGTTAATGAACTGAGCACTTTTCTATGTAAGGGGAGATATAAGAATCTGGGCTCACTGAAACCCTGCGTTCAATATGCACCTTCGCTATCCGGAACTGGTATTCCGGGTTCCCATTCTGGATCCCCTCAGGGCACACAGCTGGGGTGGCTGCAGTGGCTGATGTCTTGATGCCCACACCCTCCTTTGTTTACTGATACGGCGGGTGACATCCACAACGTAACGTTTGCTTTTCATGCTGTATAGTAATAAGGTTATGAAAAACCAAGAAACGCTTCTGTTAAATAGAGGTCAAATTAGATTGCTTGGTATAACTGGTGGGAATGTTAAAACACTAAGCACATTTTATGGAAATAAAATGCATAGGTCTTCAGCATTTTAAGGGATTAAGAGGAGCAGCCAACAGTAAATGCCAACAGCCTTTGTGCTTTAATTTCAGAGTTTTTTCCAGGACTGTTATTCCTTAATGATATGCACCTGCCTTTCCTTTGGCTTCTGCCCTGATTTTATATTTGTCCTGAAATTTAGGTGGAATAAAAACAATGTCAGATGAGGTAATTTTTAAAACAAATAAAACTTTAAGCCAGTTTTGCTCACGTTTTCAACAAATGAAGTGCACTTTGCACGTTTGCAAATCCTTGCACTTGTAAACACGGGTTTCCTCACCTCTCTCTTGGGCATATTGCTTTTTCCATGGCCTCACAGGCAGCAGTAAAGCACAGATGTTTGTGAAATACTGTTGTTTCCTAATAACTCATTATTTTTCGTGGCGAGAAAGTGATGTTATAACATCACCTGTCTTAACAAGATTTCATTTAAGAATAAAAATGTTCTTAACAAGAAATGTAACCAGATAGGGTCGGGGGTCCCCATGTTAGCAAACTCAGGTTCACAAAAGCCAATATTTAAGGGACACGGGTTGGCTGGAAAAGAAAGATTGCTTTATTCAGGAGGCTAGTAACCTAGGGAGAAGGTGGACTCCAATCTGAAGATTCTGCTCTACCATGAGAGTTTATAAAGGAAGAAAGGGGAAAGTCAGTCACAGTTAATCATTTGGAGAGGGTTCAGAGTCTGTTTTCTTCTACTTTGTGCAGACTTTCTTCTGATTGGGCTCAGATGGTAAAGAAGCCACCTGCAGTGCAGGAGACCTGGGTTCGATCCCTGGTCAGGATGATCTCCTGGTGAAGGAAATGGCAACCCACTCCAGTAATCTTGCCTGGAAAATTCCATGAACAGGGGGACCTGGTGGACTACAGTCCATGGGGTCACAAGAGTCAGACGCGACTGAGTGGCTGACATTTTCACTTCTGACTCCTGTGCTCAGCCCAAAGTTGCCATCCCACACCTGGGTTCCTGCCTTAGTTCCTGCCAAAACCTTAGTTCCTGCTGGAGAACCCAAAGACCCTGTTATGTGTGCCACTTAGGAAGAGCTGCCCTATCGTTGCAGTATTGTCTTTGGATTGCTCCTCCTTCGTTTCTGCATTCCTTCATTTCCCCAAGAGCAACTATTTGGATCTGTTCTTTGGTAGTCAGGGAAGATCTGTGAGGCTGAAGTCTCTTTCCTACAAACAAGAAATGGGAGACACAGAAAGAATTTGTACACAAAAAGGATTTGTATGCAGAAGGGCCCCACAGAGTCCTGCTCAGTTTCACCTGGAGAAGGAAAAGCAGCCCTTGATTTCTTGATAGAAGAGAAGCCATCTTGCCTAAGCCGTTTTGTGACCGCAGCCTGGCCACGATGCTTGCCAGGCCTCAGTTATTAGTAATCTTAAGGGAAGTACAGAAATGCAGACACAAAGGAAAAGTAGTCAGTTAACAAACTGTTGGCTTTAAAACAGACTTCTAGTTCCTCCTAGGGATATGCAGAGTAATCTGAGACATAGGTTTAAATTCTGCAGGAACTAAAGTCCCCTACCCTGCAGAGGGTGGTAAGATGTGACAGAGAAGCTGGAAGATGGTGGATGACACCACCCTTATGGCAGAAAGTGAAGAGGAACTAAAGAGCCTCTTGATGAAACTGAAAAAGGAGAGTGACAAAGTTGGCTTACAGCTCAACATTCAGAAAACTAAGATCATGGCATCCAGTCCCATCACTTCATGGCAAATAGATGCGGAAACAGTGGAAACAGTGTCAGACTTTTTGAGGGGGGGGGCTCCAAAATCACTGCGGATGGTGATTGCAGCCATGAAATTTAAAGACACTTACTCCTTGGAAGGAAAGTTATGACCAACCCAGGCAGCATATTAAAACGCAGAGACATTACTTTGCCAGCAAAGGTCCATCTAGTCAAAGCTATGGTTTTCCAGTAGTCGTGTATGGATGTGACAATTGGACTATAAAGAAAGATGAGCTGACAAGAATTGATGCTTTTGAACTGTGGTGTTAGAGAAGGCTTTTGAGAGTTCCTTGGACTGCAATGAGATCCAACCAGTCCATCCTAAAGTAGATCAGTCCTAGGTGTTCATTGGAAGAACTGATGTTGAAGCTGAAACTCCCAATACTTTGGCCACCCGATGCAAAGAACTGACTAATTGGAAGGGACCCTGATGCTGGGAAAGATTGAGGTCAGGAGGAGAAGGGGACGACAGAGGATGAGATGGTTGGCTGGCATCACCATGACTCAATGGACATGGGTTTGGGTGGAGCCCGGGAGTTGGTGATGGACAGGGAGGCCTGGCATGCTGCAGTCCATGGGGTCGCAAAGAGTTGGACACAACTGAACAACCGAACTGAACTGAACTACATACTAAGACCCCAGACTGATCAGAACCTAAGGAATGATGATATTGACATTTTCTGACCCTTCTGAATTCAAG
>SJYW01046390.1:1015973-1036578 GCA_006410735.1 Raphicerus campestris | reverse complement strand
TGTCCGACTCTTTGCAACCCCATGAATTGCAGCACTCCAGGCCTCCCTGTCCATCACCATCTCCCGGAGTTCACTCAGACTCACGTCCGTTGAGTCAGTGATGCCATCCAGCCATCTCATCCTCGATTGTCTCCTTCTCCTCCTGCCCCCAATCCCTTCCAGCATCAGAGTCTTTACCAATGAGTCAACTCTTCACAATGAGGTGGCCAAAGTACTGGAGTTTCAGCTTTAGCATCATTCCTTCCAAAGAAATCCCAGGGCTGATCTCCTTCAGAATGGACTGGTTGGATCTCCTTGCAGTCCAAGGGACTCTCAAGAGTCTTCTCCAACACCACAGTTCAAAAGCATCAATTCTTCAGTGCTCATCCTTCTCCTCTTACCTTCAATCTTTCCCAGCATCAGGGTCTTTTCCAATGAGTCAGCTCTTCCCATCATGTGGCCAAAGTATTGGAGCTCCAGCTTCAGCATCAGTCCTTCCAATGAACATTCAGGACTGATTTCCTTTAGGATTGACTGGTTTGATCTCCTTGCAGTCCAAGGGACTCTCAAGAGTCTTCTCCAGCACCACAGTTTGAAAGCGTCAATTATTTGGCACTTAGCCTTCTTTATGGTTCAGTTCTCACATCCATACATGACTATTGGAAAAGCCATAGCTTTGACAATATGGACCTTTGTCAGCAAAGTGATGTCTCTGCTTTTTAGGTCTGTCTAGGTTTGTCATAGCTATTCTTCCAAGGTGCAGGCATCTTTAATTTTGTGGCTGCAGTCACTGTCCACATTGATTTTGGAGCCCAAGAAAATGAAATCCGACACTGTTTTCACATTTCCCCCATCTATCTGCCATGAAGTGATAGGACTGGATGCCATAATCTTAGTTTTCTGAACGTTGAGTTTTAAGCCAGCTTTTTCACTCTCCTGTTTCACCTTCATCAAGAGGCTCTGTAGTTCCTCCTTACTTTCTGCCATTAAAGTAGTATCATCTGCATATCTGAGGTTGTTGATATTTCTCCCGGCAATCTTGATTCCAGCTTGTGCTTCATCCAGCCTGCCATTTTGCATGATATACCCTGCATATAAGTTAAATAAGCAGGGTGACAATACACAGCCTTGACGTACTCCTTTCCCAATTTTGAACCAGTCTGTTGGTCCATGTCCAGTTCTAACTGTTGTTTCCTCTCCTGCATACAGGTTTCTCAGGAGACAGGTATGTGGTCTTATTTTCCCATCTCATTAAAAGTATTCCACAGTTCATTGTGATCCACAGTCAAAGGCTTTAGTATAGTCAATGAAGCAGCAGAAGTATTTTTTTTTTAATTCCCTTGCTTTTCCTATGATACAGCGTTGTGTTGGTAATTTGATCTCTGGTTCCTCTGCCTTTTCTAACTCCAGCTTGTACATCTGGAAGTTCTCAGTTCACATACTGCTGAAGCCTAGCTTGAAGGATTTTGAGCATAATCTTGCTGGCATGTGAAAAGAGTCTTCTGTGAACTTTTTAAAACCCAGTCCATAAGGAAATAAGTTTTGCATTGAAAGTGAGCACTTAGAAACTTTTAAAGCAATATGTCAGTAATTTATATATGTTGAATCTAAAAACAGAAAACTTGGCTTATATTTTGTGTGTCTTTTCATTCCAGTTTGCTCTTCTTTTTTGTTGTGGTTTATTAAAATGTGAGTTCATGATGGGTCGGGAAAAGAAAACCTGGTTCTTCATTCAGATGGTTTGAGAAGCACTGTCCTGAAAATGGTGTTTGGCAGGAGTGTGGCGTACGTGTGTGTGTTTGTGTGTGTGCATGTGAAATTAAAGGGAGAGCTGAAGTAGAAAGTCGTTAGATCAAAGGACATGTCATTTGTGAAGGAATTGGTGTTCACTTTTCCTCACTGTGTTTTACCATAGAGCTTGCATTGAACACACAGTACATACTCTCAGCAATGTCACCTGTACCTGCAAACAAGAGGTGTGAGCCCTGCGCCTGGCTGAGCTTGTGGACAAGACCCTTCCTTGTCTGGTGAGCCGCATTGTTGGGTTCTGAGTCCCATCTCTAGTTAGGAAACTAGCCATCCCTGGCAGAAAGGGCTCAGACTCTCCAGGGCCTCCATCCTTGGGAACGCTGGATTGATGCCTGCCCTCCAGCTCTAACACTGGACTGTCAAGTCATTCTTTTTTTCTTTCTATCTTTCTTTCCCTTTTTTTGGCTGCACTGCAGAGTTTGTGGGATCCTAGTTCCCCAATCAGGGATGGAACTCACACCTTCTGCACTGGAAACGTGGAGCCTTAATCACTGGACTGCCAGGGAAGTCCTCTGTTAGTCTTTTTCTTTATTCTATTTTCTTTAAACTGAATGCAGGGATCACAGAATAACAGCTTTTGGAGGACAGACAAAGTCGTTTTGTTCAATAGAATAGAAAGAGTATTTACAGGAAAATGTTGCTGTTCCATGTGTAAGTGAGTAAAAATATAATGAGTGGTTTTTTTTTTATTAGTATAGCTGTAAGCAGCATACACAGATTCTCAGAGTTGAAAGAGCACTAAAAATCACTTAACCCAAAGATTAAGGAAATCCCTGCTGAGAAGTATTCCTTAGTCTCTGCTTAGGAAATACACACCCGTCAGTTGAGTGTCCCAGCAGGAAAGGGAAGGCACACTCCAACTGGGTTACTGGAAAATAGTAATTTACAAAATTGTGGGCAGGCATCACGGAAGCCACAGGGAACAGCGGCACTTCCAGACCAGCAGTGTCAGGAGGCCCTTGCCTTCCCTGTGCCTGAGAGGTCAGCAGAGGCCATGGTTCTTTGAACTCTGAGGCAGTAGCTGTCTTAGTCTGCTGGGGCCGCTCTGATATAATACCGCAGACGGGGTGGCTTAAACAACAGACATTTTCCCCTCCTCTTCTGGAGGCTGGGCAGTCCGAGATCAAGGTNCTAGAGTCTGAGTGAACTCCGGGAGTTGGTGATGGGCAGGAAGGCCTGGCGTGCCTGTGATTCATGAGGTTGCAGAGAGTCAGACACGACTGAGCGACTGAACTGAACTGAACTGGCAAACTATATACATGATGTATACAACAAATAAAGAGGTTTGGCGGATAAAACTTTAAAATATTTTAAAGGCAGGTCCAGTCTAATATTTTCTTCCTTCACTGAAGTGGACCATGTTTGCACCACTTGGGATGTTAAAAGTTCCGAAGACACCAGTTAACTAATTGGATGTGAGGAACAACATATGTTCATAACTTACACTAACATACACATTGGAGGTTTTGTAGTAGTTTATCCAAAATGCTTAAATTTTAAATGCAGTGCTTTAATATTAGTATAACATACTGCTTTCTAAAGCAGTTGTGAGGTGAATAAAAATAAAGCAAATTGGGGTTTCAAAGACTGTTTTATTCCTGTCCATGCCTGCACTTTATTCAACAACTATTATGTGACAAGCATTTTGTATTACATATATCTAATCGTTACAAGAATTATAAAGTAAAATTATTTTTCCCATTTTATCTAAAAAAAATGAAATTAAGGTTCATGATCAACCAAATTCTACAAATAAGTGGTAACACGGGGTAAGACCTTTAAAACCACAAAATCAAGGTGATCACAATTATAGGACCTGATGTGAAGGGTCAAGAATTTTACCTGTTTCATTATCTTTACAGCTGACTCATTAAAGCAAAGAAAAGGGAACTGAGAAATAAAATGTTAACTATTAAAAATTCTTTACAGTAAAAAAAATAACAGCTCCCAGACATTTCCATCCGTTTCTCATCCAACAAACACTTTTAAGTCCTAGGAAAGTCCTAGGCAGAAGAGAATTCTGGGAGTGGTTACAGTGGCTAAGTTTCTCCATTGATGGAGTTGCCCGAAACCTCAGAGCTTCAGATATTGTTTCCCAACACAATATCCTTTAATCCCAAAAGAGAACTTAATAAATTTTTTTATTTATGACCACAGCAGTTCTGAGAACTTAGCTCCCCAACCAGGGGTTGAACCCTGTGTGGAGTCCTAACCACTGGACTACAGGAATTCCCTTAGAAGAGAATGTACTAAGGGTAAGTTCTGGAGTTTGCAGAGCAGGGCATTCATTCTGTCCTCAGCAGGACAGGGAAAGCAAGCTGGCTTCGCTCCTGCCCTTCTCAGCAGGCTGGCTGCACAGCAGGTCAGTCTTGGACTTCCACTCAGTTTCCAGCTATGTTCCCAAACAGGGCCTGAAACCAGCTACAGGGCCCAAATGCTTGTCCCTCATCCAGACCCATATGTAGCTAGCTATGAAGGCTCTGGACCAACAGAGCCTCACAACAGATGAGAAGGTCCACCAGCCTGGGGAAGCTACTTTACAATAAAAAGTGTGTCAAATTAGGAGAAGTGCGAAGTGTAAATATTTTGTTTGCCAGTTGAAATACCATGATTTGAAATTCCACTGCTAAAGTCTTCACCAGAAAACATGGGTTAAACTTATAGTAGTGATTCAGCATCATTTCCTTCGCTCAAGATTTTTTAAAAGATCTATGAGTTTTGTCCACACAGGCATTCTCGTCTGCCTGGGAAGGCCGCACCTCTCCTACTCACCTGGCAAACTCCTTTCCACCCTCCGCACCCAAGCATGACTTCCCTGGTGAAGCCTTCCCCATACATAAGGTGGAATTAGGACCCTTCTCATCTGAGTGCTAAAAACAAACAAACAAAAAACCTTAAATCTGTATTTAATTAGAAACATTTAGTTTCAACTGCAACTATTTGTTTTTGACTATGGCTTCTGTATTTACTCGCCTTGTATTCCCACGACTTATTCCTGTGCTGTGCTAGGCATAAAACGTATCACAATAAAATTTGGTAGATGAAGAAATGAAAGTTGAATCATGAATCTGAAGGAGCATTAATTCTTACAGCTATAATAGATTGGTCTCAATGGTTCTCAACTTGTTTGCCTTTATACACCTTATATAAAATGCATCATTGTTCTTTGAACATTCAGGTTGTAGCCTTATGACTATATCTGACTGTCAATATACAAAGGAAGCTTCTCACATTACATTATATTACAGGTGTAGCCTAGCACAAATAAGACAGCTCTTACAACTTTTCTATTCACAAATTAGGAATTATCATTNGGGAAGCTACTTTACAATAAAAAGTGTGTCAAATTAGGAGAAGTGCGAAGTGTAAATATTTTGTTTGCCAGTTGAAATACCATGATTTGAAATTCCACTGCTAAAGTCTTCACCAGAAAACATGGGTTAAACTTATAGTAGTGATTCAGCATCATTTCCTTCGCTCAAGATTTTTTAAAAGATCTATGAGTTTTGTCCACACAGGCATTCTCGTCTGCCTGGGAAGGCCGCACCTCTCCTACTCACCTGGCAAACTCCTTTCCACCCTCCGCACCCAAGCATGACTTCCCTGGTGAAGCCTTCCCCATACATAAGGTGGAATTAGGACCCTTCTCATCTGAGTGCTAAAAACAAACAAACAAAAAACCTTAAATCTGTATTTAATTAGAAACATTTGGTTTCAACCACAACTATTTGTTTTTGACTATGGCTTCTGTATTTACTCGCCTTGTATTCCCACGACTTATTCCTGTGCTGTGCTAGGCATAAAACGTATCACAATAATATGTGGTAGATGAAGAAATGAAAGTTGAATCATGAATCTGAAGGAGCATTAATTCTTACAGCTATAATAGATTGGTCTCAATGGTTCTCAACTTGTTTGCCTTTATACACCTTATATAAAATGCATCATTGTTCTTTGAACATTCAGGTTGTAGCCTTATGACTATATCTGACTGTCAATATACAAAGGAAGCTTCTCACATTACATTATATTACAGGTGTAGCCTAGCACAAATAAGACAGCTCTTACAACTTTTCTATTCACAAATTAGGAATTATCATTTGCAGCATTTTCTATAATTTCTAAACAGAGTAACCTGGGAGCCAGTGGGGAAAGTCATGTTTTCAATCGCCTGTTCCCTGGTTTGTCTATTCTATTCAAAAGGGTTCTCAAAAAAGAAACAAAAGTTTTTAAAAAAATCTGAAAGACAAAAATGCAATCTCCACCTATTTACTTTGAGGGCTTGATCCAGCAAGCATTTTAAGAAATGAATTTCCGGTGGGAGGGAAAAAAAGCAGTCAGGCAATGTTACACCAAAGGTAATGTGCCCTTTTCCCCTTAAAAAAAAATAAAAGTTAATCTGCCACATTTAGCAAGATTATATTATGTGGCCTACCAGAAACAGTATTCATTCCTATAAATACCCAATCCCTTAAACATTTTCTCCTACAACTGCATTAGTTTTTCATTAGATGAGCATGCCACTAAAAATACACGTGAAACGTAATAACAAAACAAACTTCATAAATGCTAGAGTAAACCACAGATATCTACCAACAAACCCAGGGCTGTCGGTGGTCATTTCAAAAGACAATCTGTGTTAGGAAACCTCTTGAGCAGAACACCATACACTAGTTTCATTTCTTAAACTATGTCAAGAAGACACATTTAAAAATATACTTCAGACCCCAAATAAAGTAAACCCCTCAGTCGGCCCCACTCCACCCCACAGCAGGATAAAGGACAATGCAAGAGAAAGCCAATCACTAAAGTATCAGTTTATTTATTTCCTCATAGCTCTCACCTCCCCTGCCCCCAACTCCAATATTTCAGTTGTTTCACTATCCCTCCACGCTTTCTTTGAGAAAGTGGGCCAGCCCATCTTAGCAGGCCACCAACAAGAAAGGTGGCGGTAACAACTGAACATTACTGGCATGCCCTGATCATTCTCAGATTCCAGTACTCTAAGACTGTGCCTTCTTCCCTTTATTTGTCATCTCCCCACACTTCCCCATAAAGGCACTTTTTTTCCACTTTCTACACAGATGAGTAATGTTAAATGAGCACATTCGGTATATAGGTCAAGTTACTAACAGAAAAATGAACAAGACAGTTCTCAGATTTCAGTCTTGCAGGATTTAGGCTCTTCTTTTAAAGTAATATTTATTCTACAAAACACTCACTTGGCATGCCTTCCTCTCCCAGTAACAGGCATGTCCTTGGAGGAAAAAATCCACTTGAATCCCTTGTCCCCAGAGTGCCTGCACGTTCTCAGTAGGGACCTTGTGGGTGAATTCTGCTCTTGTTAGAAGACTGCGTTCCAAATGGTCTCCTCAGAAACATTCAGATTATTTTGAAATTCGCACTACAACCCATCGCAGAGGGTGTGGTGTGCAAACAGGTTTTATCTCCACAATAATGTTGAAATTCACTAGCAGCTGCCTCAAGTGCTAAGAAAAATACGGAGGCCACCTCTGGACTCAGAGAGAGAATGCACAGTGAAACTCAAGGGCCAGTGGCGTCTGCCACGTGCACAGATGAGAAGCATGGTGGTGCACACTGAGCAGACGTGTGCTCAGTATTCGCCATCTCGACTCAATCCTGAGCCAAGGTCTGAATTCCACGAAGTTCAAGTATTTCTTACTGCCTAAGCTCCTTTTCCTAACCGAAGCATCAGACCAAGGACAGATAATTCGAGGTTCTTCTAAATATACATTTCTATGTATAATCCTTTTATGTAAAAGTTTGGTGAAGAATACTCTTCCGAGTGAATTAGACTTAAGGTCAATCACAGACCCAGTGTTTTCCTCCTCTTTGAACTAGCACACAGTAAGAACCCTTTCGCAAGAGTATCTGTAGCAACTTTTAAAATTTTCCAAAAAAGCAAAAGCATCAAAGCACTTTGTTCCAGAAGTGACCCAGACACTTAAAGACGCCACTGTCTGTGCAGCAACTCTTTTCTTCCAGTAGATGCTGCGATCTTCTGTTTAAAGAGTTCCCTTTTCTCAGCCTGTGCTCTCCCATAAATCTGTAACATCCCAGACAACCCCAAATCGGGGTGACATTTGGCAGACTTGGTTTCAGACTCTTCCTCTGAAACCATTTAACAAAACCTGGCACAAAGTCCTTTTACGAAGGCGAGAATACAAATTCAACATCCAGCCCCGCTCCTCGACTAAAGTGGCGACTGAGGGTGTCTCACAAACTCAGAATAAGAAACCAAAGCCCTTCTTCTTTTGGTTTGTTTCTAGGAGTGTTCTTCCTCAGCTAGAAAATTCCTGAATGTTTTTCTGAAGTATCAAAAGATCCATTTCATAATTCTAAAAGCACACTACAAAACAGAAGGTGCATCCTTAACGGCTGACAACCTCCACTTGCAGCTTTATAATCATATTTATTATATTTCCAAGGCAATCTTCCTCATCAATGTCCACTTCTCTAATCAAATCACATTGTTTAAAAAGGCAAATTCACTTAATACTTGCTGCCCTCTCTCCATTACAGTAGCATACGCCTTTGCTGTCTCTCCGCCCCAACTCTTCTAGAGCGTTTATGCCTGACAGTCACCTCCTCCTTTCTGTAACTAAGAACAAACCACTTAGGGCAGAGTCATTTCAAAGTTCCCTTTAAGAAACTTAATGCTTATAATGGAATAAAAGCCTTCTTAAGACATAATTCTGTTAGAATGAGAAAATAAGTAAAAATAGGTTGCTTTTCGCAAGATCTCAAGTAATATTCTTTCTTTAGTGAAAGGTCGACTTGCCTTTTAAAGTTAACTTAGAATCTTCCAAAAGTTCCCAACACCCCCAATTCTGAAATCATTTAAATAGACATCTCAGGGAGGGAAAGTCCCCTGGAGACAGAAATGGCAGTCCACTCCACCACTCTTGCCTGGAAAATCCCATGGATGGAGGAGCCTGATAGGCTACAGTCCATGGGGTCACAAAGAGTCGGACACGACTGCACGACTTCACTTCACTTCAGGGAGGGAAAAGACACAGTGAGCCACGTGTGGGCATCAAAGGGCATAAGGGGCAACGGACAGGCCTCGGTGGGTCTCAGCCATAGCCTGGCTAAGCCCGAGTCAGGAAGACGTGGGGCTCTGAAAGGGTTTACATTTCAGTCCATCCCCACGGTCTTCTCTTCCTCGACTGCTCACTCTGGAAGCCCTGGAACCAGAGGTACAAAGGCAGCCGGATGGAAGTCGAGGAGCAAAAGGAGCTCACCTGGGACTGAGGCAAGGCTGAAACTTATTACTGCCTGTCTCTTATACACATCTCGTAAAAGGACTTTGTGCCAGGTTTTGTTAAATGGTTTCAGAGGAAGAGTCTGAAACCAAGTCTGCCAAATGTCACCCCGATTTGGGGTTGTCTGGGATGTTACAGATTTATGGGAGAGCACAGGCTGAGAAAAGGGAACTCTTTAAACAGAAGATCGCAGCATCTACTGGAAGAAAAGAGTTGCTGCACAGACAGTGGCGTCTTTAAGTGTCTGGGTCACTTCTGGNAATGTCAGCAGGTGTATGATGGCCAAAAGTATGCTCTGTTTAGTAGAGGACAGCGAAAACGGAGGGAAAGAACAATTTAAAAACAGAAATCATGTTAAAAGGCTAAAGGGAAACGGGATATTTGGGGTTTTTTTTTCCAGCTTAAAAAGATCTAGCCAAACCTTTTTTCTTGATAGCACAGCGTTTACCTTCTACAGGAGCACACGCACTCAAGTGCAGGGAAACCAAGACTGAGCCAGGGAGGGTGCTCTGCAAACACAGCTTGAAAACCACTGACCCTAAGTTTTGAAACTCTTTCCAGGACACCAAACTTTAAATTATACGTATGTACTTAACCAGATAACAGTAAATATATCACACCTCAAACTTTAACCCCTTTCATTTTTGTCGCAGAGCTTCACACCTGTTTTTAAGTAGAAACAAAACAAAACAAACTGCTATATATTTTTATTTAGCTTAAGAAATTATGTAGGTGCATGGACAGAGACAGACCTCAGTCACACAGCTGTGTGACCGAACACACATCATTGCCATGAATACATCCTTTACCTTGAAGTGTGAATGAGCACCAAAGGCAAAATTATTATATTTTAACAAAAATGGAATCTAAAAATAAGTGCTTCAGCGAATCCTTGAAAAGTAAACTGGCTTGTTGATCAAAGTGGATCTCGTGAAAGCACAACACCACGATGTGTGTTTACATCACCCTTTTATTTCATGGTTAGAAATAATACAGTTCCACAGGGTAAATCATCAATAAATAATGGTGTTTAATCATTAAACGTAAAAATCCCAACTCTTTGGCATCTGACAGGATTCTATTTCTTGTCAAACTAATGACTGTATAGATATAGTTAATCTTAGTGATCATCCATCGATACAATATGTTACAAAGGTGCAATTTACTTCAAAATGTACACAGCTGAAAATTTCCAGCCCACCAAGAAAGCTGAACAACTCTGTAAGATATGGGCCAACTTCCCCAAGGTTCTTTCACATGATCTGCCTCAGTGGAAGTTTAATAAATGTTGATTAAGAGTTCCTAGGGTTTTCTACCACTTATTCTGCCCTATATAGAGTCTTGTCATTCATTCTGGTTAAAGAAAAGTCACAACTGCACCAGGAATGACCCACTCATTTAATTAAAAGATGTTCTTATTTTATAAGCAAGATTGCTAACACCTTAAAAACTGACAGCCCCCAAAATAAAATTTAAAATAAGCAGGTCTATGCTGCCAGAAATGCCAATTCAGTAATAAATTGCACCTTCAAGAGTCAAAAAAGAAAAAAAGAAATATCAATAGAAACTTTTACAAAAGGTAAGTTACATACATGTTTTTTCAAAATATATTCAAGAATAGTTGAGCTGTATTTGTTACTAAAGCCAGGGCATTATTTCTTTAGCAACAAATTAAACCAGTGCAATTGACATAAATTGTTAAGTAATCCAGGATTAACCCATTAAAACTGTAGAAGCACTTTAGGCTCCTGCACTAATCCTAGAAACTGGAATTTCAACGAGTGCCTGTGCTGCACAGAACTAAAACTGGACTGATCTGATGACATGCTGAATGGTATCACTTCATACTCAGTTTAAGCATTCGATAGTAGAAATCATGAGTTTCTCTATTAGAGTTCCATTCACTTACAGAACATTCAGATGCAAACAGTATTTGCCTATAATCCACAATTTAAAGAATCCTTTCCATTTTAAAGTTTCAGATAAATTTTAAATTAGAAAATAAGCACTAAAGAAACTTTTTCAACTCATGAAAACTTCATATTGGAAACTTTCCGGTAAAGCTTCCCCCAACCCACTGTAAAATAAATACTTTGTATCCCAAATTTAATTTTATTAAGACACACTTTAATAACGCTATAAAGAAATATTTTACAGCCATAGAGATCAATAACTTTCCATGCGGAAATAAAAAATTCATTGCTCAATAATATTACTGAGGCAAGTGAAGAAAGATTATTCTCTTGTCAATCTGAAATGTTAATTTTTTCAGTGCAAAACCAGTTATAAAATATTTAAACTCAATATTTAAAAATAAAAAGTGGTCCAATTTAGCAATGTTCAAGTTCTAAATTTCATAAAACAAATCATTACATATATTTTATAGTAAAATACAGAGATTAAAGAAGTACTTGAGTACTTAAGATATAAATTTCTAATGAATCATACCAAGTCAGCAATAACCAAGCAGATAACATTTCCAATTTGAGTATCAGAATTTTAAATATGATATTACTGTACCAAAGCTTTTCTTCCCCCTTGGTTAAAAAGCTATACAAACTAATGGTCAACCTTCTCTTTTCCTTGCAGTTGCGTACTCTAGAATGATCTCCCCTCAAGTACCTGCGATTCTACTCCTGTATTCAAATTTTGATCCAGACAATTTGTATGTTTCAGGAACACTTAGCTGATTTAACCATCTATAATGTAAAGAGTCCTGTACAGAGTACAACAGTGGAAGTTTCTAGCCACGTGTAGGCTGACCTAAACTGGTTTACACTCTCTTACAAGTCCCTCATGTATTATTCCTAGCAAACACACGGTCCCCTCTGAGGGTTAGGTGTTGAAGCTGGTACTGTAGCACTTCTGTGTCAGCTGGCTCCTTGATGTTCATTTTATCTAGATTGAGGTAGTCCAGAGATTTGGAGTGAGCCCTCTTACCTTTAAGAAGACAGAGAGGCAGAGGCCCATGGAGGGCTTTATAAGGTTCGTGCGGTAAAGATTTAGTGCACTTGTCTCCTGAGCTGGGCATCCGCCTCCGTCTCCTGCCGTTGACAGCTGGAATCTCGTAGGGCTGGTAGTACCTACTTCTGGTTTTGTACAAACGAGAGGAACGAGCAAGTCCCACATCCAGCTGTTTGGAGCGCAGGGAAGGGACGGCTTCTCCCTTGCTCTCCTCAGCTCCTGTGCACTTCTGGGCTAACTTCAGGAGCTCCTCACCAGTCGTGAAGCCGACCAAATAGTTCGAGTCCATGTGGAGGATCTGGTAGCCTGACACAGTCCGGCGCATGGGCGAGCAGGGCGTGCTGGAGCAGCGGGGCTTCTCCGCCTCTGCCTTGCCCGGGGAGCTGGCCTCTGCGACAGGCAAGGGCAGGGTGGTCAGGGCACTTCTGGACTCGCCATTAACATCAACTTCCATTTTAGGCACCCGTCTGCACACTCCTGAAAGCAGACAGACAGATTAGAAGGGTATAACGCCCAGAACCATGGGCCAAGCCGGATCATCCTAGAAGGCTCCGGGAGCTTGAAATCACATGGGCCTGAAAAACAGCCAATGTACAACTGGCAGATTTTTATGTATGTCTGTTAAACGCTCCACAGCAGACATGAAATGACTGCTACTTCTTTGCCTTCAAGAACTCAAAGGCAGGTTAACATCATCTCATGGAGAAGCAAAGAGAAAGCAACAATACTTCTCTAAATGCAGCGCTCCATTTAACCACACAGTTTATTCCTTGATGTGATTATTCAGCAAATTAAATATGGATCCCAAATGAAGCAAATAAAAATGACCATGCACAATTTCTCAAGAACCCACAAAATATTTCTGACATGAAAGTTAACCTTTAACTCCTCAACTGTGTTTAAGGGTCATACAGTAAAAGATAAAAGTTGATCAATTTCTCCAAAGAATCCAACTTAGACCTAAAAAAGTTTTTCAAGGTATGGTGGAGTCTTAAGGGAAGGTTCCCACAAATCTTATCAATGTTCCTTCTTCCATATCTCCAATTATTTAAAAAAAATCATTTTATAGTTTAAAAGTTAATCCTAAATCCAATAAATCAGGCCATTTTTAAATATTAAACATATATAAAAATCAGATGTTAGTTGACTATTTAATCATAAGATATACCATAGATTTGACAGCTATTTTATTCTGCAACACCTAAGACAATGAACCTTGGAACAGTTTAGTAAACGGCAGAACAATTCACAATAAATATTAATATTATTCATTACAATAATCATATTACATAATTTGGAACATCTCAGCAACAAAAAGTATCACAAACAATAACCAGCTTCCTAGAAACTCATAATTAAATCAAATTTTGAAAAATAAAATACAAAAGGAAATTGACAATGTCACTTCTGATAAACTTTATTTCTTCTTGATCTTCAATCAGAAGTAGACAGAAATTTTAAAAGTCTCAGATCACTGATTAAATTGATTTCAATTAATAATGTCAAAAAAAATGTGATTTTAAGATTAAATATTTATTGAAAAAAGCTATTATATAAGTAATTCTCACAAATCCCTTTGTAAAACAAATAACCTTTTCCTAATTGAATCATTTTCTAAAATTTGGTTTAAAATCCAAGCAATTAGAAAGCTAAAAAAAAAAAAAACCCAACGTATCCCTTCGTTTACATGCTGTGTTTCCTTTTACCTTCCTTCCAAAATAAATAAATCAAGATTATGAAGAATTACCATATGCCATCCTAGTCTCATTATGGGCCACACATTTCAGGTACAACTGAAAACTAATATCAAGAATGATTCCTAGGATAAAGCAAATACCAAAAGGGATCCATATAATTTTGCTTACTTTTTACTCTAAATCTTAGACTATTTCCAATTTTAATTTAACCAAATTAACTTAGTTCCTCTTAACACTTCTAGATTTAAAATAATTGGAGATGTGTATAAGAGACAGAACGCTATATAAAGAAATATTTTACAGCCATAGAGATCAATAACTTTCCATGCGGAAATAAAAAATTCATTGCTCAATAATATTACTGAGGCAAGTGAAGAAAGATTATTCTCTTGTCAATCTGAAATGTTAATTTTTTCAGTGCAAAACCAGTTATAAAATATTTAAACTCAATATTTAAAAATAAAAAGTGGTCCAATTTAGCAATGTTCAAGTTCTAAATTTCATAAAACAAATCATTACATATATTTTATAGTAAAATACAGAGATTAAAGAAGTACTTGAGTACTTAAGATATAAATTTCTAATGAATCATACCAAGTCAGCAATAACCAAGCAGATAACATTTCCAATTTGAGTATCAGAATTTTAAATATGATATTACTGTACCAAAGCTTTTCTTCCCCCTTGGTTAAAAAGCTATACAAACTAATGGTCAACCTTCTCTTTTCCTTGCAGTTGCGTACTCTAGATGATCTCCCCTCAAGTACCTGCGATTCTACTCCTGTATTCAAATTTTGATCCAGACAATTTGTATGTTTCAGGAACACTTAGCTGATTTAACCATCTATAATGTAAAGAGTCCTGTACAGAGTACAACAGTGGAAGTTTCTAGCCACGTGTAGGCTGACCTAAACTGGTTTACACTCTCTTACAAGTCCCTCATGTATTATTCCTAGCAAACACACGGTCCCCTCTGAGGGTTAGGTGTTGAAGCTGGTACTGTAGCACTTCTGTGTCAGCTGGCTCCTTGATGTTCATTTTATCTAGATTGAGGTAGTCCAGAGATTTGGAGTGAGCCCTCTTACCTTTAAGAAGACAGAGAGGCAGAGGCCCATGGAGGGCTTTATAAGGTTCGTGCGGTAAAGATTTAGTGCACTTGTCTCCTGAGCTGGGCATCCGCCTCCGTCTCCTGCCGTTGACAGCTGGAATCTCGTAGGGCTGGTAGTACCTACTTCTGGTTTTGTACAAACGAGAGGAACGAGCAAGTCCCACATCCAGCTGTTTGGAGCGCAGGGAAGGGACGGCTTCTCCCTTGCTCTCCTCAGCTCCTGTGCACTTCTGGGCTAACTTCAGGAGCTCCTCACCAGTCGTGAAGCCGACCAAATAGTTCGAGTCCATGTGGAGGATCTGGTAGCCTGACACAGTCCGGCGCATGGGCGAGCAGGGCGTGCTGGAGCAGCGGGGCTTCTCCGCCTCTGCCTTGCCCGGGGAGCTGGCCTCTGCGACAGGCAAGGGCAGGGTGGTCAGGGCACTTCTGGACTCGCCATTAACATCAACTTCCATTTTAGGCACCCGTCTGCACACTCCTGAAAGCAGACAGACAGATTAGAAGGGTATAACGCCCAGAACCATGGGCCAAGCCGGATCATCCTAGAAGGCTCCGGGAGCTTGAAATCACATGGGCCTGAAAAACAGCCAATGTACAACTGGCAGATTTTTATGTATGTCTGTTAAACGCTCCACAGCAGACATGAAATGACTGCTACTTCTTTGCCTTCAAGAACTCAAAGGCAGGTTAACATCATCTCATGGAGAAGCAAAGAGAAAGCAACAATACTTCTCTAAATGCAGCGCTCCATTTAACCACACAGTTTATTCCTTGATGTGATTATTCAGCAAATTAAATATGGATCCCAAATGAAGCAAATAAAAATGACCATGCACAATTTCTCAAGAACCCACAAAATATTTCTGACATGAAAGTTAACCTTTAACTCCTCAACTGTGTTTAAGGGTCATACAGTAAAAGATAAAAGTTGATCAATTTCTCCAAAGAATCCAACTTAGACCTAAAAAAGTTTTTCAAGGTATGGTGGAGTCTTAAGGGAAGGTTCCCACAAATCTTATCAATGTTCCTTCTTCCATATCTCCAATTATTTAAAAAAAATCATTTTATAGTTTAAAAGTTAATCCTAAATCCAATAAATCAGGCCATTTTTAAATATTAAACATATATAAAAATCAGATGTTAGTTGACTATTTAATCATAAGATATACCATAGATTTGACAGCTATTTTATTCTGCAACACCTAAGACAATGAACCTTGGAACAGTTTAGTAAACGGCAGAACAATTCACAATAAATATTAATATTATTCACTACAATGATCATATTACATAATTTGGAACATCTCAGCAACAAAAAGTATCACAAACAATAACCAGCTTCCTAGAAACTCATAATTAAATCAAATTTTGAAAAATAAAATACAAAAGGAAATTGACAATGTCACTTCTGATAAACTTTATTTCTTCTTGATCTTCAATCAGAAGTCGACAGAAATTTTAAAAGTCTCAGATTACTAATTAAATTGATTTCAATTAATAATGTCAAAAAAATAATGTGATTTTAAGATTAAATATTTATTGAAAAAAGCTATTATATAAGTAATTCTCACAAATCCCTTTGTAAAACAAATAACCTTTTCCTAATTGAATCATTTTCTAAAATTTGGTTTAAAATCCAAGCAATTAGAAAGCTAAAAAAAAAAAAAACCCAACCTATCCCTTCGTTTACATGCTGTGTTTCCTTTTACCTTCCTTCCAAAATAAATAAATCAAGATTATGAAGAATTACCATATGCCATCCTAGTCTCATTATGGGCCACACATTTCAGGTACAACTGAAAACTAATATCAAGAATGATTCCTAGGATAAAGCAAACACCAAAAGGGATCCATATAATTTTGCTTACTTTTTACTCTAAATCTTAGACTATTTCCAATTTTAATTTAACCAAATTATCTTAGTTCCTCTTAACACTTCTAGATTTAAAATAATTGGCTTTATTCTGTTTTATTGATGTAAAAATAAATTCATATTTAATCATACCATTTATTTCTCTATTGAGGGGATGGCAATAGGAGGTGACTGCCACCTGCTTTGATATTTATGTAAAAGCCTAAAGATTTCTCATCTAATAAACTTTAGAGAACCATATGAAGCCTCATCAGATAGTATGCTGAACAAACAAATGTTTATGCCAAATGACAAATTAATCTTTCCTTTCTCACTAATTTTGCAGTCCAGAAAGAGCACAAGAAGACAGATGCAAGGCCTCCAATATACCTAACTGGACAGGCAGCTACAGGCAAGAAGTCATTCTGAAAGAGAAGGAGAGGAGGGTTCAGTGAGACTTAAATAATCAGGGCTGTGGAGGAGATGGAGACCAGGCACCGCACTTGAGGAGAGGCGCCCAGGTGGTGACACTCAAGCAATCGGTCCACACGGAGCGACACACTGCTCCAGGTTCTTCTGTGCCTGGCAATCCATGACAGCCCATGCATTTCCAGCAGTCACCTTACCACATCCCCATCTGGTACTTTATAAACTCTCTAAAATCCATGAGTCCACACCCCACCCACTTCGAACTGGAGGATAATTCAAAAAGAGATTAAGAAGCTGGAAGTCATCTTATTAGCCCCTTAGTGTAGACACTGCTAAGCCAGCTGACAAGGCGCAAAGTCACAGGCAAGAAGGGTGAGTGCAGGCTTCTCTCGGCAATGCAGTCATCACAAGTCTGCTCCCTCATTAAGTCAGTCCTGCTGCATCAAGGTGGAGAAGGCGATGGCACCCCACTCCAGCACTCTTGCCTGGAAAATTCCATGGATGGAGGAGCCTGGTAGGCTGCAGTCCACGGGGTTGTGAAGAGTCGGACACAACTGAGCGACTTCACTTTCACGCATTGGAGAAGGAACTGGCAACCCTCTCCAGTGTTCTTGCCTGGAGAATCCCAGGGACGGGGGAGCCTGGTGGGCT
Source organism: Raphicerus campestris (assembly GCA_006410735.1). Classification (NCBI taxonomy): domain Eukaryota; kingdom Metazoa; phylum Chordata; class Mammalia; order Artiodactyla; family Bovidae; genus Raphicerus; species Raphicerus campestris. The sequence goes on along the minus strand of SJYW01046390.1, from coordinate 1,018,803 downwards.
GCCGTCTATGGGGTGGCACAGAGCTAGACACGACTGAAGGGACTTAGCAGCAGCAGCAGCTGCTGCATCAAGGAAGACCAAGAGGGATCTCTTAGAGTCTCTAGAAGGTGAGGATAATGAATGGCAAGATACAAAGGTTTGAGAGAGAAAGTCAGAAAGTATACACGAGCTTGAAAAATCAATACCTAGGAAATTAGAAAAGTGAAGAAAGTGAGTGAGGCAAAGTATAAAGGTCAAAATTTGATGTGACAAAAAACAGACACTAATTTTAGATGAGTACCTATGACTGGTTAAGTTCCCATCAGCCAAAACACCATAAAAAATATCACTTGGCTTGGGCAAAACTATCCAACAGAATCTTCAGACATCTAACCTGATAGACAATGATTTAACCTAGACTGTCAAATAGATGTGGTTTAAGAACTCTGGAAATTTCAACTAAGCAGCCTACTATACTTTAACCTACCATATGTAAGAAAGCCTACTAGACTTTTTAGACAACACACCCCCTACAGAAAATACTACTTAACTAAAAAGTTTGTTTTTTTTTTTAATGCATTTCTAATATCCTTTGGGGCTTCCCTGGCAGCCCAGGGGTAAGAAACACACCTTCCAATGCAGGCAACCTGGGTTTGATCCCTGGGCCGGGAAGATCCCCTGGAAAAGGGAATGGCAACCCACTCCAGTATTCTTGCCTGGGAAATGCCATGGACAGAGGAGCCTGGCAGGCTACAGTCCACGGGGTCACAAAGGAGCTGGACGTGACTTAGCGACTAAACAACAACACCACCACCATCCTCTTAGAAAAATATTTAACCTAGTAACTGAGGATCAAATATGCAGATGGCACCACCCTCACGACAGAAAGCAGAGAGGAACTAAAGAGCCTCTGGATGAAGTTGAAAGAGGAGAGTGAAAAAGCTGGCTTAAAACTCAACATTAAAAAAACTACAACCATGGCATCTGGTCCCATCACTTCATGGCAAACAGATGGGGAAACAGTGGAAACAGTGACTGATTTTATTCTGGGGGGCTCCAAAATCACTGCAGATGGTGACTGCAGCCTTTTACTCCTTGGAAGAAATTAAAAGCCTCTTACTCCTTGGAAGAAAAGCTATGACCAACCTAGACAGCGTATTAAAAAGCAGAGACATTACTCTGCCAACAAAGGTCTGTTTAGCCAAAGCTATGTTTTTTCCAGTAGTCATGTATGAATGTGAGAGTTGGACCATAAAGAAGGCTGAGCACCGAAGAATTGATGCTTTTGAACCGTGGTGTTGTAGAAGACTCTTGAGAGTCCCTTGGACTGCAAGGAGATCCAACCAGTCCATCCTAAAGGAAATCAGTCTTGAATATTCATTGGAAGGACTGATGCTGAAGCTAAAACTCCAATACTTTGCCCACCTGATGCAAAGAGCTGACTCATTGGAAAAGAGCTGGGAAAGACTGAAGGCAGGAGGAGAAGGGGACGAGAGGATGAGATGGTTGGATGGCATCACCGACTCAATGGACATGAGTTTGAGCAGGCTCCGGGAGTTGGTGATGGACAGGGAGGCCTGGCGTGCTGCAGTCCACACAGTAGCAGAGTCAGACACGACTGAGCGACTGAACAACAACAAGGATCGATACTCCATGTAAAACTTCTGAATGAGAGTGTTGCCATTCTGAACCATGAACGTGCTCCTTTTAAATATTACATGCATAATAGCTGCTACCTGCTGAGCCTCTGATGACAGTTCTAAGAGCTGGAAAACTAAACTCTTTAGCTGTAAAACATCAGTACTTCTCCTCTAAACAACTGAGTATTCTCCCAACTAACAGCTCTTTGAGGTGGTTTCATGGTCTATGCAGCATACTGTCTTATATACAAGAACATCTTCAGATTTCGACATTTATGTAGGAGCATAAACGGTACAACCAAGACCCTGCAAACTGCTTAGATTAAAAAAAAAAATCCTTTTTACTTACATGTTGCCCTTCTAAAGACGAGCTACTGTGTGGCACTAAGAAAGCGATTGTAGAGGCTAGTCGATTGGCAAGTTAACATTTCATTTTTAGCTGGGGAGAATGCTGACTAAGCAGCATAACCTTTCATCCTTCAATGTGACCAGAAACAAAGCTTTTTATGTTATCAAACTGCTGAGAATTTCCTGACGAGATTTAAATACTGGAGCAAGATTCTGAGAGCCGTTACACAATCAATGGTTAATTATCTGTTCAGTGGGCAGAAGTGGTGTAGGTACCGTCCCATCTGAAGAGGGAGAAGTACCCCAATTCTAAAACAACAACAGGGATGACACGAAGGACAGCGAAGAGTGAAAGGTCTCCAAGTCAGCATATAGGAATTTCCAATAATTTTCACTGCAAAATTTCTTCATAAAAGGCAGTCATCAGGAAACTCAACTACCCTGACTACATCAGACATAATCCGTGTTAGCAAGACATTCTTCATAAACTGCAATGAAAGGTCTGCTTACAGGTTTGTTGTTATTAACAATATTCATGACAAAGCATTCTGTTTTATATTCTAAGATGAACCTTGTATCCAAAAAACATACTGCCAAGATAAACAATCACAAAGCATTCTCTGTAAATACTACAGGGGTGTGGACCAGGCACCACGCCCACTGCATCAGTAAGAAAACATGTGAACCCAGAAACCAGACCCAAGGCTAACTTTGGCACCGCAGAGCACTACAAATCAGAGACCAACAACAGAGACCCTTAACAGCTTCCATTAATGCCTTTCATATGTAGTTTAAAGCAAAAATAAAAACTGCAAACAGAAAACAGAAAGTGCTGTTATGATACCAGAAGCAGCAATATTCTA
>SJYW01046390.1:997719-1015608 GCA_006410735.1 Raphicerus campestris | reverse complement strand
AGAGATTAAGAAGCTGGAAGTCATCTTATTAGCCCCTTAGTGTAGACACTGCTAAGCCAGCTGACAAGGCGCAAAGTCACAGGCAAGAAGGGTGAGTGCAGGCTTCTCTCGGCAATGCAGTCATCACAAGTCTGCTCCCTCATTAAGTCAGTCCTGCTGCATCAAGGTGGAGAAGGCAATGGCACCCCACTCCAGCACTCTTGCCTGGAAAATTCCATGGATGGAGGAGCCTGGTAGGCTGCAGTCCACGGGGTTGTGAAGAGTCGGACACAACTGAGCGACTTCACTTTCACGCATTGGAGAAGGAACTGGCAACCCTCTCCAGTGTTCTTGCCTGGAGAATCCCAGGGACGGGGGAGCCTGGTGGGCTGCCGTCTATGGGGTGGCACAGAGCTAGACACGACTGAAGGGACTTAGCAGCAGCAGCAGCTGCTGCATCAAGGAAGACCAAGAGGGATCTCTTAGAGTCTCTAGAAGGTGAGAATAATGAATGGCAAGATACAAAGGTTTGAGAGAGAAAGTCAGAAAGTATACACGAGCTTGAAAAATCAATACCTAGGAAATTAGAAAAGTGAAGAAAGTGAGTGAGGCAAAGTATAAAGGTCAAAATTTGATGTGACAAAAAACAGACACTAATTTTAGATGAGTACCTATGACTGGTTAAGTTCCCATCAGCCAAAACACCATAAAAAATATCACTTGGCTTGGGCAAAACTATCCAACAGAATCTTCAGACATCTAACCTGATAGACAATGATTTAACCTAGACTGTCAAATAGATGTGGTTTAAGAACTCTGGAAATTTCAACTAAGCAGCCTACTATACTTTAACCTACCATATGTAAGAAAGCCTACTAGACTTTTTAGACAACACACCCCCTACAGAAAATACTACTTAACTAAAAAGTTTGTTTTTTTTTTTAATGCATTTCTAATATCCTTTGGGGCTTCCCTGGCAGCCCAGGGGTAAGAAACACACCTTCCAATGCAGGCAACCTGGGTTTGATCCCTGGGCCGGGAAGATCCCCTGGAAAAGGGAATGGCAACCCACTCCAGTATTCTTGCCTGGGAAATGCCATGGACAGAGGAGCCTGGCAGGCTACAGTCCACGGGGTCACAAAGGAGCTGGACGTGACTTAGCGACTAAACAACAACACCACCACCATCCTCTTAGAAAAATATTTAACCTAGTAACTGAGGATCAAATATGCAGATGGCACCACCCTCACGACAGAAAGCAGAGAGGAACTAAAGAGCCTCTGGATGAAGTTGAAAGAGGAGAGTGAAAAAGCTGGCTTAAAACTCAACATTAAAAAAACTACAACCATGGCATCTGGTCCCATCACTTCATGGCAAACNAGAAAGCAGAGAGGAACTAAAGAGCCTCTGGATGAAGTTGAAAGAGGAGAGTGAAAAAGCTGGCTTAAAACTCAACATTAAAAAAACTACAACCATGGCATCTGGTCCCATCACTTCATGGCAAACAGATGGGGAAACAGTGGAAACAGTGACTGATTTTATTCTGGGGGGCTCCAAAATCACTGCAGATGGTGACTGCAGCCTTTTACTCCTTGGAAGAAATTAAAAGCCTCTTACTCCTTGGAAGAAAAGCTATGACCAACCTAGACAGCGTATTAAAAAGCAGAGACATTACTCTGCCAACAAAGGTCTGTTTAGCCAAAGCTATGTTTTTTCCAGTAGTCATGTATGAATGTGAGAGTTGGACCATAAAGAAGGCTGAGCACCGAAGAATTGATGCTTTTGAACCGTGGTGTTGTAGAAGACTCTTGAGAGTCCCTTGGACTGCAAGGAGATCCAACCAGTCCATCCTAAAGGAAATCAGTCTTGAATATTCATTGGAAGGACTGATGCTGAAGCTAAAACTCCAATACTTTGCCCACCTGATGCAAAGAGCTGACTCATTGGAAAAGAGCTGGGAAAGACTGAAGGCAGGAGGAGAAGGGGACGAGAGGATGAGATGGTTGGATGGCATCACCGACTCAATGGACATGAGTTTGAGCAGGCTCCGGGAGTTGGTGATGGACAGGGAGGCCTGGCGTGCTGCAATTCATGGGGTCGTAAAGAGTCGGACACGACTGAGCGACTGAACTAAACTGAAGGAAATGCTGGCACTAACCTACATCTTTTCTTATGAAGCTTATGATGCCAAACAATTGCATAGTTTTCCAGAAATGGTGAAATTAACATGGTCATGTGCCCTAAGATGGGGGCAGGGAGAGGAATTTGGGATGAAAAAGTGTATCAAATTTCCCCTAAATTTAACCATTTAAGACAACAAAAAATACATTATCTCATATAGTTTCTAGAGATCTGGAACCCAGGAACAGCTTAGTCAAACAGTTCTGGCTCTTGAAGTCCCAGTCAAGCTGCCATCTTCTAAAAGCTTGACTAAGGCTTGGAGGAGAACCCACTTTCAGATGCACTCACTGAGATGTGGTCACAAGGCTTCAGTTCTCCACATTTTATTTTTATAACCTGATCTAGATAACGACAATTACTTCTGCGGTATGTGAATGGTCAAACAGACCAATGATATTAAGACGTGATTGGTGACTAGGCAGGGTGTGCCTATCAGGAGATGGGATTTATGGAGACCATCTTGGAGCCTGCTTTGTTTATGCTTTATTCTTTTGCAAAATGTCATTTGGCCTTCAGTTAATGAACCAGCACCTGCCTATACACCTACCTCCTTTCGGACTGTACAAATCGTTATCAACGGGAACTTGGAACTGGAAGAGGCTGTAGAGATGATCTGCTAACCCAGAGATTTTGGTCTTTTTGAGGAAAATAAAGCCCAGAATACACAAATGAATCACTCTAAGCCACCCTCCCCTCTAAGAGCTGATTTAAAATTTTATCTAAAACCTGTCAGTATCTTTTTATAAAATATTTGAACAATATTTTGTTTATGGTTTATTTTACTGATTCATCACAAAACCCAAATGTTTAATTTTTCAGGAGTCTAGATTCAGTCAAGTNCCCCTCTAAGAGCTGATTTAAAATTTTATCTAAAACCTGTCAGTATCTTTTTATAAAATATTTGAACAATATTTTGTTTATGGTTTATTTTACTGATTCATCACAAAACCCAAATGTTTAATTTTTCAGGAGTCTAGATTCAGTCAAGTCGAATCTTTTTTCAATTTATGAAAAAATGTATTGAGTGTTATTTTGTGCCACATTCCTATTAGATACTGTTATATACAGTTTAAAATAAGAGGAAAAGAAAACCCCTTTCCTAAGAAGCCCACAGTCTATTTATGTTTAAACAAGTATTGAAATAGGTGCTGTGGAGGACACAAAAATGAAAAAAATATTATTCTTACTCTAAAGAGGCTTAAAATCTATTACAATTAATATTAGAATTCTGTATGTAAGATGCTAATTGGCATGATTTAACTTTTCATATGACTGATCTCACAGCACCAGTGTTAAGCTAAAGGGCTTTGTAGCTCCCTTGTTGGTAGCTGGATTTGCTACTGGCGGTTAAGCTGGGTCCATGTTACTGCAAGGAGATCCACCCAGTCCGTTCTAAAGGAGAGCAGCCCTGGGATTTCTTTGGAAGGAATGATGCTAAACCTGAAACTCCAGTATTTTGGCCACCTCATGCGAAGACTTGACTCACTGGCAAAGAGTCTGATGCTGGGAAGGATTGGGGACAGGAGAAGAAGGGGACGACAGTNGCCCTGGGATTTCTTTGGAAGGAATGATGCTAAACCTGAAACTCCAGTACTTTGGCCACCTCATGCGAAGACTTGACTCACTGGCAAAGAGTTTGATGCTGGGAGGGATTGGGGGCAGGAGGAGAAGGGGACGACAGTGGATGAGATGGCTGGATGGCATCACTGACTCGATGGACGTGAGTCTGAGTGAACTCCGGGAGATGGTGATGGACAGGGAGGGCTGGCGTGCTGCAATTCATGGGATCACAAACAGTCAGACATGACTGAGTGACTGAACTGAACTGATGTTACTTTAATGTGTTTACATTTGTTTACTGAAGTACAATTATTTACAACATTATATGAGTTTTGTTAGGGAACAGAGTTCTTGGCCACCTTAAACAATGGAAATTGTTCAAAGGCCAGACTAGAAATTCAAGCAAGACTTTATTGGGACTGGGGGTACAGCAGGAGAGAAAGCAATCAAGTAACAGTTTGCCTTGTCTGCGTCCTAGGGCAGGGGTAGGGGTAAGGGTGGGTGTCGGAGCAGGTCCTGGGGTCGGTTCCGAGGGGGTGGCTGGGGCGGTCTGCCCCTGCCGTCACTGTGCTGTGTGAGCGTGCCAGTGCAGCTCTCTGCGGTTACTGGCTTTTGGTCTTTTGGTATTTTGTTCATAATGTGCCCCAGTTGCACATGCTCACAGTGACTTTTAGTTCCTTATAGTTTCTTTGGATTTTGTTGCTGGAGAAGACACTTGTCCAGAGGTGAGCGTTGTAGCAAGGGGTCCCAGATCCTAGCCTGTCTCAGTTTCAGGTGACTAGCATAGTGATGCAGTATGTTTATAGATGGTACTCCATTAAAAGTTATTACAAGATAATGGCTGCAGTTTCCTGTGCTACACAGTATCTCCTTGCGGCCTATCTGTTCTTCACGTGACAATTTGCGTCTCACCCCCGCACCCTCGCCTGCCCTTCCGCCTTCCTCTCTCCTCTGTGGCCACCAGTGTGTTCTCTGTGTCTGTGAATCTGTTTCTGTTTTGCATATACACTCATTTGTAGCATTTTTTTAAGATTCCACATATAAGTGACTTTATATAGTATTTACCTTCCTGTCTCAGACTTATTTCACTAAGCACAATATTCTCTAGGTCATCCATCTATGTTGCTGCAAATTGCAGAATTTTGCTCTTTTTTATGGCTGAGCAATATTCCATGGTGCACATATATATATATATATATAAATATGTATACACACCACATCTTCATCCATTTGTCTGTTGATGGGTATTTGGGTTGCTTCCATAGCTTAGCTACTGTAAGTAGTACTGCTTTGAACACTGGGGTACACTATCTTTTCAAATTAGTGTTTTCATTTTTTCCCCTGATATATACCTAGGAGTGGAATTGTTTAGGCTATATAATAGTTCTATTTTTAGTTTTTTGAGGAATCTCCAGACTGTTTTCCATAGTGGCTACACCAATTTACAATTCCGCCAATAGTGTATGAAGACTCCCTTCTCTCCACATCCTCACCAATATTTGTTATTTGCAGAATTTTTGATGATAACCATTCTGACAGGTAAGAAGGGATATTTTGCTGTCGTTTAGATTTGCAGTTCTCTAATTATTAGTGTTAGTCAGTTGTGTCCGACTCTTTGTGAGCCTTACAGGCTCCTCTGTCCTTGGAATTCTTCAGGCAAGAATACTGCAGTGGGTAGCCATTCCCAATAATTAGTAATATTGAACATCTTTTCAAATGTCTGTTAGCCATCTATATGTCTTCTTTGGAAAAATGTCTTATCAGATCTTCTGCCCACTTTTTGATTGGGTTGTTTGTGCCTTTTTTAAAAATATTGAGTTTTAAGCGCTGTTTGTATTGTTGACTATTAACCCCTTCTTAGTTATATCATTTGCAAATATGTTCTCCCCTTCTGTAGGTAGTCTTTTTGTTGATGGTTTCCTTTGCTGTGAAAAGGTCTTAAATTTAATTAGATCCCAGTTGTTTATTTTTTAATATTTATTTCTTTTGCCTTAGGAGACAGATCCAGAAAATATTGCTGTGGTTTATGTCAAAGAGTGTTCTGCTTGTGTTCGTTTCTAGCTTTACGATTTCAAGTCTTATATTCAGGTCTTCAATCCATTTGAGTTTATTTTTTTATATGGTGTGTAGTAATGCTCTAATCTCACTGATTTACATGTAGCTGAAATAGTAAGGGTAAAGAACCAGCATAATGCCAGGCATCCAGGTAAGAGCTTTAATTACAATATAAAAGATGTTTCATAGCACTGATTACTGCTTCTGTTTCTTCTTCCTGGAAAATGAAGGAAATAAAAATACACTGTAGGTTTCTCCTGAGGAGAAGAGTTGACAAAATGTGCCACCCCAAAATAGGCCTCTTTGGCACAGGATTATTTTGAGAAATAGTAGACGTAAGAGAAGCTCTGGAAACACAGAAGTTACCATTTTTAAGAAAATTTACATTTATAAGGAAATCCCCCTTTGTAAGGTTATCTTTGTCTCTGTATCAGAAGAGAATGACTAAATCATAAGAAATCCATCAGTAGAGAAGGCACCAATTTAAATCTACATAGCAAACTTTCCTTTTGTTTACTATACTTCTCCTGGTCACGTCCCCATAACTGGATCCTTGCACACCCTTCTCTCTTTTGTCTTTAGCAGAAGATGGCATTTAAGCCTGAAATCTCAACTACCCCTGAGTGTTATTCAATTGTTCCTGCCTATCTCCCCAAAACACATGAAGTATACATGTTAGTAAACTTCTGTTTACTTCTTTCTTGTTACTCTGTCTCTTGTTACAGGGTTCCAAGGAGAAATCTTAGAAGAGCAGAGAGAAAATTATTTTTCCTCCTCTTCAGGAATAAATGCAATAATCCATGTAAAATACTTAGCCCACAGACTGACACACAGTAGGTAGACATGTAAGTTATCATTATCGGATGTTTCAGTAACGCATTCACAAGTATGGACATAGATAAGGCTGGAAGAGCAACAGCAAGCCATGGGTCAACAGGGCTAGGAGGAAAACAGGAAGGAGGTCCAAGGCCCCAAAGAACTAGGAAATATAAGAGCAATGGATCTGGCTGGCAGAGCAAAGTGAGGATGAATTCCGTCAAGGTTTTACTCAAAGTCAGGGCAGGCTTGGTGGGTAATCTGATTTATCTGAAGAGGCTGGAAGGGGAGAGACAACAGAGCAGAGGCAAAAACTAGGTGAATCTGAGGTTTCAATATAAGAAAGGAAATACAGATATCATAGAGTGGAGCAAGTAGAAGCAGGCTTGGCCATAAATGGCTGTACCTTGTCAAAGGAAACAGCTCGGGTGGAGGGGAAAGAGATGAATACAGTATGCCAAGATGATAGCCACATATGTGGGAGCCCGTAACCGTTACGTGGGAGTATAGTGGAGAACATTTGGATAAGGATAAAAGTAGACAGAAAGCAAAAATGACGTAGTGGTGGGAGGATAATAAAGACAGCTCCATACAGAGTAGGAAATAGAAATTGTATTCTGGAATCAGACAGCACCTGCTGGCCAGGCTCTCCAGAAAACTGCTAGATTCCAGGTTCTGTTAAGAACAATGCATCAAATCCTTGAAAGTCAGAATATCATGGTAGTTTTAATTTAATGGACCATAAAGGTGGACAGATTTAATATCAGATATATTATGTGACATTTGATAAATTAACCTCTATTAACCTTGATTTTCTAGCAAGTCAAATAAAAATGATGAAATTCTTCTGAGGGCAATATAGGATACATTGATATACATGGTATACATGTCAATAAACTTCTGTTTGTTTTTGTCCTGTTAATCTATGTTTTGTCAGACATGGTGGATCCTGCTGAGGTAAAGAGAACGTAGGATAGAAGGAAAGATTTTTCTCCTCCCCTGCAATAGCTACACGATGACACAGCATCTGAAAAGCTAAGCCGCTGGGCTTTTCAAAGACTTAGGTCTGGGATGGGCACAGCATCACTTCCACCACATTCTCTTCATTGAAGCAGTCACAGGGCCAGACTAGACTTGAGATTATGGGAAATAAATGCCACCCCTCAGTGGAGGCAGGGTGGACCAAGAGTGAGAGGCCATTTAAAATTGACCACATTCCCATTTAATATTTTAAAACACTCAAGCCCTTTGTATAGACCTGGAAGTACCCAGGTGAGGGCTGGTAGCAGGAAAGAGACCTGACCTAATCGTAGCCTGTCAGCACTCAACTCCACACTCCCTGCTTCTTCTCAATTGCTTCTGATCACTTTATCACTAAGCCTCCATTCTTTTCAGGACCACCTCTTCCNCATGAAGTATACATGTTAGTAAACTTCTGTTTACTTCTTTCTTGTTACTCTGTCTCTTGTTACAGGGTTCCAAGGAGAAATCTTAGAAGAGCAGAGAGAAAATTATTTTTCCTCCTCTTCAGGAATAAATGCAATAATCCATGTAAAATACTTAGCCCACAGACTGACACACAGTAGGTAGACATGTAAGTTATCATTATCGGATGTTTCAGTAACACATTCATAAGTATGGACATAGATAAGGCTGGAAGAGCAACAGCAAGCCATGGGTCAACAGGGCTAGGAGGAAAACAGGAAGGAGGTCCAAGGCCCCAAAGAACTAGGAAATATAAGAGCAATGGATCTGGCTGGCAGAGCAAAGTGAGGATGAATTCCGTCAAGGTTTTACTCAAAGTCAGGGCAGGCTTGGTGGGTAATCTGATTTATCTGAAGGGGCTGGAAGGGGAGAGACAACAGAGCAGAGGCAAAAACTAGGTGAATCTGAGGTTTCAATATAAGAAAGGAAATACAGATATCATAGAGTGGAGCAAGTAGAAGCAGGCTTGGCCATAAATGGCTGTACCTTGTCAAAGGAAACAGCTCGGGTGGAGGGGAAAGAGATGAATACAGTATGCCAAGATGATAGCCACATATGTGGGAGCCCGTAACCGTTACGTGGGAGTATAGTGGAGAACATTTGGATAAGGATAAAAGTAGACAGAAAGCAAAAATGACGTAGTGGTGGGAGGATAATAAAGACAGCTCCATACAGAGTAGGAAATAGAAATTGTATTCTGGAATCAGACAGCACCTGCTGGCCAGGCTCTCCAGAAAACTGCTAGATTCCAGGTTCTGTTAAGAACAATGCATCAAATCCTTGAAAGTCAGAATATCATGGTAGTTTTAATTTAATGGACCATAAAGGTGGACAGATTTAATATCAGATATATTATGTGACATTTGATAAATTAACCTCTATTAACCTTGATTTTCTAGCAAGTCAAATAAAAATGATGAAATTCTTCTGAGGGCAATATAGGATACATTGGTATACATGGTATACATGTCAATAAACTTCTGTTTGTTTTTGTCCTGTTAATCTATGTTTTGTCAGACATGGTGGATCCTGCTGAGGTAAAGAGAACGTAGGATAGAAGGAAAGATTTTTCTCCTCCCCTGCAATAGCTACACGATGACACAGCATCTGAAAAGCTAAGCCGCTGGGCTTTTCAAAGACTTAGGTCTGGGATGGGCACAGCATCACTTCCACCACATTCTCTTCATTGAAGCAGTCACAGGGCCAGACTAGACTTGAGATTATGGGAAATAAACGCCACCCCTCAGTGGAGGCAGGGTGGACCAAGAGTGAGAGGCCATTTAAAATTGACCACATTCCCATTTAATATTTTAAAACACTCAAGCCCTTTGTATAGACCTGGAAGTACCCAGGTGAGGGCTGGTAGCAGGAAAGAGACCTGACCTAATCGTAGCCTGTCAGCACTCAACTCCACACTCCCTGCTTCTTCTCAATTGCTTCTGATCACTTTATCACTAAGCCTCCATTCTTTTCAGGACCACCTCTTCCTCAAAGAGGCCCACCGCTGGAGCTTCCTTTTCTGAGGCTGTGCTGCCACAGAGGTGGCAGGGAGTGGCGGAGGCGGGGGAGCCAGGTGTCAATGCCCCTCTTCCTCCCGCCTTCAGCCCCCACTCCCACCGGGAGTGCCCACGGCGGCCGTCCTTCTTCCCGAGGTCCTGTCTCCTGCCAGCTCACTGAAGACCCACCGTCCCAGCTCTCCAGTTTCTTTCCTCTCTCACACATGGTTTACTTTCTAATAAGTCTCCAGATGAGGCCAGAAGTCATTTTCCATGAGAAAAATCTCCTTACCCCAGAGAGAAGCGTATCGACCTTGTCATGCCCTTGTCCTCCCCACACCACAGTAGTGACCCTGGACCTTACCTTTCATACCTAATGTCCCACTAACAAGGGACGTGGAAATGACAAGATAGACTTTATGTTTTTTTACGAATATAATAAATTTCACCTTTCTCTCTCCTGGTTTTTATCCGTGGCCTCTCCTCTGCTCTGCCAGGGCTGTCTGCCTGCCTTGGGGAGGGTGAAGGTCGTAGCAGTAGCAAGGCAAAGAGGAAGGGGAGAGCAGGATTCGGCTTTTGACTTCCGGAGCTGTCACAAATGAAACAATAGTCTTAAAAGCCAGTCTTTGTCAAGAGAGGAAATTTCTCTACTCCATAAGCCATCATTAACATATCAAGAGCAGAATCCAGTGGGCTAAAAGGAAAGTATTATTCTAGCGGGAGAGAATTGAGGGGAAGAAAAATACCTGCTGCAAATTGGGGGTAGGCAGCTGGGAGGTGATGGCGCGGGAAGCCCGCCGCCTGACCTGGAGCGGGTATGGGAAAAAGAAGGAGCTCAAGTTTGCGGAACAGCTGGCAAAAGGACATTTTGAGACGCTGTATTACTCTCCACGCTGAAGTCCTTGAAGAGGGAGGTCTTCAGTCAGAGCAGATAGCAAAGGGAGTTTGTCCTTCTCAGGAACAGCTGCTTGAAAGTAGGTGAGATTCAAGCTGGGGGCTTGCCACCCAAGAGGTCACTATGTGAGGCTGAGGCAAAGAAAGCCTGAGGCTGGGGACTCACGGTGGGCAGGGGGCAGCTGAGATGAGTGGCCAGACCTACACGGGCTCTTTAGCCACCAGTTGAGGAGTGAGGTGGCCCAGTGCTACGACATTAGCCAAGCTGAGAGAGAAGGTGGGTGAGCTCCCAGGCTGCAGGTGTTAGCGGGATGCTCAGAAGGACCCAGACTCACCCCCAGCTTAGTGGGTGCCAACCAGCCCACACCCAAGGACAGCGCTGACGGGCCTGCAAGGGAGAGAGCAGGAAGACAAGCACACGCCAATCCCAACCCCGTCGCCCCAGTGCCAAGGGGCCCAGCGCCTCATCCGCTCCTAGAGCCATATCGGGGAAAGAGAAAGGAGCAACCCAGCTCTGATAGCAAGTTACACTTCAATTGATGGAACGTTTAGTCCTCACAGAACACTCCTGTCAAGAGTACCATTAACCGGAAAAGTCCATGTGCTCTCCCCACCCCCAAAATTGGCTGCTACCCAATAGCTCACGACTTTGGGTCTGTGACCAAAAACTTTAAAATTACATAGTCTCGTACATTTCAGTTTTACTTTTTGTTCAGTTTGCACCTTCATTCTTCGTGTGTTCTTCAATAAATGACCAGGTTTCCTACAGAAATGAATTCTTCAGCTCCCCCAGGATGCAGACGTAGCTCTAATTAATTTTTAAAGCAAAAAACTTTCTTCCCACCTCATCAGAAACCATTATTCCTTCCAAACTCCCCATTGTTCATGTTTTATTTAGAAAGACCCGAAACTGTGAAAACACGAACCTCAGGTCACGCAGCAGTTTCTGGCACCTCTGCTCTGATGAGCTTGACCCCCAGGAGCTCGGCCGCCCTTCCTTGTGGTCGGCTGCTTGTCTGGGGGCAGCTGCCAGAAGCTCTGTGTGTGGCGTGGCCCAGTTGTATTGGGAGCCACATCCCAGCGGACCCAGTTCCATGGTCTTTTCTAGGGTCCCATCTGTCTCAGCCTCAGGCAACTGTCCTGCTGAATTGCAATAAAATAAAAATAAAGTTCCTCTTCTTCTTAGTTTGAGATAAAGTTGGAATTTTTCAAAAGGTATTTTCAGTAAGAAACTAAGATAATTAAAAAAAAAAACATTAATGTATAAAAACCAAGGAGTTTTTTTGGATTACAGATTTATTGCAGCAAACAGTGGTGCAGGGGAGGGAAATGCCTAGGTAAATATCACCTCAGTTGCACAGCTTTTAGGGCATTAAATGATGGCTTCCTTTTAGGCTTTCAGGCCATTCATTGATGGCTTCCACTCAGTGANCGGGCCTGCAAGGGAGAGAGCAGGAAGACAAGCACACGCCAATCCCAACCCCGTCGCCCCAGTGCCAAGGGGCCCAGCGCCTCATCCGCTCCTAGAGCCATATCGGGGAAAGAGAAAGGAGCAACCCAGCTCTGATAGCAAGTTACACTTCAATTGATGGAACGTTTAGTCCTCACAGAACACTCCTGTCAAGAGTACCATTAACCGGAAAAGTCCATGTGCTCTCCCCACCCCCAAATTTGGCTGCTACCCAATAGCTCACGACTTTGGGTCTGTGACCAAAAACTTTAAAATTACATAGTCTCGTACATTTCAGTTTTACTTTTTGTTCAGTTTGCACCTTCATTCTTCGTGTGTTCTTCAATAAATGACCAGGTTTCCTACAGAAATGAATTCTTCAGCTCCCCCAGGATGCAGACGTAGCTCTAATTAATTTTTAAAGCAAAAAACTTTCTTCCCACCTCATCAGAAACCATTATTCCTTCCAAACTCCCCATTGTTCATGTTTTATTTAGAAAGACCCGAAACTGTGAAAACACGAACCTCAGGTCACGCAGCAGTTTCTGGCACCTCTGCTCTGATGAGCTTGACCCCCAGGAGCTCGGCCGCCCTTCCTTGTGGTCGGCTGCTTGTCTGGGGGCAGCTGCCAGAAGCTCTGTGTGTGGCGTGGCCCAGTTGTATTGGGAGCCACATCCCAGCGGACCCAGTTCCATGGTCTTTTCTAGGGTCCCATCTGTCTCAGCCTCAGGCAACTGTCCTGCTGAATTGCAATAAAATAAAAATAAAGTTCCTCTTCTTCTTAGTTTGAGATAAAGTTGGAATTTTTCAAAAGGTATTTTCAGTAAGAAACTAAGATAATTAAAAAAAAAAACATTAATGTATAAAAACCAAGGAGTTTTTTTGGATTACAGATTTATTGCAGCAAACAGTGGTGCAGGGGAGGGAAATGCCTAGGTAAATATCACCTCAGTTGCACAGCTTTTAGGGCATTAAATGATGGCTTCCTTTTAGGCTTTCAGGCCATTCATTGATGGCTTCCACTCAGTGATGGTGTCATCCTGTCCCAGAATCAGAAATACCACTTGTGATTTTCTTCTTGCTTTAAGCAGAGGTTTTCATCTAGGGAGGGGGTTGGGGCCGGTTTTAGGCCCTCGGGGACTTTTGGTAAGATCTGGAAACGCTTTGTCAGTCATCACAGTTTCGGGAGAGTGCTGCCAGTGGCATCTGGTAGGCAGGGGCTAGGGATGCTACTAAACATCCTACCTGCACAGGACAGCCCCCCACCACAAGGAGTTATCCTGCCCAAATGTCGATTTTGCTGAGGTTGAGAGAACCTATTTTGAGAACCATATTCTGTATGACAATTAACTGGTGTGGTCAAAGGTTGGTTCTCATTGGAAAAGACACAAAATCACAATTCTATATTAACTAATGAACTAACTAATCATTTCATTCATGTATTAAATATTTTTTGGTATCTACTATGTGCATGGCCTTGCTAAGCAATGAGCAAGACAGACAGACTCTTCCTTTGCAAAGCTTATAGGCAAAGGTAAACAAAAAGCCATTAAACATAAAATTATACAAATATTATTATTTCATTATAATTATGATAATGCCATAAACAAAATATATGGGCAGATAACAAGAATGTATTTGAAAAGAAATCTAGCTTTTAAAAAAATCAATAGAACACTTATATTTTCTAAAAATTAAAAAATTTATTGAAAGAAATTCTTAGTGTTTTATTCCCTGGAACTTTCATCATGACTGTTTTCAATGAGATAGTCTGCTTAGTCGTCCTTGGTTTTCCAAAGGAACATTGTGATTCTCCTTGTTTTCAAACTGTCCATTCTCTTTTCCAAAATATAATAGCCTATTGAAGCTTGTTTGCTACTGAACACAAGCCCTACCCTCCCTGTGGAAACCAGAATGATTCTGGGAAGAGCTGGCTGGGGTTGAAGGGCAACCTTGGGTTAATCCAAGAATTATGACTGAAGTGACAGCCTCCAGTTTCCAGCTGGTGGCCAATTCCTTTTCCTGCAGAAAGATTCTCAGTAAGCAAAAAAATCCATATTTCACAACATGAGTCTATGGTCTTTTTCCAGGGATATTGGTCATGGAAGCCTTCTCTGGGGAAAGGAATGGTTGAGACCTGAAATATGAATCAGCAAAGTTGGGAAAGGTGAGGGCAAGCATCCCAAGAATGTGAAGGTCTATGGGGTGTAAGCTGACATGCCAAAACAATCCTCAGACTTAGTGAATACAGAAAAAGTACTCACTACGGTCTTTTCCTTCCTTCTTTTCAGAGCCGTCACAGCCTTTCTCATACACTTGGTCCAGAACATGTAGCCCTACTTAGGGGGATGGGAATGGTGGCAAAGTTGCTTTACAGTGACTCACTGAATGATAAGCCCCAATCAGCTCTCCTGCAAATCTCTGACAGCAAATGCATGATCACAAATGCATTATAGGAATTATAACAAGGGTGTTCAGAAACAGAGCAGTGAGTATTCTCCACTGAGAATGCATAAGGCTGTGCAGCAAATGTTTATGTCGACCTGGCTGAGGGCCACACCAGGGCAGACTTTCATTTCCTTTTTGAGATCAAAAATTCCATGGACAAGCTAATGAAAACAAGGGACTCCTCTCCTGAAAAAGGCAAGAAAAGTGAAAGTGTAAGTCACTCAGTCATGTCCTTCTCTTTGCGACCCCATGGAAGCCCGCCAGGCTTCTCAGTCCATGGAATTCTCCAGGCAAGAATACTGAAGTAGGTTGCCATTCCCTTCTCAAGGGACCTTCCTTACCCAGGGATCGAACTCCTGCAATGCAGGCAGATTCTTTGCCATCTGAGCAACAAGGGAAAAAGGCAAAGATGCACGTATATTCAAACATTTGCATACAGTTCATAGGTTTCCAGTTCTAGCCTGCATCCATCTCAGGTAAACACAGCTGTGCTGCTCTCAAACTATAACAATGGAACTAACATGACATTGTAAGTCAACTAGTTTATTAAAAAAAGAACACACTCCTGGTAGGAGGCATTGTGTTCTGTCCCGGACATAATGAGTTTGAGGTGCATGTGGCAGGATGTTCAGGTGGAAACATCCCAGGAGCAGTTTAAAGTGCTTCCTGGTTTTGTTTGATTCTGCGTTGTTGTTGTGCTTAGCTGGAAGTGGGTGGGTATGCATCAGTACAATGGGCCGCATCCCAGGAGTCCAGATTCTCCTGTGTCCATATTTAGGAAAAATTTTTTTCATAGAAAAATGTTCATTGTAAAAAATTTTCCTGCGTTTCTGTTTACTTAAAATATGACCCTCCCTTTGCTTTTTTAAGGTCCTTTTCATAATCACTCTCTCCTGCAGAGCCCGATTTTTAAAAATAGGCCAGCCCTGTGGATGTCTGGAGAGCCAGGCTAAGGGGAGAAGCTAAAATATTAAATGTGGTTGAAGGAAACATTGAACAAATCTTCCACTCCCCACGCCATCGGCCTGCTCAAGGGTCAGGCTAAACTGCCTGGAGGAGGCTGAGTCTGTGGGCTGTGCTGCTTTTATTGTCGTTGTTGGGTGTAAGGTCTGGGGGCTATAGAGTGCTGAAGCATGCCCCCTGAAAAGACACCTGAATCCTAATCCCTGGGACCTGTGACTGTCACCCTACGTGGCCTCTGGCCTCACAGGTCCAAAAAGGGTCTTTGCAAATGTGATTAAGGACTTTGACAGAGGGAGATCAACCTGGATCAGCTGCATGGACTCTGAAGGCCACTGCATAGATCCTTATACAAGGGCGGCAGGGTAGATTTGACCCAGAGGAGAAGGCAGATAGAGAGGAGGCGGCAACGTGGCCACAAGGCGAGGCGGCAGCGGCGTGACCGTGAGTCAGGGGACAGCCGCATTCGCCAGAACTGAACAGGGCTCCTCCCCCGAGAGCGCAGTCCTGCTGGCAGCCTGCCCGCAGGCCAGGGAGACTCATTTCAGACTTCTGGCCTTCGGGATTGGGAGAGCATAAACTCCTGTTGTATCAGATCATCAAGTTTGTGGAAGTTTTTTACAGTAGTTGTGGGAAACTAACTGGGGTCTCAACTAGTCGGTAGAAGAGGTGGCGAACAATCCAGATCAGAGCCTATTTGTCTCAGGTTTTTCAAGAAGGTTTCTGCTTTCCATTTTCAACCCCCCAAATTTCTTTCTGAATCCCAATGAATCTTGTCTCACCTTGATACTGTCCTATACAGACGAACTGATTTTGATTTACTAGTACAGAATTCCATTAATATTTTGTTTGTTTTGGCTCCTTCCCCTTCAGCTTATATCCTCTACCTCCAAATAGCCATATACTGTTTGGGAAGAATCAGTTTCTCTCTCTGCCTCTTTCCCCTACCCACTCCCCTTCTACTGTGCTTAATCTGAAAAGTCACATACAGTGAACAGCCTCCTTTTTCTTTTCCTGTGATTTCCTTCTTTCGGTGGTTTAGAGCTGCAAGGCTGCTTGCCCTCAAGTGTTTGAAGCCACCCACACACTTTTGAAGTATTGCCTCCAGCAGCTGACAATCTGACACAATCAAATGGGAGTCGTGAGTGCCACCATCTTTCGCTTCACAAATCCACTATGGAAATGGGTCTGTAGGAGGAAAGGAAAAGGAGAAAATGATATTCCATGACTAGAACTTTTTGAAATGAGAAATAAATTGGGCCATGTTTATTTTAAAATAACCTCTAGTGAGAGTGGGAACTAAAAGCAAATCTACATCAGAGAATCTGGGGCGTCAAAACAATCCACATGAAATCTGTTTGTAGGAAGACCTTCCAGTGCTTCTGGGAGAAATGGTATAGGGAGGACTTTAGGAAGATAATGGCTTCCCTGGTGGCTCAAAAGGTAGTGCATCTGCCTGCAGTGTGGGAGAACTGGGTTCGATCCCTGGGTTGGGAAGATCCCCTGGAGAAGGATGGCAACCCACTCTAGCACTCTTGCCTGGAAAATCCCATGGATGGAGGACCCTGGTAGACTACAGTCCATGGGATTGCAGAGTTGGACATGACTGAGAGACTTCACTTTCACTTTAGGAAGATGGCCAAGAGATAGGGCACCAGGATCTCAGATGAGAACATTATAACCCCAGGGTCAGCTGATTATGGCATATATCAAATCTGGATCACCATCTGCTTTTATAAATAAAGTTTTATTGGAACTCAGTCATGTCCATTCATTTACATGTTGTCTATGGCTAGTTTTGCATTGGAGTTGTAGAGCTGAGTAACTGTGATAGAGACTGAATAGCACATAAAGCCTAAAACATTTACTAGTTTGCTCTTTACAGGAAAATGCCAGTCCCTGATATAACAAAATTGTATCAGCAGTTCTGAGTGCAAAAAGTAAGCTCTACTAAAGAGAAATGCCAAGAATTACCAAGTGTATTAGTTTCTTAACTATATTAAGTAACAGTTCTGAGTGTAAAAAGTAAGCTTTAACAAAAATAAATACCAAGAATTACCAGGAGTATTAATTTCTTCTGTAACAAATTATTACAGACTCAGTTCAGTTCAGTTGCTCAGTTGTGTCCAACTCTTTGCGACCCCATGAATCGCAGCACGCCAGGCCTCCCTGTTCATCACCATCTCCCAGAGTTCACTCAGACTCACATCCATCGAGTCTGTGATGCCATCCAGCCATCTCATCCTCGGTCGTCCCCTTCTCCTCCTGCCCCTAATCCCTCCCAGCATCAGAGTCTTTTCCAGTGAGTCAACTCTTCACATGAGGTGGCCAAAGTACTGGAGTTTCAGCTTTAGCATCATTCCTTCCAAAGAAATCCCAGGGCTGATCTCCTTCAGAATGGACTGGTTGGATCTCCTTGCAGTCCAAGGAACTCTCAAGAGTCTTCTCCAACACCACAGTTCAAAAGCATCAATTCTTCGGCGCTCAGCCTTCTTCACAGTCCAACTCTCACATCCATACATGACCACAGGAAAAACCATAGCCTTGATTAGACGGACCTTAGTC
>SJYW01046390.1:975951-993796 GCA_006410735.1 Raphicerus campestris | reverse complement strand
ATCAAAACTAGGTTAGCCGTGCTGGGGGAAAAGGAGGCAGCTCAGGGGCTTTGAAGATTGCTCTGCACACCATCCACCCACTCCTGAATGTGGCCTTAGGAGGCAGTGATAGCATTATTAATTTTGACAAAAAGTTTTTACAGTTGAAGGAATATACTGAATCCACCGACAACCCTGAACTATCATCTTATAACCCGATTTCTACTTTCCTCATTCAGTTTTGCGTCACTCACCTTTATGGTCCACGTGTAGAAAATCTGGGGAATTTAAGCTATTGTGGCCCTAGTACGGCAAAGTGAACGAAAGACCGACAGAAGGAGGAGGCAAGTCGGCTCCTGCAACCTCTTCGTTGAGGAGCATCAGGCTGGGAAGCCCCTGGGTAGTAACCCCCTGGTAGTAGCCCCTGGGCAGAAAAGCCCCTGAGGCCTTTCAAGGCTGCAAGAATCTCTTTTGTCAGAGAGGATTTTGTTTTGCTTTTCTTTTAAATCTGTGATTTGGAAACAAAGAAGTGTGGCTCTTCACTCTGTGTCTCATCTTGTCCTTTGTTTTATTCTCTTTACCAGATTTCAGACTAAAAGCAGACAAAACTTGGGGAGGGAGGTGGGGGGTGCTAAGGAATGCAGCCTATGTTTCTGCTAGGACTCCTTTTTTTCCCCCATCAAAATATATACCATTTTGACCAGAATTCACAAGCAGGGGTGGAAGGAGTGTGGGGGGAACGTCTTAGTAGAAGTGACAGTTTCTCTTAGGGATTATCCTTGACTGGCACTGAAGCCAAGCAGGGGAGAAAGAATCAGGGAAGTCAGGACTCCTTTCCCGAGCAGGGACGACAGCACCTTGGGGCCATGTCAGGGGGGCCCCCGGGCAGGAGAAAGGAGAAGCCACGGTAGGTGCCAAGCTAGGAGCGCCCTGTGCTCATTTCCTTCCGCCTGAAATACCTAGAATCGCCTTCTTTCTCCTGTGTGAGCCCTGTCTGTTACCTCCAGGAGCTAGGATAAGTCAAAGCTCCACAATCTCCTCTAATTTTAAGATATTTTCTAAGAACTCGTACCTTTGACACACTGGTTTCTTTATTCTCCACTCATTTGTGGCAGAGTTTCCTGCATTCATTAAATGTGACTTGCATTTTCTAAGCTGCACAAGCCTAGTTAAATGGACATCCATAACACTGGTTTTAAAAAATAAAAAGCACTTCTCTAAATGCACTGGAGGGGAGATATAACTTTTCCTTTACCATGTTAGAGTTTCTGGTTGGGACTGACATTAGACAGAATTAGTGGGGGGAAAAAGCATATGAACTTTAATAGCATGTACATGGGAGCCCTCACCAGAAAAAGCCCCGAGGAAGCGACTGGGCTTCCCAGATGCCTCCGTGGTAAAGAATCTGCCAGCAATGCAGAAGATGTAGGTTTGATCTCTGCATCTGGAAGATCCCCTGGAGGAGGGCATGGCAACCCACTCCAGGGTTCTTGCCTGGAGAATCCCTGTGGACAGAGGAGCCTGGTGGGCTACAGTCCATGGGGTCACAAAGAGTCAGACATGACTTAGTGACTAAACAACAGCAAAATGACTAGGCCCAAGTGTTTATATCCTAGGTTGAACAGAATAGCATTTGTGGAAAGGTAACTAAAATATGCAAGGTTTACTATATTAGACATTAAAACTGAGAGCTTTTAAAATGTTTATTGCTGCTGCTGCTGCTAAGTTGCTTCAGACCTGTCCGACTCTGTGCGACCCCGTGGACGGCAGCCCACCAGGCTCCCCCATTAAATCACTTTAAAACAACAATAAGAAAGCTGTTATATATTAACATACATTTTTATGCAAAATATATATTTCAAAAAAATTTTTTTAAAGATTTTAAAAATCCAACCAATAAACCTTAAAAGCAGAGATGTGTGCTTCTAACACATAACCTGAGTGGCTTCCACCCATCAGCCCTATGTGTTCCCTATAAAAAGATCTAAGAGATAAATGAGCATGTTAATTAATTCCATTTGTGGCCTTTCCCACTCATCAGAAACACAGGCATCTCTTCCCTAAAGCTAGAGGAATCTTCATCATGATGTTCATGATATTCAATTTCCAAATGAACAAATAAATAAATAAAAATATTTGAGGAGGTGAAAGGGTTATTTTAATAAGGTCTGTGTGTACAGCTTTCTCTCAGCCTCGACACCATTTCTGTCGATAAAGATGTTTCTTCCTCCAGGCATAGAGGGCAACTTTCACATAGAAATTTTCTCTCTTGCTTTTTAGGAGGAAAAAAAGGTCAGATTCTGGCATCTGCTATTCTTCAAATGCCTTTAGTTCAGTTAATATACCAAAGCAGCATAATTTGGGGCAACGTGTCCGAACTCCTTGAGTACCACTTATTCTGCTGGAACCATTACCCCTGTCAAGTTTCCTTCATCACATTCCAGTGTACTTTGAGTCACAAGCTACTACATGGGCTTGGAAGTCAAAGAGACCTGGGTTTAGATTCCAGTTCCACCACTCGAAAGCTGAGTAATCAGGGTTGACCCTAGAATAGCCTGGGGGTTAGAGGCGCCAATCCCCGTGCAGTTGACAGTTTGAGTCTAACTTTGCAGTTGGGTCTCCATATCCATGGTTTCCCATCCTTGGATTCAACCAGCCTCTGATTATTTGGTACTGTGGTGGTGGTTTGGTCGCTAAGTTGTGTCCGACTCTTGCGACCCCGTGGACTGTAGCCTGCCAGGCTCTTCTGTCCATGGGATTTTCCAGGCAAGAGTACTGGAGTGGGTTGCCATTTCCTTCTCCAGGGGATCTTCCCAACCCAGGGACTGAACCCAGGTCTCCTGTACTGCAGGCAGATTGTTTATCAACTGAGCTATGAGGGAAGCCCTTTGGTACTGTAGTTTTTGGGTTTTTTTTTTAATTTTTTTTAACTGAAAAAAAAAATCCATGTATAAATGGACCTGCATATTTCAAAACCTGTGTTGTTCAAGGGTCAATTGTAGTTGATTTCTCTAGCCTCCTTTGCCTCATATGTAGAGTGGGGATAAGCACATACTTACTGTGCGGAAAAGAGTTAGGTAGCAAGCCTGTGGCAGCTGTCATCAGAAAGACCTGATTACAAGGTCGGCCCTTGGCTGGTGTCTGGGAATTTGGGATTTGAGGAGGGTTTCTACCATTTCCGAATTGATGAGAATGGTTCCCTGGGCCTAAATTGTTTGGGAAGTAATGTGGTTTGTGCTGAACACCTGCTTTCCTTTCTGGAGTCTGGAATTTGGGTGCACACCTGGCAGTGCGCCTGCGTCATCAGCCCCCAGTGGACTGCTGCGCACCGAGTCTCACGCGCTCCTCTGTGAGCAGCGCTCCTCCCGTGTCGCCACGGCCTGCCCTGGGAGAATGAAGCACATCCTGTGTGATTTAGGACTCCCAGAAACTCGTGCTTGAGTTCCTCTAAGCTTTGCCCCACGTGGCTCTTCTCTTTGCTGATTTTGCTTTGTCTCCTTTTGCTGGACTCTCAGCCTTGAATAAGACAGCGTCCCGAGTTCTGTGTGTCCTCCCAGCGAATCACTGAAACACAGCTGGTGGAGAGAGAGGTTGTTTTGAGGACTCTTGTCTTGGTTTGTTCTGGCTGCTATAAAAAAAGAAATAAATAACTACAGATTTGGTAGCTTATTAACCACAGAAATTTATTTCTTACAGCTCTGGAGCTGGGAAGTCAAAGATCAAGCTGCTGCCTACAGTGACTTTCTGAAGGTCCTCTTCTGGGTTTGAAGCTGGTCCCTTCCTACCGGGTCTTCACACGCCGGAAGGGGCAAGGGATCTCTGTGGGTCTGTTATGATGGGCCGCTGACTCCCTGCATGAGCCTTCCTTTAGGACGGAAGCACCTCCCCAAGGCTGCACCTACTAATGCTGTCACCCTTGGGGGTTAAGATTCCATTTCAGCTAACTCCCAGGAAAACTCCCTGGCTCCCTGTTTCTCGTCTCCTTTCTCCCCTTATCTCCCCATTCTTTGTCAGAAAGGTCCAGAACGGTGGCAGGAAGGGCAGGCAGCCATAATGATCAAGTCAGAATTGTGTTTGGCACATGGGGGAAAAGGAAACGACAGGGAGCCTCCACACAGGAGTTATTTTTGTTCTAATACAGAGCTGAATTAATGTTGTCCATTTCAAAGCAATCACCTTGAGAGGCTCAACCCTTTATTAACAATGCTCCAAACATTTTGGGATATTTATTCTTGTAAAGTGAAAGTGTCAGTTAGTCATATCTGACTTTTTGGGACCGTATGGATTGTAGTCTGCCAGGCTTCTCTGTCTGTGGAATTATCTAGGCAAAAGTACTGGAGTGGGTAGCCATTCCCTTCTCCAGGGGATCTTCCCAACCCAGGGATCGAACCCAGGTCTCCTGCACCGCAGGTGGGTTCTTTACTGATTCTGAGCCACCAGGGAAGCCCATTTATTCTTGTAACTGGCTTATAAATCCCTGTTAAAAAAAAAAAAAGAAAGAAAGAAATTCACTGCATCCCTTTGCAGTCACGCTCCATAGAGTATAGCTCCCACCAGGCACCCCTCTGTCGTTCAGTATTTGCCTCCTTAACTGTCCCAGTTCACTGCTCTAAACTGAGAGAGGACTGGCTCAGGGCCTCTAGAGGGAACTGGTCCAGCTATTGGGCTACTACTGATGATCAATGATGCCCAGGAACCCCTGGTCCTGACATCAGTGGGGACAGTAGAAAGTGGAAAAGGAAGGATGAAAAATAAACACATATAGACAGCAAAGCAATACGAGTAAAAAGAAGAAAGCAAAATACGAGAGGAAGGAATTTAAAAAAAATAAAAGCAGAGGAACGGTTTGTGACTCATATTCTCCAGCCTCTGTGGTGCGGCCTGTTGCTCTTTATATTATAGCTGGTTCCCAGCCACCTGGTGAGAGAAGGTGCGGTGGGGTGGGAGAAGGTGAGAGGTGTGAAGAGGGGCTGCCCAGAAGCACTCATTTTGGGTTTTATTATCCACTAAGGAGTTTCTCTCTTGGCAATTAAACTTTGCTCAGAGAAAGTTGGGTTATGAAGCAAGCTACCCGATCTATCAATAAAGAAATCATGTCCTTTCTTTTCAAAGTTCTGAAGCCATTATCTTGGTATGACAGCTGACTACAATAGAATGAATTGTCATATCACTAATGGTGGATTAAGGGATGAATGAGTGAACTAAGTGGGTGGACAGGTCTATTATAACTGAGAATATAGTTTGACTAATAGAAGGAAAGGCTGTGGAACAAAAAAAAATCAAAAAGAAAAGACTGCTTTAAAAAGAGAGATAAATTGATGCAGAGAACTTAAAGGAAAGGTTGTAGGTTGTAAACAAAATACGTAATGATATAGAAAGAAAAAAAAATCCATGGTCCTGTTCTACCCCACCCCACTTATAAAATTCACTGTGTAAGCAAAAGTCACTCCTACATGTGGCTGTGTGTGTGTGTGTGTGTGTGTGTATAAAAACAATTTATTTAAATTACCTGAGTAATATACCTGGTGATGGGAAAGACTGAAGGCAAAAGGAGAAGTGAAATTCGCTCAGTCGTGTCCCCCAAAGATGTTTTACAATGTGGACCATTTTTAGAGTTTTTTCTTGAATCTGTTATAAGGTTGCTTGTTTTCTGTTTTAGTTTCTTGGCCCCGAGGCCTGTAGACCTCAAGTCCCCGACCAGAGAAGGACCCCTCCCGAGGGAGCGGCAGGGGATGAGAGGGTGGCATCACTGACTCAGTGGGCGTGGACTGGAGCAGACTCTGGGCGACAGTGGCGTGCTGCGGTGCGTGAGGTCGCAAAGAGTCAGACACGACTGAGCAAGCAGCCAACAGCGTGCCGGGTACGCTTTCACTCTGTGTATTTGCCTCCAGAGTGTAGAACAAGCCAGACGACTAATGACGGACCCGGAGATTACTGCTGAGTAATTTCAACCTTTAGCTTTAATAGCAAAACAGAAAAAACAAGACATTACTTATTCCTTATTTTCTTATTGTACTTGTTTCTTTTTGGCTGCACGAGGTTTTGCTGCGCAGCAAGCAAGGGGGCCCCTCTTCGTGGCTGCGCGTGGGCTCTGGGGCCCGTGCCCTCGGCCCTTGCGCCTCTTGGGCTTAGCTGCCCCTCGGCGTGTGGAATCTTCCCAGACCAGGGGTCAAACCCCTGTCCCCTGAACTGGCACGTGGGCTGTTCACGGTACCACCAGGGAAGTCCTACTTATTCTTCTTTTAAACAGGTGTGTCTTATAATTCTACTCAATATTTTAACATAAGAAATTTGTTTTAATAGACTAGTTTGACACCTGGGTCACTTGGCAAAAATAGAAGTGGAAAGTGGTAATGTACTCTAATGATAATTGAAAAGCCTTTGGTTCCAGGGAGATGAAAACCTGCTCTCGTGTTTCTTTTACTAATCAATTGACTATCTAAGGGACACGAAAGATTGCAAAAGGCCCTTGCATACAATTAAAATGTTTATATTGGCTTTCATTTCATAAACTGAAAATTCCTACTAAAACTGTTCATACAAATACATTTTAAAACACTTATCACTTTGGTGCCTTGGCACTTACTTAGCTTTGTTATGATGATCTAAGTAGTTCATAGCCTTGACTGCACATTAGAATTATCCGGGGAATCTACAAAAAAATCCTGCTGCCCAGGCAGCAGCTCAGGCCAATAAATCAGAATCTTTTAGTGGAACGTGGTATTTTTAAAAAGCATGCCAGGTGATTCCTGTACATGTGTGCTAAGTCGCTTCAGTGGTGTCTGACTCTTGGCAACCCCATGGCCTGTAAAGCCCACCAGGTTCCTCTGTCTGCGGGATTCTCCAGGCAANGGTGGAATCATAGAAGGGTGAAGGCTCACTCAGAAGCCTGTGCTGGGAGCCTCGCAGCCTTCCCTCACCGTCCACCCAGCCATACTCGCCACACGCAGCGGCTCTGAGTCGCAGCTGGCTCTGAGGGTAATCCAAAAGCTCAAATGGTGAAAGGAAAGTAGGGATTTGTGTTGCTGGAGGAGGTTTTGTGGATTTGCCTGGTTTGGAACTCTGTCAAGACATAAGGCAAAAATAAAAAATAAACTCCAGTCATTACACTATGGCAGATATCTCGTCTGTTTTTTAAACGTGAAAACTTTTCACACACTAGGTATATTGCAAAAATGGCCATCACTTCCCCACATCTGGCTAGGCACATCCTTTCAATGGGAAGTTGAAGTTCCTCCCATCAAGAGGTGGAGTTTGTTTCACTACAGCTGAATTATGGACGTGGACACACGACTAGATTTGGACAAGGAGATCGGCAAATTTACAGCAGAGACAGGCACTCGAGGCCTTGCTGTCTTTCACTGGGGTTGGAACACTGAGGTTACCATGTCAAGGAGCCCCAGCTGGCCTGCTAAAAGATGAGAGGATATGAGGAGCAAATTCAAGGTACCTGGCGTCTGGGTGCCAGTCAGCCACCTGCCAAGAGCCAGACGTACAGGTGAGAAGGTCCTAGGCCAGCCAGCCTCCAGTCCCACCAGCGGTGATCAGAGGCCACATAAGCCCAGCAAAGCCCAGCAAAGACAGCCTGGAGGGGAACCACCACCTTTCCAGTTCTCAGAATTATGAGCTACGTAAATGCTTGTTTTTCCAAGCAAGTAAGTTGCGGGGTAATTTGTTATATGGCAAGAGCTAACTGACAGAGCACTTAACAAATGATTGCTAATTCAGATGTCCAATAAGAGTATGAGGATGCAAAGATAATAATGGATGTTCAGAATAAGGCAAAGAGAAAATTACTAAGTAAAACAGGAGCCGGCAGAAATAAGCAAATTGTTGTCTTTAGGCTGATTTTTCTTCCTGAATTTAGAGAAAAGATTGTGCTGTTTTTTTTTTTTTTTAATAAAATAGCAGCAGAAAACAAATTCATATTTTCGAATTTTGATTTACCTTGTACTTCACCCTACTCTGTGAATCTGCTGAGTTCATGCTGAGCCTCTTTCTTTACTCACCCATCACTCCCCTTCCCCTACCCCTTCCCACCGGTTGCCCCATGCCAGTGTGGACAGGACCAGCGTGTTCCCGTTCAGAAAGAATTCAGGGCTCCTTGGATGACACAGGAAGGACAAGAATTGTTGCTGACACAGAAATAGCATCAGTGGTCTCTGCGTTAATATGAAGCCAGAGAGAAGCCTCTTTAGGAAAGGGATGTGCTGGTTCTGCTGCATCAGATAGAAGCTGGAGCGAGCTGTGGGCGTCTGCAGGAAGTGCTTGGAGCCGTAGTCGAATGAGTGTGCAGGTTCCAGCCATGCTCCTATTTTTAATGTTGGCTTGGCAATATCTTTATTTTCATCTGTTCAAAGAGTATACCTTCTCAGGAAATGGTGAGGATATAAACATAGGCTTAGCATTTGCCTCCCAAAATGCAAACTCCCTAAAGATTTAATTTCTCCAGCAGCCTGTCTGCTAATACTTTATAGCCCATGCCTAGGCAAACTATGATATGAGTTTTTCTGGGATTAATGCATTTTACTTATTTGAAAAGATTTCCAAACTGAAGCAAAGTGAAGAAAGCTTATAAACTAGATTGATATTTTTATACATCTTAGTAACTCAGAACTATGGTATTTTTTAAGAAAAAAATTTATTTTTCTCTGCAAATTAGATTTCAGTGTTCAATGTCCCTCTAGTGTGTACCAGTGAGACCCAAAATCTTTGATTATAGGATTTCCTTAAGTCTTTTCAAAGATGGAAAGACCTTGGGGAAATCCCTGGTGGCACAGTGGTTAGGACTCCGGTTTCAAGGCCAGGGCCGGGGTTTAGTCTCTTGGGGAGTGCACACAAGCTCTGCAGTACAGCCAAAATAGAACTTTAAAGAAAGAAAGGCCTGAAATGTTCAGATCCAGTGGAACCTGAGATTCTATATTTTCAATAGGGTGTCTCCATATATGACCCAGTTTTGGGAATCATGCTGAGAAAATACAACTCATGGAGTCAATCATCTATTTGGCTTTCTATAGTCATAATAAAGTGATTCTTATTTTAAAAAACACATTTTTTACAACCCTACATTTGTGCCTACTCACTGTTAGCATCTGGACTATTTTGAAGCAAAAATACCCCTGACTAGGCTGGAAACATAAAAATCAATATCTGTTGCAGAATGAGTTGTTTGGTGAAATGCTTTTTTGTATCTCTTTGTACCAGACACAGATGTTTGAGCTCACACATATGGATCAATTCTTAGTTGTAAATATAACTTCTTTTTTTTTCCAGTCAAAGTTATAGTTTGATTTACAGTGTCGCTTTAGTTTCAAGTGTATAGCAGAGTGACTCATATGGGTGTGTGTGCATATATATATATAGTCAGATACTTTCCCCTTATATCGAGTATACAGTTCCCTGTGCTATGCAGTAGGTCCTTGTTGGTTATCTGTTTTATATCAGTATGTAGTAATATGTACGTGTTAATCGCAAACTCCTCTCCCCACCCTCCTTGCCCCCTTTAGTAACCGTAAGTTTGTCTTCTCTGAGTCTCTTTCTGTTTTCATTTGTGTCACATTTTAGATTCCACATAAAAGGAATATCGTGATATCTGGCTTTGACTCACTTCACTTGGTATTAAAATCTCTAGGTCCTTCCATGTTACAGCAAATGGCATCTTTTCATGTGAATCTAGCAATTAGTGTTGCCCAGTTGTCATTAGTATTCGCCCCTCCTGGCCATTCTCCCCAGGGAAGAAGGAACAGCTTCAAGCGACTGATGCCCTGTGTTGACAGGAACCTGGGCGTGCAGCGCCTCACCCCTTTCTTGCTCCTTCCCCTTGAAAGTTTCCTGGCTACTGTGTGTGTTTCTTTGTGCTCTTCGGCTATGCCTGGCTAGTCTGTCCTGTCATGTAAATCTGTTTTATCCAGGAGGTCAGTATTATATACCACTTGACTGCAGATGAAAGTCACACGTTTTCTTTATCCGCTTTAGCAGGCCTAGCAGATATATTTTGGCCTCCACCAGACCCAGGCAAGGGAAAAGAGTGTTAGGTAATGGGACCCTCTTCAAATATATCAACATATCCCTGTGAAACCATTACTCTTATTATTTCTGTTTTAGAGATGAGTAAGATAAGGTTCTGGAGAAGGCAATGGCACCCCATTCCAGTACTCTCGCTTGGAAAATCCCATGGACAGAGGAGCCTGGTGAGCTGCATTCCATGGCGTCGCTGAGAGTCAGACACAACTGAGCGACTTCACTTTCACTTTTCACTTTCATGCATTGGAGAAGGAAATGGCAGCCCACTCCAGTGTTCTTGCTTGGAGAATCCCAGGGACGGGGGAGCCTGGTGGGCTGGCGTCTATGGGGTCACACAGAGTCGGACACTACTGAAGCAACTTAGCAGCAGCAGCAGTAGCAAGATAAGGTTCAACAGCTAAATTCTTTTCCCAAGACACTTGAGCCATCAGACCTAATCTTGAGTCTTGCACAGTCAGTTGATTACAAATAATATACTTGAAAAAGATTACACATGGACTTAATAATGTGTCAATATTAGTTCATTAATTATGACAAATATACTACACTGTTAGATAGTATAGGGGAAACTGGGCACAGGGTATATGGGAATTCTTTCCACTGGCATCACGGTGTTTTTGAGACTAAAACTATTCAAAAAATAAAGTTTATTTTAAAAAGATTACATATGAAATGAGTACACTGTAGGAAAGGATACTGTTCCTGTTTTGTTTTGTTTTGTTTTCTGGCTGCTAAATGAAAAATAATAAAACTTGTAGTTTGAATGTGTCTGGAGTGCCTCGTTTCCAGCTCTGGCAGATTTCGGGGCTGGGAAGGCTTTAAACGTGGGCCTGATCCGAATCACAGCTCCATGGCTTGCTGCCAGTTGCTTAGCCTCTCTGAGTCTCGGCTTCCTCGCCTGTTAAAGGGACCAATACCTGATTAAGAAGACAGATGACTGTGTTGACATACGTTAGTGGCCGTAATAATAGTGCCCAAAACAGTGAGCACCCGGAACGGTGCCTGGCATGGGCTAAGTGCCCCATCCTCTGCTCTGCACCCCATGCAGATTCAGCGTGCCTGCCGTGGAGTCAAGTCTGCTTTTTATTTGCTCCTGAAGTGATTCCGATGGTTCAGGAACCACTCGAGAAGGCCAGCCCCACTTGCGAGCACAGTACTTCCCTTGACTCCCTGGATAGTCAGCAACAGCCTCCCTGACGGGATTTCGAAGCTCACGCTCCCCTGAGGCTTTTCCCTGGTTTCTCCGTGCAGTCATCGTCTGGCGTCACTCTCTTCACAGACAAGGGATACTTGGCAGTCCTGAGTTCAAGAAAAGGTCCCATCAACTCTGTTTACTTCCTCTCATTTATCTCGCTCTGTGTTCTTTCAACTGTAATTCCTGAAGAATTTCAAAGAGTAAGGAATTATTTCCAATGTGTTGGAATTACATTCTTGCCACATATACTAATTTTACTGTTATAACTATACAACCAGTAATTCCTTGCAAATGTATGCAGCACTGTGTCATCACAGAACAAAATAATAGACGTTTGAAATCCATCAATACGCTCCTGCCTTGAATTCTGCCAATATCCCATGACTTCTCCTGGCTCCAACATGCTTAAGGAGCTTCTCCTGGCTCCAACTTGAAATGATTTTTTTAAACTCTTATTTTATTTTATAATTGCAGTTGTTAAAGGTAAATAATAGTCTGAGTTCCCCTCTGTATTGTTTTTTCATAGAAGCTGTTGCTTCTTCTGTTACTTCAGGAAGAAGTGAATAGTGGTTGTTCATGTGGTACCCACTGAAAAACCAACCTCCTTTTTTCTCTGATGCTGTTATAGACCTAAATTCTTTGGAAATTGCTCTCTGGGGTGTATTTCTTGGAGGATAGCTACACTGAGTTCAACCTTATAACACACTGAATTTCCAAGAAATTTAAGCTTAATGTCCCAAGGAATACTGAGAACTTGAACCAACCCAAACATGAAAACCCCACAAAGACTGAAGGATAAGTTCAACCTCATCTTCACTAAACAAGTGCAGGCCGGACATCATTATCTCCACCATGTCTGAATACGTGGTTGGATGATGGGTGGTGCCTGGGCATCCATGTTTTATAGTTTCCTTTGAAAATATTCTGATTATCATTGAATTTTCAAATAGCTTTTTATGGGTCCAAATGTTGATAAAGAAAGAGATGTACAAAGACCTTGATGTCTCTGTGTTGGAAATGAACGCACTTTAGTGTCTTCTTTCTATCTATTGAGTCAGGAATAGAAGGAACTAGAATTTGACTGCTTAGTGCTTTGGGGTTTTGAGAGGAAAAACATTTTTATTTTATTAAATTTGTTTTTTTAAGTTTTTTGGCCATGTGGCAAATGGGATCTTAGTTCCCGACCTGGGCTGGCACCCATGCCTCCTGCAGTGAAAGCAAGGAGTCTTAACCACTGGACGCCTCGGGAAGTCCCAGAAAAACATTTTTAGAGATCATCACTAATAATTCATAAATGAAAGAACTTTTCCAGATCAAAGAAATTCAATATTCTTGTTTATAACTTACCTTTAAATTTTGTCAGTGCCTTTGAAATGTTTGCCTACCGTGAATCACTTTGAATGATTA
This sequence comes from Raphicerus campestris, assembly GCA_006410735.1. Taxonomy (NCBI): domain Eukaryota; kingdom Metazoa; phylum Chordata; class Mammalia; order Artiodactyla; family Bovidae; genus Raphicerus; species Raphicerus campestris. The sequence goes on along the minus strand of SJYW01046390.1, from coordinate 981,192 downwards.
TTTTAAATGATTAATGATAGCTGAGTGCTCTGTAATACAAAGGTTGATGGTGGTACCCCAGCCCCATGTTGGCCTTCCTCAGAAGACCTCATCTGGAGGATTATGATCAGTATAGAATAACTTTTTAAACAAATGATATTTTAGATTGTTGGCTTGGGGATATGTACGCTTGCATTTAGTATCTTTTGTCTTTAATGTAGATTATTTTATCTGAGCATGGGAGAACAAAAAGAATGATTTTAGCCTACAGCTTCTCTGTGATGATGATGGAAATTCAGAAAGAAGAGTGATTTTCTCTGCTGTTGACGGCAAGCTCCCTTGCCGCAGAATCTGAAGGAATGACAAATGAAGGGATCCTCACGCTGCCTGTGTGCTTTACAAATCAGAAATGACATTCCTTTCCTGGAGTGGGATGCTTTTTAAATGTGATTTTATGCTTTCTGAAAGCTATGGTTTCTTCATCCAATAGTGTATTTTTGGAGGTTGGAATTATTTGGGGGTAATTTTTTCAAATACATATATATACACATGCATACGTACACATACTCCACACTCACTTTTAAATTTATGAATTGGAGTTATAGGATAAATTTGATTTAAAAATTGACCAAGTAGACAAAATTACTTTGGAAAGTTCATGGAGGGTAGGTAGTGATCACCAGGTTCTCTACCTGTTTCTTTTATTAGTGTGAATCTTAGAAAAGGCAAAGAAGGAAACAGAACGAACACTGTGGGCAAGAATTTAAGTGAAAAAGATAACTGGATTGTTATGTTATCTTTATTTTCAGTATGCTGCTGCTACATAGGCATGATGTGACCTTTCATCAGCATCATTTGATGATTCATATTAACTCATAAATAAGACATTGCTTTTTTGAACCATTGTTGAAGTCATATTTCCTATAGAGATCAAAAAGTTAAGGAAGATATTTGTTTTCTACAAGGTAAGAAATGCATATAAAACCTGGTAAATTAATTTATTATTACCCATTATATAGATTTTGTTTAACCTCTCCATTTTATTCTCAGTATGGATGGTAGACTATGATAATTGAAACACATTTTAAAATACTTAAATGATTCATTTCTGGCTAAGAGAAAACTAACTCAAAATTAAACATAATCTTATACTGATTTATTTTCAAAAAGCAAAAAAATCTACAGAGCTATAATTTATACCAAATTCACAAGTATATAGTAAACACAAAATATTGTTTTGAGATCTACTGAGTTGAATTTATAAAATACCATTTATTTCATCTTAAATTTCAAATTAATGCTGTGAAAGTAGAAACCTAGGAACTTTTGTACGGTAATTTAACAACTGTATGAAATTGATTCTAAATACTATATAGGAGGGACTTCCCTGGTGGTCCAGTGTCTAAAACTTCAGGTTACCAGTGCAGGAGGCCTGGGGTTCAATTCCTGGTCAGGGAACTAGATACCATATGCAGCAACTAAAGATCCCACATGCTGCAAGAAAGACCAGGTGCAGCCAAATAAATAAATAAATAAATAAATAATTTTTAAATAGACTGTGTAAGAAACCAGACAAGTCTACTTGAGTTGGAGGAGTTAGGTCCCAGCTTCCAGGTCAAATAGTATGAGTATTAAGTGATACTACTGTTTGCTCAGCTTGAAAATTAGAAATTTTTTGTAAAACTGCTTGTCACTGACATCCCTGCTCGTGAGAATTAGTCATTTATGCTTCAGATTCTTCCTGATACAACTTTGAACTCATCTAAGGGATATCATGTCTCAGCAACGTTTAGCCCAAGATGTTTAGTCCAAAGATGCCAGTTAAACTCAAACTGTATTTGCATATTAAGTTTCCCTGTGTTCATGGAGCCAAAGAAATTTAGCTACAGTGTGCTTTCTCAGTCACAAATATAATGGTGACACACTGCTTAAAAACCTTTCAGGAAAGTCAATGATCTGGCCCCAGTCCACACTTTATTCTTACTCCTGATACTCCTATGTGCAGCATATTCAGCTTCTCCTTTTATCCCCGAATACTATGTTTAAAGAATGGGAAAGACTAGAGATCTCTTCAAGAAAATTNTAGTGCTTTGGGGTTTTGAGAGGAAAAACATTTTTATTTTATTAAATTTGTTTTTTTAAGTTTTTTGGCCATGTGGCAAATGGGATCTTAGTTCCCGACCTGGGCTGGCACCCATGCCTCCTGCAGTGAAAGCAAGGAGTCTTAACCACTGGACGCCTCGGGAAGTCCCAGAAAAACATTTTTAGAGATCATCACTAATAATTCATAAATGAAAGAACTTTTCCAGATCAAAGAAATTCAATATTCTTGTTTATAACTTACCTTTAAATTTTGTCAGTGCCTTTGAAATGTTTGCCTACCGTGAATCACTTTGAATGATTATTTTAAATGATTAATGACAGCTGAGTGCTCTGTGATAAAAAGGTTGATGGTGGTACCCCAGCCCCATGTTGGCCTTCCTCAGAAGACCTCATCTGGAGGATTATGATCAGTATAGAATAACTTTTTAAACAAATGATATTTTAGATTGTTGGCTTGGGGATATGTACGCTTGCATTTAGTATCTTTTGTCTTTAATGTAGATTATTTTATCTGAGCATGGGAGAACAAAAAGAATGATTTTAGCCTACAGCTTCTCTGTGATGATGATGGAAATTCAGAAAGAAGAGTGATTTTCTCTGCTGTTGACGGCAAGCTCCCTTGCCGCAGAATCTGAAGGAATGACAAATGAAGGGATCCTCACGCTGCCTGTGTGCTTTACAAATCAGAAATGACATTCCTTTCCTGGAGTGGGATGCTTTTTAAATGTGATTTTATGCTTTCTGAAAGCTATGGTTTCTTCATCCAATAGTGTATTTTTGGAGGTTGGAATTATTTGGGGGTAATTTTTTCAAATACATGTATATACACATGCATACATACACATACTCCACACTCACTTTTTAATTTATGAATTGGAGTTATAGGATAAATTTGATTTAAAAATTGACCAAGTAGACAAAATTACTTTGGAAAGTTCATGGAGGGTAGGTAGTGATCACCAGNGTAATTTTTTCAAATACATATATATACACATGCATACGTACACATACTCCACACTCACTTTTAAATTTATGAATTGGAGTTATAGGATAAATTTGATTTAAAAATTGACCAAGTAGACAAAATTACTTTGGAAAGTTCATGGAGGGTAGGTAGTGATCACCAGGTTCTCTACCTGTTTCTTTTATTAGTGTGAATCTTAGAAAAGGCAAAGAAGGAAACAGAACGAACACTGTGGGCAAGAATTTAAGTGAAAAAGATAACTGGATTGTTATGTTATCTTTATTTTCAGTATGCTGCTGCTACATAGGCATGATGTGACCTTTCATCAGCATCATTTGATGATTCATATTAACTCATAAATAAGACATTGCTTTTTTGAACCATTGTTGAAGTCATATTTCCTATAGAGATCAAAAAGTTAAGGAAGATATTTGTTTTCTACAAGGTAAGAAATGCATATAAAACCTGGTAAATTAATTTATTATTACCCATTATATAGATTTTGTTTAACCTCTCCATTTTATTCTCAGTATGGATGGTAGACTATGATAATTGAAACACATTTTAAAATACTTAAATGATTCATTTCTGGCTAAGAGAAAACTAACTCAAAATTAAACGTAATCTTATACTGATTTATTTTCAAAAAGCAAAAAAATCTACAGAGCTATAATTTATACCAAATTCACAAGTATATAGTAAACACAAAATATTGTTTTGAGATCTACTGAGTTGAATTTATAAAATACCATTTATTTCATCTTAAATTTCAAATTAATGCTGTGAAAGTAGAAACCTAGGAACTTTTGTACGGTAATTTAACAACTGTATGAAATTGATTCTAAATACTATATAGGAGGGACTTCCCTGGTGGTCCAGTGTCTAAAACTTCAGGTTATCAATGCAGGAGGCCTGGGGTTCAATTCCTGGTCAGGGAACTAGATACCATATGCAGCAACTAAAGATCCCACATGCTGCAAGAAAGACCAGGTGCAGCCAAATAAATAAATAAATAAATAAATAATTTTTAAATAGACTGTGTAAGAAACCAGACAAGTCTACTTGAGTTGGAGGAGTTAGGTCCCAGCTTCCAGGTCAAATAGTATGAGTATTAAATGATACTACTGTTTGCTCAGCTTGAAAATTAGAAATTTTTTGTAAAACTGCTTGTCACTGACATCCCTGCTCGTGAGAATTAGTCATTTATGCTTCAGATTCTTCCTGATACAACTTTGAACTCATCTAAGGGATATCATGTCTCAGCAACGTTTAGCCCAAGATGTTTAGTCCAAAGATGCCAGTTAAACTCAAACTGTATTTGCATATTAAGTTTCCCTGTGTTCATGGAGCCAAAGAAATTTAGCTACAGTGTGCTTTCTCAGTCACAAATATAATGGTGACACACTGCTTAAAAACCTTTCAGGAAAGTCAATGATCTGGCCCCAGTCCACACTTTATTCTTACTCCTGATACTCCTATGTGCAGCATATTCAGCTTCTCCTTTTATCCCCGAATACTATGTTTAAAGAATGGGAAAGACTAGAGATCTCTTCAAGAAAATTAGAGATATCAAGGGAACATGTCATTCAAAGATGGGCTCGGTAAAGGACAGAAATGGTCTGGACCTAACAGAAGCAGAAGATATTAAGAAGAGATGGCAAGAATACACGGAAGAACTGTACAAAAAAGATTTTCAAGACCCAGATAATCATGATGGTGTGATCACTCATCTAGAACCAGACATCTTGGAATGTGAAGTCAAGTGGGCCTTAGAAAGCATCACTATGAACAAAGCTAGTGAAGGTGATGGAATTCCAGTGGAGCTGTTTCAAATCCTGAAAGATGATGCTGTGAAAGTGCTGCACTCAATATGCCAGCAACTTTGGAAAACTCAGCAGTGGCCACAGGACTGGAAAAGGTCAGTTTTCATTCCAATCCCAAAGAAAGGCAATGCCAAAGAATGCTCAAACTACCGCACAATTGCACTCATCTCACATGCTAGTAAAGTAATGCTCAAAATTCTCCAAGCCAGGCTTCAGCAATACGTGAACCGTGAACTTCCTGATGTTCAAGCTGGTTTTAGAAAAGGCAGAGGAACCAGAGATCAAATTGCCAACATCTGCTGGATCATGGAAAAAGCAAGAGAGTTCCAGAAAAACATCTATTTCTGCTTTATTGACTATGCCAAAGCCTTT
>SJYW01046390.1:922423-975072 GCA_006410735.1 Raphicerus campestris | reverse complement strand
AGGTATATTAACAATGTAAAAAGAAACAAATACTTTTTTTCCATTAGACAATTGGCATGACAAAGGTTGAGTGCTTTTCCACACATCTGCTATAGATCATAAGCCTGTTAAAATAAGAGGACTTTTTTCTTTTTTCCAGTCATTAGGCCACTGCTGGAGAGAAATAACTGAAACATCTGCTTCTGTATCCACTAATCCTTCAAATTGTCTATTTTCAATAATCAGTGACATTGAAGGGCGAGAGTCATTAATAAGCATTTCCCAAAATATACTTTGTCCTGTACTTCCAAAACCACCGACTCTCTCATTTGAATATGAAGGAAACGGGTGATAAGGTAACAAAAGAAGTTGTGCAATCCATTCCCCTGCCAGTAAAGAAAGAGTTTGAGTTGTAGAGACCATAATTAAAATTTCACCGACATAGTCAGAATCAATTACTCCTGGGAATACAGTCAGTCCTCTTAATGCTGCACTACTTCTCCCCAAAAACAAACCAAAAGTTCCTCTTGGCAATGGGCCAAAAACATTAGTCCATAGTTTATAAACACCTCCTCTTGGGGCGCTGGAAAATCATCATCATCATAGAACAGAGAAGCAGGAAATGTAAACCGCCGATTTTCTCTCCCTACTTCAGCTTTGTCAGCAGCCACCGGGAATAGGGATGCATAAGGTGGTGCAGAATGGTTAACAGCCTTGGAAGTTCATTTTCTATTTAATAAAACCTTCCAAAAGGCAGCAGTCAATGCCTCTACAGAATCTGAATCCTCCCCCTTAACTCACTTCTCCATCTGTCTCGGTGGATGAATCTGTACTATCATCCGGAGGCTTGGGCGGAGGCCAAGGTGAAGGCCCCTCCTCACTGTCAGCAATCATTAATTTAAAAGCCTGTGTTATGGCACTACATAAAGTCCACAGCTTTAAAGAAATCACATTTCCTTTTTGATGCTGCCTTCTTAACTCCTTTAGTATCTTTTTCCATTCCTTTAAATTCAACTGTATTTCTGTTTGATATTTAAACCAATAGCAATGCTTCTCTATAAGACAGAACAACTCACTCAAACGGCAAGTAGACGTTTTAACTCCTATAGAATGCAGGAGCCCCTTAACCAGCGACATATATTGTGACCTTAAAGACGGGGAATTCCCCATGGTTTTTTCTTTTTCTTTTCTCTTATTTTTCTTTTTTATTTTTCTTTTTCCCGAAAGTCTCCCTTACAGTGTCCCGCCCTGCCGGAGTGCCTACCCTTTCGGTTCTATTCTTTTTTTTTCTTTTTTTTTCTGAAAGTCCCCCTTTCAGCTTTCCGCCCTGGGGTGCTTACCCTTTCGGTTCCGTCGTGCACCGCATTGAGCGCCAGATGCTAGCGACGGAATGAAACACCAGCACGGCCGAGTGGTTTGACTCTTTTTCTTTATTCTTCTTATTCTCCTCTTATTCTCTTATTCTCCCCTGCTACTTGCAGCTGCCTTATTTTATATCTTTTCCACAACAACTTACAGGGCAAGTTGCCAAACACTATGATTCAATGACTATACAATGCGCAGGCGCGGGGCGAGATAACCTTTACCTTAACTTATTTACTGCAGCTAAGACTTTGTTTTGGGGCACTTCCTTATCAACTCAGAATCCTTGTGACACTGGGTCTGTTCCTTTTTGAAGGACCAGAGAAACATCCTTGTGTGCAAGAGTCTTCCCAGCCTCCCTTATACTTTGTTCCCTACAGAGAAACACAAATTAGGGAAAAGAACAAAAACAAACTCAGCCATGGAAATGCTAATCAAAAGAAAAAGTGCAATGACTACATTGATGCTAAAAAAAAAAGAGAGAATTCCAAAGAAAATCATGTTACCAAGGAAAAAAAAGGTATTTTAAATATGATGCTGGAGTCAGTTCATCTAAAGGACAAAATCATGAATATCTATGTACCTAGTAACAGAGATTTAAGATAAGTTGAAAAATTAAATATTTAAGAGAAAAGAGTCTTATCTACCACTTTCATAAAATACTTTAACACTTTTTACTAAGTAAGTAATAGAAGATCTGAAGAGAAAATCAATAAGTATATATATAGTAAATTTGAATAACACTATCAATCAATCTGAACTAAATATCATTTATAATATATTTCACCCAACAACAATAAAGTATACATTCCTTTCAACATTTAGAATATTTTCCAAAATATGGTTGATCATAAAATTTTCTCAATAAATTTAAAATAATTTTAGTCATGAAAACTGTGATGTTTGACCATAATTAGAAAGTTATGGTTAGAAATTAGTAACAGAAAATTATTTGAAAAATTTCCAAATATTTTAAACTAAATAAAATACTTCTAAAATAAGCCACATATCAAAATAAAACTTAGAACAAAATTAAAATATATTGTGAACTGAATAAAGAAGAAAATAAACCATCAGTTCAGTACAGCTGCTCAGTCGTGTCCCACTCTGCAACCTCATCAACTGCAGCATGCTAGGCCTCCCTGTCCACCACCAACTCCCAGAGTTCACTCAAACTCACATCCATCGAGTCACTGATGCCATCCAGCCATCTCATTCTCTGGCATCTCCTTCTTCTCCTGCCCCCAATCCCTCCCAGCACCAGAGTATTTTCCAATGAGTCAGTTCTTCGCAGGAGGTGGCCAAAGTACTGAAGTTTCAGCTTTAACATCATTCCTTCCAGAGAACACTCGGGGCTGATCTCCTTCAGAATGGACTGATTGGATCTCCTTGCAGTGAAAGGAAATCTCAAGAGTTTTCTCCAACACCACAGTTTCAAAGCATCAATTCTTTAGCGCTCTGCCTTCTTCACAGTCCAGCTGTCACATCCACACATAACCACTGGAAAAAACCATAGCCTTGAGTAGATAGACCTTTGTTGGCAAAGTAATGTATCTGCTTTTGAATATGTTGTCTATGTTGGTTGCCAGGGTCCAGCCCCAGTGGATCCAGGGTGATTCGAAGGTGGGGACGGAATCAGTGTTCTACGAAAACACATTTAATTACAGATATATAGAGAGATTAGAAATGGATAGTGTAGTAGGAAATATTAGTGGAGAGAAAGAGGCTGAATAATTTGGTTTATGTGGAATATCAATCACCATCTACATAGGCCACAGGCATCTTTTCATTCTCCCAAAGGAGAGGAGACACTGAGGCCTCCCCGGTCCGATCTTAGAAGCTCAGGCAAAACTAGCAGGCTTGGTTAGTACCCTCATACCAGATGGGGATTCAGCCAGAAAAACGGGGAGCAAGAAAGAAATGACAAGGGGAAATCAGTCTTTCCAGAAACTGATCCCATTTCTTTATTTTTTAGGTTTGCTTATATACCTTTTGTTACATATAGGGATGAATACAGAGTCACGCGGGGGTGAGCAGTCTTGACCTTTATCAAAATCAGGTGCTTTACATAAAAAAAGGTCTTAGGGGTTTTACATCATCGTCTGGCCATGAGGCCTGCTGACATTTTAAGACCTTTTCTTTCTGATAACCAAAAAACTTATTTTTTCCAAGGGTGTTTTCTCTTAAACCAGGTGCCACCCTCTGAAGATAGCAGATAAAGTTGCATTCCTATAGGGTGAGAGTGTAATGGGTCACAATCAAGAGAGGAATTTGCTTAAACCAAGGTTAACATGATCAATCTTAAATATTAATACTTATTTCTCCTATATACTAGTTATATTCATTATAAGAGCAGGGAATATGGAGATTTAGCAGCAACCATCAGCCCAACAAATGAAAATCCTTCACCAATGTTCCTCTTAAGATCTATTTAGTCTTAAGATAGTGATAAAGTTACATTTTAACATAGCAAGGACACAATGATTTATAACAAAGTATAGTGATCTATAACAAAAGAGAAAATTTATTAACTCAAAAAGTCTAGTATTGANCCCAAGACTAAAACTTGCCTCTTACCTAATGCCAGTGAAAGAGAAGAATCACTCATTCTGTGACCCTCCTATGGAAGTGAGAATAGTAAAGGCTGCTGGTACAAAAATGTAGTCAGAGGGACTTCCCTGCTGGCCCAGTGGCTAAGACTCTGAGCTTCCAACGGAGGGGCCTGCATTTGATCCCTGATCATGGAACTAGATCTCACATGCCACAGCTAAAAGTTTGCCTGCCGCAGCTAGATACCGCATGCCTCAGCAGATCCCGCCTGCTGTAGCAGATCCCGTGTCCTGTAGCTAGGTCCTNTTCAGGTGCCTAAGGATATGGAAGCCTGGAGGCAATCATTGACTCAACAATGAGAAAAGCCCTATGTTAATTAAACTATGTTAATTAAGACTCTCAAAATACTCCAAAATTATCTGTGCTGTTTATGGTTGAGAGGCAGTAAACAATCATGTTCCTAGTGGCAGGAGTATGGATAATCCTGTTACACAAGCTAGTGTGCCAGCAGAGAGGTTTGACCTGAGACATATTTGTCCAACCCAGGGCAGGGAATTAGCAGCAATTATTGGCACAATAAATGAAAAACCCTTCACCAATATAATTCCTAACCAACCCACTATACTAATATTTCTAACTAGACTCTGGCTTTGGGGATAGATGCTCAGGAACAGGGGGTTTCCTGAGGCTTGATCACACCTTTGCATATGCCAAGCCTCCTTCCCCATGACCTTTGCCATGGGCGGAGTTTCTCACGTTGGCTCCCTGCAGTTGGTCATCACTTTTCTTCCAAGGATTAAGCATCTTTTAATTTCATGGCTATAATCACCATCTGCAGTGATTTTGGAGCCGCAAAAAATAAGCCTGACACTGTTTCCACTGTTTCTCCAACTATTTCCCATAAATGATGGGACCAGATGCCATGATCGTCATTTTCAGAACTTTGATCTTTAAGCCAACGTTTTCATTCTCCTCTTTCACTTTCATCAAGAGGTCTTTTAGTTCCTCTTCACTTTCTGCCGTAAGAGTGGGGTCATCTGCATATCTGAAGCTATTGTTATTTCTCCTGACAATCTTGATTCCACCTTGTGCTTCTTCCAGCCCGGCGTTTCTCATGATGTACTCTGCATATCAGTTAAATAAGCAGAGTGACAATAGACAGCCTTGACGTACTCCTTTTCCTATTTGGAAAGAGTCTGTTGTTCCATGTCCAGTTCTAACTGTTGCTTCCTGAACTGCACGTAGGTTCCTCAAAAGACAGGTCAGGTGGTCTGACATTCCCATCTCTTTCAGAATTTTCCACTGTTGATTGCTATCCACTCAGTCAAAGGCTTTAGTATAGTCAATAAAGCAGAAATATATATATATATATATATATNAGGAGAGACTGGTCTGTGGAGAGGGACACCGGTGACCACTCTAATTCTATAGTAACAGGCTGCCTCGCAGAACATCACCCAGAATGCACAAATCAGACTCAGGACACCTGCCGGCTGACTGGAAAGTGAAGATGTCCTGTTGGAGAGGGGACATACAGTGCCAATAACTGGGTTTGGGGTATGGAGTTTTATAAAGGTAGGGGAGATTCACACAGGGAAACCCAGAAAGAGGAAAGACTTTGGGAGAGAGATGGAAATTTGAAGACAAAAGAAGAAATTTAGAACAGTGGGGAAATCAAACAGGATCAGGTGAATGTTTTAAATGATCGAATCAGAATGGTAAAATTTTACATGATTTTAACTTGTTTTTAAATTTATTTATTTCATTATTATTATTTTGCCACACCATGTGGCTTTTAGGGTCTCAGTTCTCTGGCCAGGGATGGAACCCATGCCCCTATATTGAAAGTGCAAGAGTCTAAACTGATGGACTGTTATGATTCTAATCTAACTTTTAATTAAATCTTTTAAACTAATCTGCGTGATTTTAATCTTTTAATTTATCTATATTTTCTATATGGTCATTTTAATCCACATGATTAATCTTTTAATTAATCTACATGATCTTAATTTTTAATTTACCTATATTTTCTAATTTTTTGAAATGCATGTGTATCATCTAATTTTTATAAGTAGAAGAAATTTTTAAAAGATGAAGAGTTTTTAATTGAGATGATGACTATTAAAAAAATAAATAAAAATCCAAATTGGCCATCACCAGGGTATTGGAAAAATGTATCAGAGTGAAAAATATTCTTACTCTTGGAAAAACAAATTAAAGAAAAAAAAGATCTCAGGTTAAAAAAAATTGATAAAGAAAAAATATTACAAAGAAAAGGACAGCTAGATGCAGTTTAAGAATATCATCAAATGAAAAGGCATTTAAAGTGTCTATGATAATAATTACACTGTTTAAAATTACTTATTTTTAGAAAAATTTCTCTCAATTTTTACAGCTTACAAGAAAATAGTCACAGATGTTAAATTAATGAATTAAATGTTAAAAATTAATTTCATTGATAATAAATTAATGTTAAATTAATAAACACAAAATTCATAAATTAAACAATAGAAATATTATAGATTCTGGATATGTATATTTTATAAAGAGATTTATCCTGACTTTTCAACATCAGCCAGTTTTTCAATCATTGTCAAAGACAGAAAAAGGAATCAAAGTTAAAGAGAGAAAAAGGAAGTTATTAGTTAGAGATGAATAATTGTTCACGGAAATGAACTCCTCTGAAGGAATATTCTGAAGGTAATTCTTAGTATCAGAATTTTAAGTTGCTAAAAGTTCACCATGCCAGGAGAAGTTGACCACTGGCCAGGCATTGTTTTCTCTCTTCGTGTGGTCATACAACAAATCATTTTTTCTTTTCCTAATTGGCTCTGCTGGGTCCTTGTTGCTGCACAGGCCTGTCTCCAGCTTCCACGAGCGGAAGCTGAGCTCTAGCTGCGGTGTGCCAGCTTCCTGTCAGGCTGGCAGAGCACAGGCTCTAGGCACGGGGGTGCCACGGCTGAGGCACACAGGCTTCATTGCTCCGTGGCATGTGAAATCTTCCTGAACCAGGCATAGATCTTGAGTTCCTGGCACTGGCAAGCAGAGTCTTAACCGTTGGGTCACCAGGGAAGTCCAAAAGTTTCACAGACTTTTAATGTGTGAAGAACAAAAAAGAGGTAATAAGCCTTAAATTAAAAGAGCATATTCAACATAAATTTTGGTATGCTTTTTTATGTAGGAAAAAAAAGGAAAGGAGTTGTATTCCTTACAATTGCCTTGCTTGAGAGGTTTGTGTTTCTCATCCAGGCATTTTGTAGTTGAGGATCATGAGGTTCAGAGAAAGTAAGTAAATCACTGGAAGGTAACCCAGGGCGGTACTGGAGTGACTCTGAAACCAGTGCTCTTTTCCAAGCAAACAGCTCCTAAGGGTCAGTCATTCAGGCATCAGTTTCAGAAACTGTTATACCTGAATGCCATAGTAATAAGCATATTAACTTCTCAATTCAATTTAAAATTTTTAAATATTTATTTAAAAAGAAAATTGTATTACTACTATAAATGGAATCTAGTATCAGTGATACTAGATACTCTAGATACTCTTCCAACAACTCAAGAGAAGACTCTACACATGGACATCACCAGGTGGCCAACTGAAATCAGATTGATTATATTCTTTGCAGTCAAAGATGGAGAAGCTCTATACAGTCAGCAAAAACAGGACCGGGAGCTGACTATGGCTCAGATCATGAACTCCTTATTGCCAAATTCAGACTTAAATTGAAGAAAATGAGGAAAACCACTAGACCATTCAGGTATGACCTAAATCAAATCCCTGACGATTATACAGTGGAAGTGACAAAGAGATTTAAGGGACTAGATCTGATAGACAGAGTGCCTGATGAACTATGGACAAAGGTTCGTGACATTGTACAGGAGACAGGGATCAAGACCATCCCCAAGAAAAAGAAATGCAAAAAAGCAAAATGGCTGTCTGAGGAGGCCTTACAAATAGCTGTGAAAAGAAGAGAAGCAAAAAGCAAAGCAGAAAAGAAAAGATATACCCATTTGAATGCAGAGTTCCAAAGAATAGCAAGGAGAGACAAGAAAGCCTTCCTTAGGGATCAATGCAAAGAAATAGAGGAAAAAATTAGAATGGGCAAGACTAGAGATCTCTTCAAGAAAATTAGAGATACCAACGGAACATTTCATGTAAAGACGGGCTCAATAAAGGACAGAAATGGTACGAACCTAACAGAACAGAAGATATTAAGAAGAGGTGACAAGAATACACAGAAGAACTGTACAAAAAAGGTCTACATGACGCAGATAATCACAATGGTGTGCTCACTCACCTGGAGCCAGACAAGCTGGAATGTGACATCAAGGGCCTTAGGAAATATTACTATGAACAAAGCTAGTGGAGGTGATGGAATTCCAGTTGAGCTATTTCAAATCCTAAAAGATGATGCTGTGAAAGTGCTGCACTCAATATGTCAGCAAATTTGGAAAACAGCAGTGGCCACAGGACTGGAAAAGGTCAGTTTTCATTCTAATCCCAAAGAAAGGTGATGCCAAAGAATGCTCAACCTACCACACAATTGGCACTCATCTCAGTTCAGTTCAGTTCAGTTGCTCAATCATGTCCGACTCTTCACGACCCCATGAATCACAGCACGCCAGGCCTCCCTGTCCATCACCAACTCCCAGGGTTCACTCAGACTCACGTCCATCAAGTCAGTGATGCCATCCAGCCATCTCATCCTCGGTCATCCCCTTCTCCTCCTGCCCCCAATCCCTCCCAGCATCAAAGTCTTTTCCAATGGGTCAACTCTTCGCATGAGTTGGCCAAAGTACTGGAGTTTCAGCTTTAGCATCATTCCTTCCAAANGGGCGGGTGATGTGGGGCGGAGGAAATGACCTACTTCAGAGGAAGATCAGAGAGTCCTCCCTATACCTGTCATTTCTCGGATTCCTTCAGTGTAAAATTTCAAAATGGCAAGGTACTGTATTGTGGGTAGCATGTTCTGAACCTCACCGCGACTAAACGCATTTTTGCTTAAACAAAGATTCTTTGAGAGTCTACTGTGCTCTCAATACCTTTTCTATGGAAACAATAGGATGAATACTGTTTGGATTCCAGGGCCAGCTCACTGAAGCCTTTTCACTTCACTTGGAGTGAAGCTGTGCCACGAGATGTGCAAGTCAGACCTCTGAGCCCGGGAAAAACAGGCCACGTGACAAGACAAGAGGAGGAGAGAAGGAGGAAAGAGAGCGGTCCCTTCTGTTGGGGGGACTGACTTGCCCTAGGACCAGTGATTAGGAAATGCTTACTGTTATTGTGTTACTAGGGGCTAGGCACTGTTCTACGTGCTTTATGTAAAATAATTCCTTTACGCAGGTCTGTTTTGGTTTGTGCTGCCAGCCGCTTTCCTTCCTGTCCCCCTTCTCCTCTCCGCAGCACCTGTCTCCGTGTGACCTGGGCGCCGGCGGGTGTCCTGTGCGCTCCGCTCTGGCTCGCCAGATGGACGCTCCACAGCGCTCCATGCTCTACAGTCCCCTTCTCCAACGCTCACTCATCAAAGTTACTGTCACTTCACTGTAGCTGATCTTAGGTGCTAAGAAGAAACTCTTCAGAGATGCTTTCATTTGCAAAGAGGAGACCTCATACGTCAAATGCATTTCTGGTGGTGTTTCAGGCAGGTGGGTCTGGCAAGGAGGAACAGACACATATGGGCTCCAGGTTACTGAGTGGAAGGGTTGGCCCTTCTGAAGAGCTCGTTTGTGGAGACCACACCTCGGAGCTGTTTCTGTTTTTATACCATCTTCCCTTCTCCACTTCTGAATATGAGAAAAGCACAGGGGAAAACTATCAGCAAAAAAAAAAAATTGGCACACTCAGCTTCTCTTAAATTTTATAGAGCAGACCAAGGCAGGGGAAGTCAAGGCAATGCTGTGGAAAAAAAATGGGGATCCTCTTTGGGCTTCCCTGGTGCTCATATGGTAAAGAATCTGCCTGCAGTGTGGAATACCCAGGTTCGATCCCTGGATCAAGAAGATCCCCTGGAAAAAGGAATGGCTACCCACTCCAGTGTTCTTGCCTGGAGCATCCTGTGGACAGAGGAGCCTGGTGGGCTACAGTCCATGGGTTTGCAAAGAGTCAGACACAACTGAGTGACTAACACTCACTCACTGTCTATCATTGTTGTTAATGTTCTAACACCTGTATCTGCGGATTATTGGCTGACCCATGTGAGAACTAATTCATACTTACTCCCTTTCAGGCAAACTCTAAGTAGAAAAGAAAGTCTTAAAAATTAACTTCTAGAACTCTTAGACCATGATGGTGGTTTTCTTTTTAAACTCTCAATTCTTAATGATTATAGCAGACTAAAGCCTTCAAAGGCAGGAGGTGGTTTTCCCTAGTCATTTTTGGGGTATAGCTTTCTGAGTAAGAATTAATTATTTCACAAAGGCATAATCTTTGCTTGCTTATAAGGCATGATCTTTGCTTCTGAACAGAAGGTTAAAGTCCTATTAGTCTTTGTCTTCTCCAAGTTAATAATGCAGAGGTTAAAAGCGATGACATCGTTTCAACTCAATTTTCACTTTTATTATAGTAAAACTGTTTTACATACTTTCCAGGGGAATTTTTAAAGCAAGGTTTCCACTGAAAGAAAAAGAAGTGGGAGAATAATTAGATGGTACTTCTTGATAAGTAAAAGGCACATTTATGCCTCATATATTTTTGTTTTTTCTAATGAATTGATTGTCAAATTACATACAATGAAATATCAGTGCATAATAGAATTGCTGACTAACAATTGCAAAGTCTGCTTTCCAAGGTTTTTCTTACTCACTGACCCATGAAACCACTATTGCCTGGCTGGGCGATGTCACAGTTCATTTACATTTTGTGGCTCTAATCACAATTATAATTAATTATTTGTGTTATACTTTATATAATCTCTCCTTTCCCTATTCAACTGTGAGCTCCCTGAGGAAATTTCAGTCATGTTCATCTCTGTTTTGCATTCCAGGTGTGATCATAGCTCCCTAAACATAATAGGCTTCCTAAATACCTTCAGCTCTGTTCAGTTCAGTTGCTCAATCATCTCCGACTCTTTGCGACCCCATGAATTGCAGCACGCCAGGCCTCCCTGTCCATCACCAACTCCCGGAGTTCACTCAGGCTCACGTCCGTCAAGTCAGTGATGCTATCCAGCCATCTCATCCTCTGTCGTCCCCTTCTCCTCCTGCCCCCAATCCCTCCCAGCATCAAAGTCTTTTCCCATGAGTCAACTCTTCGCATGAGGTGGCCAAAGTACTGGAGTTTCAGCTTTAGCATCATTCCTTCCGAAGGGCTAATCTCCTTCAGAATGGACTGGTTGGATCTCCTTGCAGTCCAAGGGACTCTCAAGAGTCTTTCTCCAACACCACAGTTCAAAAGCATCAATTGTTCAGCGCTCAGCTTTCTTCACAGTCCAACTCTCACATCCATACATGACCACAGGAAAAACCATAGCCTTGAATAGACGGACCTTCGTCAGCAAAGTAATGTCTCTGCTTTTGAATATGCTATCTAGGTTGCTCATAACTTTTCTTCCAAGGAGTAAATGTCTTTTAATACCTTATATTTACATAAATATAATCATATGCTGAATAAACAGATAATAGCGCTAAACACATGAGGTAAGTTCATTGTGCTAGTTTAGCAATGAACTTGGCCAAGTTTCTTGGTAGTGAAGATCCAAGTGAAAACGTATTGGGCTTTTGTTCTAACTGCAAATAACATGTACACGAAGAGACACTTTTCTTTCAACTGAACCCAAAGACACCAAGGAACAGAAATGACCACATTTGTGATTTTGCAGAACAACCAAATACTTTTCCAATGTGCTATTTTACAGATGCTCTCTAAAAGCTTACCCTTGACTAGTGAGAATGCTTTTGTAGATAACAGATTACATGGCCGAAGTACACTGATATCAGTGAGTTAGGACAGAATATATTTTGGTGTTTGACTGATCAGACTGTGGAGTCAGAAGGCCCTGGGTAGGCACTCTGGCTCCACTCCATAGAAGCCAGCTGATCTGGACGATACACTCCCTCTGAGCCTTGGTTTCCATGTTGTAACACTAATCTCTACTCTTCAGTGAGTTGTGTAATTTAAATGAGAGAACTTATATACTCCTTCAGACAAAGTAAATACTCAGTAAATGAGAGCTAGTATTATTAGCTTACAGTACTGAAAACTAGGGGAAATTCTAAAAAAAAAAAAAAAAAAAGAATAATGGCCCTTCCCTGGCAGTCCAGTGGTGAAGATTTTGTGCTTCCTCTCCAGGGCGTGTAGGTTCCATCCCTGGGGAACTAAGATCCCACATGCCCTGTGACATGGCCAAAAAAACAAACAAACAAGAATTAATAATGATCATAATGATAAAAGTTCCTTACAATCTCAGATGTTTACATAAGTATTATGAAGTAACATATCTCAGTCAATTCTTAAGTGAATTTTTCCCACCACAGGTATGGAAAATGAAGATATTTTCTGTGAATGGATAAAGGGAATCACCTTATAGATACCAGGTAGTAGAGAGCAAATTTGTTCTGTTGAGGAAGAAAAGATACCAAGCTTTGGCATTCTGACCCAGGCAGAATTTCCACTCAGTTGATTGAAAGTGCAGATGGCAAGGGTGAGTGTAAATGTAATCAAGTTCTTTTATCAAAAATTTGATCAAGTACCTGATTGAGGCTCCCAAGGTCTATACCACATAAAGAGAAAGGGCAGCAGAACATTATGCCATCCTGGACTGTGGGGACGAGCTGGATAAAAGGGGCACCTCCTAAGCTGCTGAATGAATTTAGGTACCTTTGGAGTCTGCTTATATTGTTCTGTTAAAATGTTGCAAACTGCCACATTTGTATAGGTATAACTCTTTGAGTTTGGGAGTAAAGACCTCTAAGACCTTTAACACCAACTAGCCAATTGGTCAGGAGAAGGTGATGGCACCCCACTCCAGTCCTCTTGCCTGGAAAATCCCATGGGCGGAGGAGCCTGGTAGGCTGCAGTCCATGGGGTTTCGAAGACATGACTGAACGACTTTCATGCATTGGAGAAGGCAATGGCAACCCACTCCAGTATTCTTGCTTGGAGAATCCCAGGGACCCAGGGGAGCCTGGTGGGTTACCATCTATGAGGTCACACAGAGTTGAACACGACTGAAGCGACAGCAGCAGCAGCAGCAGCAGCCAATTGGTCTAATTAATTCTTGAGAAGACTTTTTCTGCGTGAAACAGGAATGCCAACAGCACAGTCCTCACCCTCCTGTTTTCTATAGCAGGAAAGCATCTATTCCACTCCCCTATTAATCATCAAAATGAAACGGGTCTGCAACATAGCTTTCACTTCTAGCTGTACTCCTAATATGATGGGGTAAAGCATTATAGTGATAATATGACAATAAATGTTTGAAATTTATAACCAGATAATGGAAGAAAGCTGATGTAGTTCAAAAACACTAGTTGATCCATGATTTTAGGAGTGAGAACAGGTCATACTTTGATTCCATCTAGGCCTTACCTATATAGTTCATTGGAGAAAATAGATAAGCAGTTTTATTTCCTGTCTTGCATTTAGGGCAGAAGGAAATCTAAAAAATGATAATAAAGTGAGTGCAAGTCTCTCAGTCATGTCTAAGACTTTGCAACCCCATGGACTGTAGCCCACCAGGCTCCTCTGTCCATGGAATTCTCCAGTCAAGAATACTACAGTGAGTTGCCATATCCTCTACAGGGGATCTTTCCAACCCAGGGATCACACCCGGCTCTCCTGCTTGGCAGGTGGACTCTTTACTGTCTGAGCCACCAGGGCAGCCCTCCTGATCAGATCATCTACAGCAGAGTTCCTCACACTCCAGAATCTGATGCCTGATGACCTGAGGTGAAGCCGATGTAATAATAAAAAACGAAAGTACACAGTAAATGTAATGTACTTGAATCGTCTCAAAAGACACCCCACCCCCCACCCCAGTCTGTGAAAAAATTGTCTTCTGCGAAACTGGTCCCTGGTGCCAAAAAGGTTGGGGCCCACTGATCCAGGGCTCTTCTGTCTCACCTGGTAATCACCAGCTACGTGTGGCTATCTAAACTGAAATGAATTAAAAGTAAATAAAGTTAAAATATCAGAGAGAGTCCCTTGGACAGCAAGGAGATCAAAGCAGTCAAACCTAAAAGAAATATACCCTGAATATTCATTGGAAGGGCTGATGCTGAAGCTGAAGCTCTAATACTTTGGCCATCTGATGCGAAGAGCCGACTTATTGGAAAAGACCCTGATGCTGGGAAAGATTGAATGTGGTAGGAGAAGAGGACAACAGAGGATGAGATGGTTGGATGGCATCACCGACTCGATGGACATGAGTTTGAGTGAACTCCAGGAGTTGGTGATGGACAGGGAGGCCTGGCATGCTGCAGTCCACGGGGTTGCAAAGAATCGGACACGACTGAGCAACTGAACAGCAAAAATATCAGTTCCTCAATCACAGAAGCCACATTTCAGGTGCTCGAGAGCCATCATGTGTCTGCCATATTAATCAATGCAGATATTGAATGCATCAGTCATTGCTGAAGGTGGACAGAACTGGACAGTTCTATTCTGGAATCACTAAAATTACTGGCTGTTTATTTGGGATGGCTCCTAGGGCCTTACAAAATTCCAACATCATTCTAAGCTGGTAGAATTGAGGAAGGTGATTTGTCCAACTATGGATGGAAATGTACACTTGTAATTCCTCTTGTAAATGTCATGCCTTAAGTAATTCTGTCTTGACATCTAAGAACGATGTCTCATTCCAACTGTAATGCTATGTTACTCGGTCTCTACTAAACAAGGGTTTTCTCATTAAATCTACTCAATTGTTCTATGAGAAAGGTAGATGGAGAAAGTAAAGCTCAGAGTGATGAGGCTACTTGTCCCAAGTTATTCAGCTGGTAAGGGGACAACAGGAGCATAAACCCTATGCTGTCTTAATGCCAGAGTCCTGTGTGCTCTTCACCACCCTCTCCAGTCTATCAGAGAAAATTGAAATAGTGCTTTTTTGTATATGAGCCCCTTTAGATCTTTAGATCCTTGAGCCAGACTCTCACACGTAGTTGCTGTGTTACCTTGAGCAAACAGTTTAACCACTCTGTGCTCGGTCCCTCATCTGGAAAATGGGAATGATGGTGGCTGCCTCAGAGGGCTGTGCCAGGTGAGCGCCTGTGAAGCTCGTGGAGCAGTGCCTGGCCCCGGGAAGAGCTCAGTTAAGTGTTTGCTTTTTTAAAGAGATTGAGAAATAGCTTTTGGTAATGTCAATTGCTAATTATTTATGGTCCTGAAAAACCCTTCTAAAACAGTATGTTTTTCAAGATATCAAACAAAAGAGACTGGAAGACCAATCTTCCTTCATCTCCACCCCCAAAAGTTGGCTGACTTCAGCCAACCTGCTGAGTTATCACGAAAGGAGAAGCTTTTCCAAAAAGCCTGTGCGCAGCAGCAAAAAGTCCTCAGAGTGCAGGAGGTTTAACCAAAGCTCAGACAGTCTATTTTCACTTACCCTTTTCTTTTTTTTTTTTCCCCCGAGAATGTAAGAAACGGACATAGGATTCAAAACGTTAGGTGGAAAGAATATTATCAGAAAGGGACCGTGTAAGGAGTGCCGTCAAATGCAGACCTTACTTAGGGTCATTCATTTTGCAGTTCTGAACCTAGAGGACTCTAGGAGAGCCCTTCTTGTTGGCACCTGGGAAGAGGAATTCAGAGTTCATAAACAGAAAACCTGATGGGTTTCTGGGGCAATATCTTTTGTGAACTGGGCAGAAAAACGGAATGTCAGAGCTGGGCAGCCCTTTACTATCCTGGATGGAATATTCTGAGTTTTCTGCCTAGAAAGAGGGTTGGAAGAAACCATGCCAGCTGGCACACAGTTCTGAAGCTGACGGCTCCGTACTCCACAGACACAGGCCATATCAATAGTGCCAGCCTTGGGGAAGGGCTTCCCAGGTGGTCAGGCGGTCAAGAACCCCCCTGCCAATGCAGGAGACACAAGAGATGCAGATTCGATCCCCAGGTTGGGAAGATGCCATGGAGAAGGGCATGGCAACCCACTCCCGTATTCTTGCCTGGAGAACACTGGATACTGTCCTTAGCCTGGTGGGATACAATCCTTAGGGTCACAAAGAGTTGGACACTCGCTCGCAGCATGCTTGCTCGCAGCTTCAGGGAAGAGAGTTCTGAAACAAACCAAGTTCCAATAGCAGAAAAACAAACACCAGAAAATTCCCCAAACACACACAGCAAAATAAATATCCAGGCCTCACCATTTCATTCTCCTTAGAAGTACTCTCGTGGTGACCTTCTGGAGTCAATTACATTGTGCAACTTAGAATAGTTCTAAGAAAAGAGGGTGGTGGTGGATTTCTGGTCCCAGAAGAAATGGAATAGCCCCTCACAGTAGGCCAGAGGAGCAGAGGGAGAAATTCAGAAAGTGGGGCTCTTTTGGAAAATCTACAGTAGCATTTCATTTTCCAGTAGGACTAGTTCTCCTCAGGGCATCCCTTCTGCAGGCCTTAGGTGTTGCATCAGGAGAATAGGAAGATGGCATTAAAGCTGCAGCCAGAGGAACTGAAACCGCAGCCTCATTTAAATAAGTGAGAGAAAATTTAGGGACAAAAACATTTCCTCCTTATTGCTTTCTGTTTTCTCCAAAACTCATTATTCTAAAAAATTAAGATTATTTCTACTTAATTTTTCTCAATTGATCAGTATTCTGTTTATAAAAGAAAACATAATGAGCTTCTAAGTGCTTCCCTGGTGGCTCAGCTGGTAAGGAATCTGCCTGCAATGTAGGAGTCCCCGGTTTGATTCCTGGGTTGGGAAGATCCCCTGGAGAAGGGAAAGGCTACCCACTCCAGTATCCCTGCCTGGAGAATCTCCACGGGCAGAGGAGCCTGGCAGGCTACAGTCCATAGGGTTGCAGAGTCAGACACGACTGAGTGAGTAAGCACACAGCGCAAATGCTGATTTGTGCCGGGTACTGCGCAAGCCACTGAAGCATGATTTCGTCTTGCCTTCACAAATCTTGAGCCAGACTGATAGAAAGTGTCAGGACCAGGATCACAAACCCACAGCTCCCCACCCTTTCACCAGGACACTGTTCTGTCCCATNGAGATTCATCCATATTGTTGAGTAAATTTGTAGCTTGTTCCTTTTCATTTCTGAGTGGTATTCCATTGTACCAGTATTTATCGATTCACTTGTGGAAAAAAAAATCTTTATTGCTTCTGGTATTTTGCAATTATGAATGAAGCTGCTATAAATATTCACCTCCAGGTGTGTGTGTGTGTATATGTGCATCATGCACAGTTTTCAATTCACTTAGATAAACACTCAGATATGAGAACACTGGCTCATATGGTAAGTGTATATTTCATTTTATAAGAAGCTGCTAAACTGACTTAATGACTGTGCCATCCTGCATTCATGCCAGCAATAAATGAGAGTTCCTGTTGTTCCACATATATACCAGCACTTTGTATTACCAGTTTTTTTTTTAATTTGTGCAACTCTAATAGGTGTGTAATAATATCTACTTGTGGTTTTATTTATTCAATCTTATTTTATTTTATATTTAGCTACACCACATGGCTTGTGGGATTTTAGTTCCCCAATCGGAGATTGAAACTAGGCTCTTGTCAGTGAGAGCATGGACTCCTAACCACTGGACCACCACCAAGGAGTTCCCCTAACTGTGGTTTTTATTTTGCAAGCACTGCATTTTACAGATTCATTCCTGTTGCCATATTACATCCCTGGTTCTGCTGTATAATTCTCTATGATGTGCATCTACCACAGTTCACTATCAATTCTCCCAATGACAGACACTCCAACTTTCNCTGTTTCCCCATCTATTTCCCATGAAGTGATGGGACCAGATGCCATGATCTTTGTTTTCTGAACGTTGAACTTTAAGCCAACTTTTTCACTCTTTCACTTTCATCAAGAGGCTTTTTAGTTCCTCTTCACTTTCTGCCATAAGGGTGGTGTCATCTGCATATCTGAGGTTATTGATAAATGCAGGCACTGACAAACTATTATATTACACATATATATATTTGTAATATATATGTGTAAAATATATGTGCAATATATATATTGCACATATATATATGTGTAATATAATAGTTTGTCAGTGCCTGCATTCCATCCCAGGATTTCTCAGCATCTTGGTTGATTTAAAAAATTTTGAAAACAGCAAATAGGTTTTGACAAATGCACCATGTCTATTTGGCTTCCCTGGTGGCTCAGAGGTTAAAGTGTCTGCCTGCAATGCAGGAGACCTGGGTTCGATCCCTGAGTTGGGAAGATCCCCTGGAGAAGGAAATGGCAACCTACTCCAGTATTCTTGCTTGGAGAATCCCATGGATGGAGGAGCCTGGTGGGCTACAGTCCACAGGGTCCCAAACAGTTGGACAGGACTAAGCAACTTCACTTTCACATGTAGATGAGTTTCTACCCTAAAGCATCCCCTCCCTCCACAGCGCCTTCAGAGTCAACCCTTTACCACTCCTGAAACTCTGGCAACCAGTGGTATATTTTCCATTCCTATAATTCTGCCTTTTCCGTAATTTATAATTATAAATAGAATTATATAATATATAACCTTTTGAATCTGGCTTCTTTCACTAGCAAAAATGCATTTGAGATTCATCCATATTGTTGAGTAAATTTGTAGCTTGTTCCTTTTCATTTCTGAGTGGTATTCCATTGTACCAGTATTTATCGATTCACTTGTGGAAAAAAAAATCTTTATTGCTTCTGGTATTTTGCAATTATGAATGAAGCTGCTATAAATATTCACCTCCAGGTGTGTGTGTGTGTGTATGTGCATCATGCACAGTTTTCAATTCACTTAGATAAACACTCAGATATGAGAACACTGGCTCATATGGTGAGTGTATATTTCATTTTATAAGAAGCTGCTAAACTGACTTAACGACTGTGCCATCCTGCATTCATGCCAGCAATAAATGAGAGTTCCTGTTGTTCCACATACATACCAGCACTTTGTATTACCAGTTTTTTTTTTTAATTTGTGCAACTCTAATAGGTGAGTGATAATATCTACTTGTGGTTTTATTTTTTTCAATCTTATTTTATTTTATATTTAGCTACACCACATGACTTGTGGGATTTTAGTTCCCCAAACGGAGATTGAAACTAGGCTCTTGTCAGTGAGAGCATGGACTCCTAACCACTGGACCACCACCAAGGAGTTCCCCTAACTGTGGTTTTTATTTTGCAAGCACTGCATTTTACAGATTCATTCCTGTTGCCATATTACATCCCTGGTTCTGCTGTATAATTCTCTATGATGTGCATCTACCACAGTTCACTATCAATTCTCCCAATGACAGACACTCCAACTTTCTCCACATACTACCATGAAATTTATTTTCTTTATTCATTATGACCTCAGAGATCTCAGTATTTCTTTACATTCTCTTCATCAAGTTACTTCATACATGAGGGAAAACAATATCTAAATAAATATTCAAACAATATCCAAACCATATCTAAAAATCTTCTTGCATTGACTAGGTTCTCAACTTTTCTCACATAGACTCTGTGATAAATGTAGAAATGATGTAGTTGTCCTCAAAAAAGGATGATTTATTAAAGGATTGTGACTTCTATTTTGTTTTGAATGACATTTCTTTCCTTTCTCCCTCCCTCTCTTTCTTTCCTCCTTGCTTCTTTCCTTTCATTGAATCTCCCCCCAAAATATTTATTGAACATCTTTGCCTGTAGTGGTCATTGTTCAAGCCAAGTGTGTACACAAAGACATGGCCTGCCCTGCTGTGGTGTGTGTTGGGGTGAAGGAAACATGGCAACAGACAGACAGACATAGAGGAAAGAGTCGTCTGAAAATAGACAAGGGAGTGCAGCCAGATTGGCCATGGTGAGTTAGGAAGGATTCCCCACAGGAGATAGAGATTTGAACTAGATATTGAAGGATTAATAGAAGGGGAGAGCAGAAGGCGTAGAAACACTCATGCTGAGGGTCTACTGTGTAGTTCAAAATCATGAAATGTGAGGTTCATGAAGGTAGATAGTGGGACATATGGCTAGAAAAATAGGATGATTCTGATTGGGATGGGCTTTGCAGGACTTATTTTGTCATGTAGACATCAAAGAGCCATTAAAGGTTTTAGTAAAAAGTTGACTTTATTAGATTTGTATTTTACAACCATAACTGGCATTTAGGCCAGAGGGGGATGAGATTGGTAAGGAGACCAGTTGCAAGTCTATTACATATAGTTCAAGTAAGAAATATTGAACACAGACATGGCCTGTTTTCACACTAAGTTGTCTATTTGTGAGAAACAAGGAAAAAAGTAAAATCTGGGAAAGTAGAACTTTATTTAGCATGTGAGTTAAAAAAGAAGAAGAAAAGAGAAAAGAATCAAAGAGCAACATAAGGTATCCTTGCGGTGAAGGAATTGCTCTTTATCTTGCCTGATGTGTTGCGGTGAAGGAATTGTTCTTTATCTTGCCTGATGTGATACAGAAACTTACACAGAATAACATTGTGTACAACTAAATACACACAAGTGGATTGAAGTAAAACTGGGGAAATCTGAATAAGATTGTGGATTGTTGTTACCATTGTGGTCAACTGGGTAAAGTTTACACGGATTATTTTATACAATTGTGAGTTAATCTACAACTACTTCAATGGTTAACACTCTGAGCTTCCAATGCGGGGGCCTGGCTTTGCTCCCTGTTGGGGAACTAAAAATCCTATATGTCACCTGGTGCAGCCAAAAAAAAAAAAAAGGCAAAATAAAGATATTTTCAACCACCTTCCCTGCAAAAACCTATTTATCCTCTTTTGGATGTAGAAGGGAGATTTAAGGCAACTTTCCCACAATTGCTCACTGAAATTTTGGTTGATTTTATGTNAAAAAAAAAAAAAAAAAAAAAAAAAGGCAAAATAAAGATATTTTCAACCACCTTCCCCTGCAAAAACCTATTTATCCTCTTTTGGATGTAGAAGGGAGATTTAAGGCAACTTTCCCACAATTTCTCACTGAAATTTTGGTTGATTTTATGTTGCAGTTATATAATAATTTGGAAAAAAAGGAAAAAAGAAAACCAACCAGGTTCAAAAGTAAGATAAGGTACTAAAATGTGCAGTTTTTAGATGATAATTATGATTGGTGCCATTATATATTTTACATATTGATTGTGAGGAAAGAAAATAAACATTTATTGAGTGCTTAAATGCAATCATTGCTCTGGGGTGGGGGCTTACATATAGTTTCTATTTGATGCTGTCAAAGTGGCAAATTTTATTAGAATTATTCATACACTTTTCAGATGGGGAAGCCTAAGGGTCAGTATGTGTAAGTACTTTTGCAAGGTCACAGTGTTAGGATGAAGCTAAGCCTGTCTTTCAAACCTGTGTACTGTCCAATGACTTAGGGACAGTTCTAGACACAAGCACGTTTAAGA
Organism: Raphicerus campestris; assembly: GCA_006410735.1. Classification (NCBI taxonomy): domain Eukaryota; kingdom Metazoa; phylum Chordata; class Mammalia; order Artiodactyla; family Bovidae; genus Raphicerus; species Raphicerus campestris. Next base: position 953,683 of record SJYW01046390.1, on the reverse strand, counting down.
TAGCATCTCTGTCACTGATTTGTCTGGTTGAGCTTTACAGTGCCTATATACAATGTTTAGAAATGTGGAATATAGCACTTTTCTAGTGTGGATTATTTCAGCTCAGGAAAATATGTTTTCAAATTTGTGACAAGATAGCTTTGATAAAATATTTACCAAAAAATGGAGTCAAATATGATTAGACTTTAGTATAGTTCCTTCAACCTTTAAATAAAACAAAACCTCAGTAAGAAGTTTATAATGTTTAACTTTTATGGAATGTTTTCTATCTATCAGGTGCCAGGTCAAGCAACTTACATGCTGTTTAACATTTCACAATAAAATAAGGATAAAATGGGCTATGTGACTTCAAAGCCACACTTCTAACCCACTGGGCTACAATGCTGTAAGCATCCATCAAATGGAAAAAAGGGGGAATGAAGAAAAAAGAAACTCTAATAAAAAGTTTTGCATGATCCAAAATCAGTGACCAGAGCCACCATCAAATAAATTACATGAGTTAACTACATTGTCTGATTCCAGGGCCTAATGGGGTCGAAGCAACGTGAAAAGCTCAGTGGTTTATCAGATCGCAAAGAGCTGGATAGGACTGAGAGACTAAACTGAACTGATGCTCAGATCAGTCACCTCCTACCCCTTTATGTCTTTTTATTTTCTCCACAGCTCTTTCACTTACTAATATGTAAAATTATTTCATTACTTGTCTATCACTTGCCCCATCTCACCAGAACACGAGTTCAATAAAATTAAGAATCATGTCTTTCTTGCTCAATGCTGTATTTCCAGTGTCTCAAGCTGTTCCTGACAAACATTTGCTGAATGACTGCCTAAATGATTGCCCTCCTCTGGGCTTAAATGGTAGAGGTTTAGATTTACAAACTGTGGTTCAAAAGATCACATTAGCAATCTATTAGCGTTTCGTTTCTTAGATTGGCTAGGATAAATGAAAGAAAAGGGAGGAGGAAACTGGAGGAAGGAGCTGAAGAAAAGGGAGAGAGAATATAAACTGGTAATGATAACCCTTTGAATAGGGGGTGGGAGTTGAAGTGTCAGAAATTAGGAGCCTTAGATCAGTGGCTGAAATTGGTGGGGTTCCCAAGAGTGGGATGGAAGCCATCACAAAGGCTAATTTCAGTTTGGTCTCAGATGGTCAAACCACTAAAGGTTACGGAAAGGAGGTACAAGTTATTTAGCTTTGATTAGAATGCATTGGGGCTTCCCTCGGGTTTAGACAGTAAAGAATCTGCCTGCAATATGGGAGACCTGGGTTCGATCCCTGGGTTGGGAAGATTCCCTTCTCTCCAGGACTCAAGGGATTGCAAAGAGTCGGACAGGACTGAACGAATTTCACTTCAGACTGCATTGCTCTTGAGGCTGCCACAGAAATCAGTGCCAAGGGTACTGACATACTGGGCACTGGTCTACCTATCTTGTATATTGTAAATTTTTCTTGAGGAGTCATTACTGATGTTATTATAATCTTTGTGAGTTTTACATCACTGTTGAGTAGAATGTCAATGAAGACAAATGGTTGAGAAACCAAAAGAATCACATGTGAAGAACCAAAATGAATGGATAAACTGAGGCATCTGTAGCATAGAGTGGGAAAGGCAACTAGTTTCAGTGAGGCTCGGAGCGCTGAGGAAAAAACCTGTACCCTCTAAAGTGGAACTGGGTTAGTTACAATAGATGACTCTAAATAGTTTGAAGTTTCAAGGACTACAACAGAGAAGAGTTGTTAAAGTTTTTAATCTCAATGACCTCTTTATAGTCTTAAAAATTTAGGAGTCCAAAGATGTTTTATGTGCATTAATGATATATTTGAAATTAAGAAATGAGTAGTTATTCTTTCATTTTAAACAACAAACCGATTAAATGTTAACAGACAACAATCTTTTATATGAAAAGTAACTACTTTCCAAAATAAAAAAATTGAGCAGAGTAGTTTTTATGTTTATGTTAAATCTCTTTAATGTCTAGTTGATAAACAGATGACTGGGATTCTAATATTTGCTTCTGTTTTCAGTGTTTCCATATCACATGTCATGTAGCCTCTGGAAAATTCCACTGTATAATTATGACAGAATGAGTGTCAAAGCAAATAACATTTTAGAATTATTATGGAAATACTTCTGACTTCCCCCTTGAAAGAGTACTGGAACCCTCTGACTACACTTTAAGAACCACTGTAAAGAGTTGGTATTAGTCAATCCAGCTTCAATTGAAAATAGCCATGAGGTTGGATTTACTTTTTCAAAATGAGGAAACAACACTGTCCTCATTATAAAGCGTCCAGACCGTACACGAACATGCCATTTTCATCCATCAAACATATGAGAGCAGAAATGAGGGATCGCAAGTCAGGTAAAAGGATGGAGAAGTTGGAATGAAGAGCATCCCCGGAAGCTACGGGGACCCACTGAGTTAGGAAAAGTAAAACCGGCAAAAGACGCCGCCGAGGCGGTTAGGAGGAAAGAACTGTTGTTTTTACGGTGAAAAATGGGCGGGGAGAGGAAACGGTTACCCAGGATCGGAGAGTTTGTAGGAATTAGGCCCCGACACGGTAGGGAACTAAGGAGCGCTCGCTGTCCGGATGCGGCAAGGCAGGACCCGGAGGTTGGCCTCCCGCCCTCATCCTTCCCGGTACCAAGCCGGGGTGGGAAGCTGGGGGAGGCGGGGGCCGAGGTGGGCCGTGAGCGAGGCTGGGGTCTGGGCCGTACCCCGGAACGGAAAGGGCGGCGAGTTCCTTTCTTGCTAAGAGCGTAGAAAAGAGATGGCTGGAGGCGTCGTAGGGGGCGGAGGCGGGAACCCAAGTCTGGCGCTGCGAGTTTGGAGGTCGCCGGGGGAAAAGGAGGAAGGTTCCGTTGCTAGGCGACCGGCCCTGGCCCCGCCTCCCAGTGGCGTCGCTAGGAGACGGGGAGGCCGGGGGGCGGGCGGCGGAGCGGCCCCTGCGTGCTGACGCTGATTGTATATGAGCGCGAGCGGCGGGCTCTCGGGTCTTTTTTAGCGCCATCTGCTCGCGGCGCCGCCTCCTGCTCCTCCCGCCGCCGCCCTGAGTCACTGCCTGCGCAGCTCGGGCCGCTCGGCTCCCCGCGCTCGCCACCGGTAACGGGCTGGGGCCCGACAGGGAAGGGAGGGACGTGGAGGCCCCGGGCGGCCCGCGTGAGCGGAGGGTGAGGCGGCTGGGGACGGCGAGCGGGGCCTCCGGGGCCGTCCGCGGAGGCCGGAGCCCGAGCCGCTGTGGGAGCCGCGACCCTGCCGGCGGAGAGGGCCCGCGGCTCGGCCGACGCTTCCCAGGAGAGCCGACTGGGAGGCGCGTGGGGCNCCTGTCTCTTATACACATCTATTTTCATCCATCAAACATATGAGAGCAGAAATGAGGGATCGCAAGTCAGGTAAAAGGATGGAGAAGTTGGAATGAAGAGCATCCCCGGAAGCTACGGGGACCCACTGAGTTAGGAAAAGCAAAACCGGCAAAAGACGCCGCCGAGGCGGTTAGGAGGAAAGAACTGTTGTTTTTACGGTGAAAAATGGGCGGGGAGAGGAAACGGTTACCCAGGATCGGAGAGTTTGTAGGAATTAGGCCCCGACACGGTAGGGAACTAAGGAGCGCTCGCTGTCCGGATGCGGCAAGGCAGGACCCGGAGGTTGGCCTCCCGCCCTCATCCTTCCCGGTACCAAGCCGGGGTGGGAAGCTGGGGGAGGCGGGGGCCGAGGTGGGCCGTGAGCGAGGCTGGGGTCTGGGCCGTACCCCGGAACGGAAAGGGCGGCGAGTTCCTTTCTTGCTAAGAGCGTAGAAAAGAGATGGCTGGAGGCGTCGTAGGGGGCGGAGGCGGGAACCCAAGTCTGGCGCTGCGAGTTTGGAGGTCGCCGGGGGAAAAGGAGGAAGGTTCCGTTGCTAGGCGACCGGCCCTGGCCCCGCCTCCCAGTGGCGTCGCTAGGAGACGGGGAGGCCGGGGGGCGGGCGGCGGAGCGGCCCCTGCGTGCTGACGCTGATTGTATATGAGCGCGAGCGGCGGGCTCTCGGGTCTTTTTTAGCGCCATCTGCTCGCGGCGCCGCCTCCTGCTCCTCCCGCCGCCGCCCTGAGTCACTGCCTGCGCAGCTCGGGCCGCTCGGCTCCCCGCGCTCGCCACCGGTAACGGGCTGGGGCCCGACAGGGAAGGGAGGGACGTGGAGGCCCCGGGCGGCCCGCGTGAGCGGAGGGTGAGGCGGCTGGGGACGGCGAGCGGGGCCTCCGGGGCCGTCCGCGGAGGCCGGAGCCCGAGCCGCTGTGGGAGCCGCGACCCTGCCGGCGGAGAGGGCCCGCGGCTCGGCCGACGCTTCCCAGGAGAGCCGACTGGGAGGCGCGTGGGGCGGGGGAGCGTCGGCGCGGCCCGGGAGGGTCCGCCCCGGGGCCCTGGGAGCCCCGTCGGCCTCTACGCGCCCGCGAGGGCGCGGCTCGGGCGAAGCCCTGTCGCCCGGAGCGGGGAGGCGGCCGCGCCGCCGGGATCCAGGAGGTGCCCGGGGCGCAGCCCGAGTCGGGGTCTGCAGCCCACCGTCGCCCTGACGCCCACTCCCTGGAGGGGAGGCCGCGGGGGGAGGGAAGGAGCCGCGGAGGCTGCGAATTCCGACGGGAGGGAGGGGCTTCGCGGGGACCAGGCCCCGGGGCGGAGAGGGGCGGGGAGGCTCCGGGCTGCCCGCCCCAGGGAGGTGGCGACCCGGCCGGGAGCGGCTCCTCTGCACGTGGCCGGGGCCCGGGCGCGGGTGCAGACCCCTTTCTGGTAGCCCGCTACTAAAAGTTAAGGATGTGGTGGGATGCAAGGGTGAGCAGGGAGCCGATCAGTCCAGCTCTTGGGTTTGCAACTCTTCCCTGCTTCTCTTTGATCTTAATCATTTTAGGTACCGCAAGAAAGCGTGAATGTTAGTTGATGGATGAAGGAGAGGAGCCTTCACGGCTAGGATTTTTTAGAATTATCATGTGTAAAGAACTTACGTTAGCTGTTATTAACAAGAGATTCTTTTGTGTTATCTCAAGTACATCTTGGGTATCTTGATCAGGGTTTTTTTATTTGGGAAGCATTGATAGTAATTAGTCGATTCCTGAACAGTGGAAGTAAAGGATTTGGCCTGCAGTGTCTTTTTAATTCGTCGAGGGTTTCTGTTGCTTTCTTACTAGTTCCTTTATTCACGTTCCCACTGTAAGATACTTAACTAGCTGTTTGGTTTTTAACGTTCTGGCGGAGGCGGTATGGGGTGAAATGAGACGCACAAGTCAACGTACTGAGCCGGGTTTGTAACCTGCTGCCTCATCAGTGCTTCATGCTTTGCCCTCAAAAAAAAAAAATAAAGAGGCCGGGAAAGGAGGCGGGGAATAAAGACCTGTAGGGGAGGGCTGGGTTTTAGGAGGAAGAAAGAGCTGGGCACGTGATGTCCTCAAGGAGCCCCAATTTTATTCTCTGTTTGATTGCGGCTTCTGTAAGGACTGCATTTTAGAAGCTCACAACTTACACTGCTTATCTGATTTCAGGAGAGCTGAGCTGGAAAACGAAATTTGTCATTTTTGAAAGTAGGTGGCATCAAAAATACTTATTCAAATTAGTGTTTTAGGTCCTGTTTTTTGTTAGCTTTAATAACTACTTCTATGCTTATTTTCCTTAGGAAGTAATACACCTTAGCTTTGATTGGATAAAAGAAAAGCCTTATATTTAGAATAACTTATTTAAAGCTAACAGGAGGTAAATGAGGTTTACAGTGACCTTCTGGGACTGATGTCTCAGGCTTATTTCAAAGTTGTCTGAGTTCAGATTAGTGGCCCAGATCTAAAATGGGGCTTTTACTTTTTAAGAGGATTGGTCCTTTCATACCAGTCTGAATTTTTTTGTAAGTTTCATCTGTTGTAAGGTACCTGTTTTTGATATTGGACCTGTTGACAGGGAAAATTGTTAAGCTGATATTAAATGTGACACGATTGTCTTTGTCATCTAACGATTAAAAAAAACAAAACCCACACGTGTACCAGAACTAACTTAATCCACAGTGCTATTGCTTGTTTTAATTACTCAACTTTCCCATATTGCCTTGAGATGACTGATTCTGAACTCTACCAAATGTATTCAGTACATATCCTTTTGTAGGAAAAGTGGCTAAAAAAGGTAGAATCTGTTTGACTTCAAGGTATGAAGATGTCAAAATTAAACATTGCTTTTCTTTGTTTTTTGCTTGATAATTTGAAATATTAATGAAAGAGGCAATAAATCCTGATCAATTTAGGAAATAATGATCAATCTGTTCATACTCTCAAGTCTAATCAAATCTGTAATTGCTTATGTTCTTAGTTGATTCTTTGAGTAAATATTTTAGCTCCTATTTGGACATATATCTTATATCATGAGCCAAACAGGCAAATTGGTTATTTGATATAAATTGTTGAGTGGTTATGAGTGTTCTGAAGAAAAAGAGCTGGAAAGTGGGAGATGGGGGAGTATCTGTAACCTCTTTACAAGAAGGAATTTGTTAAAATTGTGCTGAGTCCCATGTCGTATTAATTCCATTTGAATAAGTTGGGCAGAGTAGGGAGTAGAACGTAAGCACTGCTGTTTTCCCTCATCCTTGTAAGTTACTTAGTACTTTAACTGCACATCACTAGATCACATTGCTGGTCTTGCCAAGTGGTCTCAACCCAAAGTTAGTTCTGGTTACCAACTCTGCTTTCTACAGCTACTAGTTTGATATATTTACTTGTTCAGAAGTTTTATACATTTTGATTTTTATTGGAAAAAGGGGTCATAATTTTGAAGAGTTTATTAATTACTTTGAAAATATTGTCTCAGGTACAGAGGGTACAGACAAATGAATACAACAGACACAAAATAATAGGGTTTCTTGCATGATTATTCAGGCGATGTTTTAAAATTATTCTACCGATATATAACTCAGTGGTCCTAGAGATTATCATCAACATTTAAATGCGGAAACTGAGGTACAGAGCAGGTAAAGCACTTAATATCCAAGGTTACATAACTGAGAAATTATGGTTTATAATAAGGATTTTATATTGGTTTAAAGGAAGCTCCCTTGACTTAATTGTACTACACAGTATATAGAGCTTCTCCCATAGCTCAGTTGGTAAGGAATCCGCCTGCAATGCAGGAGACCTCGGTTCAATTCCTGGGTCAGGAAGATCCCCTGGAGAAAGGGATAGGCCACCCGCTCCAGTATTCTTGGGCTTCCTTTGTGGCTTAGCTGCTAAAGAATCCGCCTGCAATGTGGGAGACCTGGGTTTGATCCTGGGGTTGGGAAGATCCCCTGGAAAAGGGAAAGGCTACCCACTCCAGTGTTCTGGCCTGGAGAATACCATGGACTGTACAGTTCATGGGGTCGCAGAGTTGGACACGACTGAGCGACTTTCACTTCACTATACAGTATATATCTGCTTAGAATCTAAAAGCACTCTTGGCTTGGGTTCCACTGGGCTTCAAAGGACAGTTAAAGCACTTACAGTCATGAAGATTTCTTCCAATATATGTCTAATATGTTAATACCTTGTAGTTTTGTTAATGCCGTGTGCATTTTCACCAGATTATCAGTCCATGTATGTTTCTCTGCTGTTTGGTCAGATGGTACTACAGATAATGCAATTACTTGAACAGAAGATAGTTTTCTCAAATAGGAGTGTATTTGGCTTGGGACCTGTATAAAAGTCAGTTGTAGATTGACTTGGTATCTCTGAAGTGAAAAAGTGAGCATAAAGAATGAGAGGTACTATTACTACGAGGTTGTGTTGGAATCAAGTTCTGAGCCCCTGGCCCACCGAAATTGTTGGTAGAACAGCAGTGTCCAAAATACAGGTTTGTTTAAAATGCATTCAGCTTGAGGTAGGTCTCAGGTAAAGGGAAGTTCCTTTTGGGGTTTTACTGGTTCCCTTGAACGTTTTTGCTTTAAAACGTGTGTGTCTGTGCACACTCAGTATTGTGCTAGGTTTCTCTCTGGAATTTTACAGGCAGGAATACTGGAGTGGTTGCTATTTTCTCCTCCAAGGGATCTTCCCCACCCAGGGATTGAACCCAAGTCTCTTGTCTCCTGCTTTGGCAGGTGGATGGGTTACCACTGTGGGCTTCCCTGATGGCTCAGACAGTAAAGAATCTGCCTGCAATGCAGGAGACCTGGGTTTGATCCCTGCGTTGGTTGGGGAGATGCCCTGGAGAAGGGAAAGGCTAGCCATTCCAGTACTTTTGACTGGAGAATCCCACGGACAGAGGCACACTACAGAGTTGGACACAGCTGAACAACTAACACTTGTTTTAGTTTTCTTTTTGTTATCCTTTAAAACTTTAAATTTTTGATTGTGCTGCGAGGCTTTTGGGATCTTAGTTTCTCAACCAGAGGTGGAACCCAATTCCTCACAGTGAAAGTATAGCGTTCTAACCGTTGGATTGCCAGGGAATACCCCAAACGTGTAGATTTTAATGATTTGGCTATTTCACTATGAAACAGCTATTTTCTGTAAAGGAATATAACTGTAGGTTATATGATCTGTGTAGTAGGTGATAGAGTTGGCTTTTGAAATAGTGGAATTGGCATGGGTATTAGAAGTCAGGTTTTAATTCCTAGTTTTTCATTTTTGTGTTGCTGAGCAAGTTGCTTACTCTGCAAATAAGAGGAAAGCCTGTTAAGTCTTACAGAGTAAGCTCTGTAAATGTTACCTTTCTTTCCTTCTTGTTGAAAGTAAGAACAGAATCAAGTATACTGGAATGGTAGGTCATTTGATTCTTGGATGTCTAGCTTTTACACAACCACAAAATAATGAGTTAATGATCTGATTGATTCACTCATTTCCACCTCTTTCTCCATTGGAAGATTTTCTTCATGTTCAGGTTTTCTGGTTAAGATTTGCCTTCAGTCTTGTTATGAACCCTGTCTTCACATTGAGATCTGTAACACAGTACTGGGTTGAACCTTTTATTGTAAATGTTAATCCTTAAAAATGTTTCTCCTTTAAATCTGTTTTTTTCCAATGTTAGTACAATGATACCAGCTTTTGGTTAAGTATTGTATTTTACTATAAGTGGGATGCAGTTGAATTTTCTTCAGTCTGATAGTTCTAAAAGGGAGCCTTTAGTTGATTTATGTAATCACTATGATTAGGTTTAATTTTAATTTGTGTGTGTGTGCTTTTTATTTGTCCAACTTGTTTTTGTTTTTGTTTTTTTAGATTGATGTAAAAATAAATATAGCTTCCCCAGTGGCTCAGTGGTAAAGAATCTGCCTATAGTGCAGAAGTTTTGGGTTCGATCCCTGAGTTGGGAACCCACTCCAGTGTTCTTGCCTGGAAAATCCTATGGACAGGATCCTGCTGGGCTCCAGTCTATGGGATCACAAGAGTGATCTGTTTTTGAACTTTAGGGGTCACCCTAGAAATTACAACGTGTTTATTTAAGAACAGTAGAGTAATCCATTTCCTCCCCATTTATTCTTACTGCTGACCTAATATTATGGTAGTTTAAATTCAACACATGACACAGTGGTAATATTTCCTTTAAAATATTTTATTTTGATAGTATGCAAATATCCTTATTGTCTCTCATTTCTTCTTGTGTCTTTAGACCTTCTCTTTGGGATCACTTGCCTTTTGCCTGACGAATATACTTACAGAATTTATTAATGAGAGTGCTGGAGATATTTTAGCCTGAAAGGACCTATTTTACCTTCTCAAAGGATATTTCAGTTGGGTTTATTAGTCTAAGATCCTTAGTTGTTTTCAGCACATTGAGCACACAGACCATCCGTCGTCTTTTGGTGTCTGCTGAAGAGAAAACAGCTGTCTTATGTGTTTGGCATTAATCTGAGTCTTTTTTCTGAATGCTTTTGAGGTGACTTCTGTCTCGTCTTGCATTTTCACTCAAGTATCTTAAGTGTGGGCTTTTTATTTTGCTAACTGGATTTGTAGGACTTGTCTTCCATTAGTTCTGGAAAATAACTTGGCTATTTATTTCTTCAAATATTCTGTCCATTCTCTCCTCTATTCCTAGAACGTCTCTTAAATCTTTGTTAGATTTTATCGTATCCTAAAAAGTCTTTTTCATATTTTTTATTCTCTAGTCTCTGCCATACTTTGGAAGATTTCTACTAAGCTCACCTTCAAACCACTTAATTCTCTCTCCAGCTGTGTTTGGTTTACTGTTAAACCTGCCCATTTAGTTTGATTTCTGTTATTTTTATTTCTGGAAATTCTGTTCAGTTCTTTGCCAGATTTGCTCTTTTCACCTTTCTTACAGATACTGTTGCAGACACATATTTTCAAACTGAAAAGGCATGGTGGTTTTTTCTGTGTTTGTGGTCCTTTAGACAGTACTGAAGTCTTCCACAGGATTGACTTTGGTTGCTCTCTGTCGCTCGTGTTCTTGCAGATGACTTCATGAACTATGTGAGGTCTAGCGTGGTGCTCTCACTTACATCTGGTTATGCAGGTGCCTGGGAGTGCTGGTGATGGCTCTAAGCTCACAGCTTGAAGTTAGGGACACAAGGCTGGTGAGGTGGATTGGGGTTTTGTCCTGGAGAACTCATTTATTATCTCTGAGAACATAGCGCTTTGAGGTTTCTGCTTAATTTGGGAAGTTTGCTATAAAGATTCCCTACCTTAGTAAGTCCAGGGCTTTTGGTTTCCGCAGACNCTTGTTTTTGTTTTTTTAGATTGATGTAAAAATAAATATAGCTTCCCCAGTGGCTCAGTGGTAAAGAATCTGCCTATAGTGCAGAAGTTTTGGGTTCGATCCCTGAGTTGGGAACCCACTCCAGTGTTCTTGCCTGGAAAATCCTATGGACAGGATCCTGCTGGGCTCCAGTCTATGGGATCACAAGAGTGATCTGTTTTTGAACTTTAGGGGTCACCCTAGAAATTACAACGTGTTTATTTAAGAACAGTAGAGTAATCCATTTCCTCCCCATTTATTCTTACTGCTGACCTAATATTATGGTAGTTTAAATTCAACACATGACACAGTGGTAATATTTCCTTTAAAATATTTTATTTTGATAGTATGCAAATATCCTTATTGTCTCTCATTTCTTCTTGTGTCTTTAGACCTTCTCTTTGGGATCACTTGCCTTTTGCCTGACGAATATACTTACAGAATTTATTAATGAGAGTGCTGGAGATATTTTAGCCTGAAAGGACCTATTTTACCTTCTCAAAGGATATTTCAGTTGGGTTTATTAGTCTAAGATCCTTAGTTGTTTTCAGCACATTGAGCACACAGACCATCCGTCGTCTTTTGGTGTCTGCTGAAGAGAAAACAGCTGTCTTATGTGTTTGGCATTAATCTGAGTCTTTTTTCTGAATGCTTTTGAGGTGACTTCTGTCTCGTCTTGCATTTTCACTCAAGTATCTTAAGTGTGGGCTTTTTATTTTGCTAACTGGATTTGTAGGACTTGTCTTCCATTAGTTCTGGAAAATAACTTGGCTATTTATTTCTTCAAATATTCTGTCCATTCTCTCCTCTATTCCTAGAACGTCTCTTAAATCTTTGTTAGATTTTATCGTATCCTAAAAAGTCTTTTTCATATTTTTTATTCTCTAGTCTCTGCCATACTTTGGAAGATTTCTACTAAGCTCACCTTCAAACCACTTAATTCTCTCTCCAGCTGTGTTTGGTTTACTGTTAAACCTGCCCATTTAGTTTGATTTCTGTTATTTTTATTTCTGGAAATTCTGTTCAGTTCTTTGCCAGATTTGCTCTTTTCACCTTTCTTACAGATACTGTTGCAGACACATATTTTCAAACTGAAAAGGCATGGTGGTTTTTTCTGTGTTTGTGGTCCTTTAGACAGTACTGAAGTCTTCCACAGGATTGACTTTGGTTGCTCTCTGTCGCTCGTGTTCTTGCAGATGACTTCATGAACTATGTGAGGTCTAGCGTGGTGCTCTCACTTACATCTGGTTATGCAGGTGCCTGGGAGTGCTGGTGATGGCTCTAAGCTCACAGCTTGAAGTTAGGGACACAAGGCTGGTGAGGTGGATTGGGGTTTTGTCCTGGAGAACTCATTTATTATCTCTGAGAACATAGCGCTTTGAGGTTTCTGCTTAATTTGGGAAGTTTGCTATAAAGATTCCCTACCTTAGTAAGTCCAGGGCTTTTGGTTTCCGCAGACTGTTTGCATCTGAGGTTGGCAGGATTCCTTTTACTTATCCTTTTCCTTCTTGTTTTGCCTTCAGTTTGGGGTTAGTAATTTCTTATTATCTTACTTTTTAAAACAAATATTTGATTCTGTACTTTTAATTAGATTTCATTAGTAGAGTTGGTCTGCATAATCTAGCTTGTCACTTCCAGGAATGGAAAGTCTTCATATCTCTTAGAAAGCAAAATTAATGTCTGATAAGTAAAAATCTCACTGATTTTACTTAGAGTTGTTGACTTGCAGTTAAAAAAAAATCTGTAGGTTTTAAACTAAATTTGTGGTTTTTGATGTAATCTGATTACCTGAGACCACCTGTCTCAGAAGCTGGGTTTTTTATTTAGAATTTTTTTTTTCTTTGCATCTACTCTCTCAGACATGCTAGTTTTGAATCTGGGTATGGGAATTGGTCCCTTATTTTTAGTTTTTTAGATTTATTTGTAATTTTAGATTTATGGGAAAGTTGTAGAGATAGCTCAAAGTTCCCATTTACCCTTTACCCAAAGAATGCTCAAACTACCACACAGTGGCACTCATCTCACATGCTAGTAAAGTAATGCTCCAAATTCTCTAAACCCATGCTTCAGCAATACGTGAACTGTGAACTTACAGATGTTTAAGCTGGTGTTAGAAAAGGCAGAGGAAGCAGAGATCAAATTGCCAACATCTGCTGGATCATCGAAAAAGCAAGAGAGTTCCAGAAAAACATCTATTTCTGCTTTATTGACTATGCCAATGCCTTTGACTGTGTGGATCACAATAAACTGGAAAATTCTGAAAGAGATGGGAATACCAGACCACCTGACCTGCCTCTTGAGAAATCCGTATGCAGGTCAGGAAGCAACAGTTAGAACTGGACATGGAACAACAGACTGGTTCCATATAGGAAAAGGAGTACGTCAAGGCTGTATATTGCCACCCTTCTTATTTAACTTATGCAGAGTACATCATGAGGAACACTGGGCTGGATGAAGCACAAGCTGGAATCAGGATTGCCAGGAGAAATATCAATAACCTCAGATATGCAGATGACACCACCCTTATGGCAGAAAGTGAAGAAGAATTGAAGAGCCTCTTGAAAGAAGAGTGAAAAAGTTGGCTTAGAACTCAACATTCAGAAAACGAAGATCATGGTATCTGGTCCCATCACTTCATGGGAAATAGATGGGGAAGCAGTGGAAACACTTTCAGACTTTATTTTTTTGGGCTCCAAAATCACTGCAGATGGTGACTGCAACCATGAAATTAAAAGACGCTTGCTCCTTGGAAGAAAAGCTATCACCAACCTAGACAGCATATTCAAAAGCAGAGACATTACTTTGCCAACAAAGGTCCTTGTAGTCAAGGCTATGGTTTTTCCTGTGGTTGTGTACGGATGTGAGAGTTGGACTGTGAAGAAAGCTGAGCGCCAAAGAATTGATGCTTTTGAACTGTGGTTTTGGAGAAGACTCTTGAGAGTCCCTTGGACTGCAAGGAGATCCAACCAGTCCATTCTGAAGGAGATCAGCCCTGGGATTTCTTTGGAAGGAATGATGCTAAAGCTGAAACTCCAGTACTTCGGCCACCTCGTGCGAAGAGTTGACTCATTGGAAAAGACTCTGATGCTGGGAGGGATTGGGGGGCAGGAGGAGAAGGGGACGACAGAGAATGAGATGGCTGGATGGCATCACTGACTTGATGGACATGAGTTTGAGTGAACTCGAGGAGATGGTGATGGACAGGGAGGCCTGGCGTGCTGCAATTCACGGGGTCACAAAGAGTCGACTGAGCAACTGAACTGAATTTCCCCTAATGTTACTATCTTAGATTAGCAGAGTGCATTTACTGGTCAGTCTGTACATTTATCAGAACGGAAAGAATCTGATTTTAGCCATCATGCCAGCTAATTGTTTTGCAAAGGATAGTTCAAAATGGACAGATTGAACGAAACTCTGTTAGTGTTAATTAGATATCAAACGTATTTTAAATGAACTTGCTTCTTAATAAGATAAACTAATGAAGGAACCATTTTCTCCTGTTTTGAAGATGAAATAAGGCCAGAAGTTGTTTGCCTGCGCTACATTCCCACAAAGCTGGTGTTAACCCAAATGGTCTGACTGCAAAATTAGGCATTGAGTGTGTGTGTGTGTGTGTGTGTGCACTCAGTCGTGTCTGGCTCTTTGCAACCCTGTGGCAGTCTACAGACAGGCTCTCTGTCCGTGGGATTCTGTTTCATACTTTTTGATAATTGCTGGATTTGGTAGATTATATATTCAAGGGGGCAAATTCTAAACTGTTAAACTGGATAGTATCTGGATAGGAAAACCTAATAATGCAGTATGAAATGTAAGCTCTCATTTACTTCCAGTCTTTTCCCTCTCATAGACATCTGCTGTTAGGTTTCTGGTGTATTTTTTTAGAAATGTCTTATCATAACAAAGTATGTGTATGAGAATGGATATTCACATATACTCAGGTTGGATTTTGCCATACGTTCTTTATTCCTGCTTTGTTGCTCTTTCCATATCAACTCAGATCTGCATCTTTTTTTAAAAAATCATTTTATATTTGGTTCTGCTGGCCTCTGCTTGCTCTGCAGGCTTTTCTTGTGTGGGCTTCTCAGTGTCGTGGCTTTGGTTGTAGAGCAAGGGCACTATGGTGTGCAGGCTTCATTAGCTGCAGCTTGTGGGATCTTCCCAGATCAGGGATTGAACCCGTCTCCTGAGTTGGCAGGTAGACTCCTCACCATTGAGCCACCAGGGAAGTCTTGCTTTTTCTTCTTCGGTGGTGGTTGCTTTTTTAATTGCAAGCATTCCATTGTATGCACATTCCACACTGGTAGTTTAATTTTGCTGAGTAATTGTAGCTGCCGTATATGTGTCTCTCTCTCTCTCTCTCTCTCTATATATATATAAACTTCGTATATGGCTCTGAAGGATACAAAACAGTGGTTGGAAAAAGCAGATATAAAATCTGTAATCATGAATGTTATGGTCTGGTCACTAGTGGACGACAGACCTTAGTCAAATAATCACAATGATCTATAATTATAAACTGGAGATATCTTGTGATGGAAAGAAATGGGGCTTTATAAGAATGTGTACAACCAAGAAATCTTAGCCAAGATGTACAGATTGGAGAAGGCATCTCTGAAGTAGTCAATGCCAGTCTGGTTTGTCTTGAAGAAGTAAAACTTTGAGCTGAGAGTCAAAGAATATGTAGGACTTGGATTTTAGAAGAACCTATTAGACTAAATGTGACGTGTGTACAGGCGCTTAGATCCTTTACTTCTTTTTTTTTTTCAGGGTAGGTTCTCACAAATTGCACAACCACGTCTGGAGATGAACGTGTTTAAGGTGTTTGTTATTCCCATAGCCAAATTGCTCTCCAGAAAGATCACAGTTTATGGAATTCCTTGGTGTCGCAGTGGTTAAGAATCTGCCTACCAATTCAGGGGACATGGTTTTGCTCCCTGGTCCAGAAGGATTCCACATGCCTGGATCAACTCAACCCACCCGCCACGACTGCTAGAGCCACAACAAGAGAATAGCCCCCACTCACCACAACTAGAGAAAGCCTGTGTGCAGCAGGGAAGACCCAGCACACAGCCAAAAATAAATAATTAAAGGAAAGAAAATAGTTTATATAAACAGTAGCCATATTGAAGAATGCATATTCACCATAATTTTCCCTGCATTGAGAGAAAACCCTTGCTGATCTGATAGATCTGAAGCCCACTTGTGTTTCTTTGTTTCTTTGATTCAATATTTTCGTTATTTTTGAATTAGTATATTGGTAATTTTTTGCTAAGTGTTTTGTTAATGCTGACTTAATTAACGTGCATCGCTAGAGAAATACATCAGTGCTGTTAGAGATTATTTACAGTAAATAGAAAATATTTAAAAATAGAGTAGGCTACAGTAGGAAGAATTATTTCTTTTATAATTGTCTAAAGGATGGATGTTGGATTAGTAATAATGCTTCAAAGGATAGCACTTGACTGCTAAAGTCAGAAACTCAGTCTTTTAAAGTGAAAAGCGTATTAAGCATATTGATAGGAGGAATCAAACCTTATTACTTTTTGTGAGTGAAAGACTAAGGTTTGGGGACTTCCCTGGTGGTCCAGTGGTTTAGAATCCACTTTGCAATACAAGGGATGTGGGTTCGATCCCTGGTTGTGGAACTGACTCCACGTGCCATGGAGCACAGAAGCCTGTGCTCTGGGGGCCTGGGCCATAGCTGGGGTCTGCGCGTGCCGCACGGCCTGCGAGGGCCTGCTCATCATGGCTGAGACCCGGTGCAGCCAGATTAATAAGTAAAATGCTTTTTAAAAGATAAAGGTTTTAATTTTTCAAACATTAAAAACTGATTTTAATGGAGTAAGCCTTTTTTTGTTTTGTGTCTCATTAAACTTTTTAAATGGGTCTCAAATTCTGTGACAGATTTTGGTCATTTCCATTAAAAAGTACTGATTTTAAAAGATAATAACTTGAAACTGCCACACACAAAACTAATGGTTCACAAAACACTCTTCTGAAGATTTTGGAATGCAGTTACCATTAACCAGACTTTTACTGTAAAAACTTAAATGGCCAATTGAGACAAACACCACTGATTAAGACTGAGGTGGCAGTATTGGGGGTAATGCTCATGTAGCCGTGAGTTCTCTGGGCAGACCAGTTGGCCTCGCCAGTTCCCCGTGCTGCCTCTTGTCTGCTGCCTTGCTAATACCGCCAGCAGCTGCCTGTTTCGTGTCACGAGCAGCCAGACAGCCAAGAGGCAGTTAGATGATCCAGAGACGCAGCGCGGCCTTGCCAGGAATCCTATCAGTGATGGAGCATCACCAGACGGGGCCACCTTCTAGCTTTTTCCCAGAACACTCGGTCTTCAGTTCATCACGCTTGTATTAGAGCTGTGTGACAGTCCAGCACTGATTTGGGCCTGGATGGTTCAAGATCATCACCTGAGCTGTGAAGTCAGCTGCTTCCGTTGGTGGGTCATTTTTGCTGTCACCAGCCACATTGCCACAAAGAACATCTTTGACAGACATGTTCTTGAAGCTCACATTGTCCCCAGGAGGGCCATTACTCAAAGCATCATGGTGCATTCCAAAAGACTTAAGTTGTTTCCTTGACTGGAACAAGGTGACCACATGGCCAGGCTTGAGATCACAAGGCTCTGTTTGACCCACAGGGACAGTACCAGTACCACCAATTTTGTAGGCATCCAGGAAGAGCAAACCAAAGGGCTTATCAGTTGGGCAGGTTGGTAGCCGGTGCAGTCTGGAGCTTCAGGCAGTGTGGTTCAGTGGGCATTCCCATCTTTATGGGTGACTTGGCATCCCTTGAAAGGCATGGTGGCACTTGGTTCCAGCAATGTCGTCACCATGACAGCCAGAAACTGGCACAGACGCTTCTGTGTTGGGATTGTAGCCGAGTTTTTAAATGGAGGCTGACTTCCTTAGCAGTTACCCCTTCTGGCTGTAGGGTGGCACAGTGCAGTCCATTTCATTACCTCCAGTGTAACGAAGGTTCCACCCCAGAGAGGAAGCCGAAGGGCCTGCTTGTGGGTCTGTCCTTTCTTGGAAACACCAGCTTCACATACGCCAGCACAGGCCCCAGAATGTGCCTGTAGTCGTGTTTTTGATGAACTCTGTCCCGGGGGCTTCCTTGGTGGCTCAGTGACAAGCTGCTTGCAGTGGAGGAGCTGTGGGTCTGTGATTCCCGGGTTGGAAAGGTCCCCTGGGGAAATGGCCTCCTACTCCAGTCTTCGTGCTTGGGAAATCCCATGAACAGAGGAGCCCAGTGGGCTGTAGTCTGTGGCGTCGCAAAACAGTCTGACACAACTTAGTGACTGCTTCCCGGGGCGTCAGCTAGGTCACAGAGTGCTTGCTGGTCTTAAATTGACACAGGGAGAGAGCATCGGTGATAATCACTCGTGTTCAGCTTTCAGTTTGTCCTAGACCCAGGCGTACTTGAAAGAGCCCTTTCCCGTCTTGGCAGCCTCCGTTTTGGACTTTTCAGTGCTTCCCAGGTGAATCCCGCCATCTGAATCTGTATGTCCAGTGGCAACAGTGTTGGCTTGGGTCTTCTTTCCCATTTTTGCCCCGGTTTAGTGGTGGTTTTTACGATACCCATGTCCTGGTGGCAAACATGTTGTGAAAAAACTAAGCTTATTAAAAAAGTAAATCTGCATTACCGTGGCACTCAGCTATTTTTCTGGATGAATGTAACACATTTTGTCCTGTTAATGCTGATCCTATAGTGTGAAAGAGTATAGGATATGCTCTGGCCAGTCCTAACTGCTTAGTCACTCAGTCGTGTCCCACTCTTTGGACCCCGTGGATGGTAGCCCTCTGTGGAAGTCTCCAGGCAAGAATACTGGGGTGGGTTGCCATGCTCTCCTCCAGGGGGGATCAAACGCAGGTCTCCCACATTGCAGGCAGATTAGTTACCGTCTGAGCCACCAGGGAAGCCCTAATAACCAAGAACATTATGGACAATGTGCTGACATACTCAGGTTAAGCTGNTGAATGGCAGTCACAGACTTAGCCGTGTAAAGAAAAACTGCAATATAGCTGAGGAGTCAAAAGTAGGAAAATAAAAAGAGACTGGGCCATGGTCTGCCTTCATCGTTCCTGAGTCTTTACAAAGGCTTATTTTGAAGAAGTCACTGGGCGATGCCATACATCCTGGAAACAGGTTTATTGATGTCGGCCTCTGGCAGGCTTCTAGTGTGGAAGGATGTCTAGCGGAAGTATGGTCAAGGAGAATGGGATGAGCTGCACTGTCTGTTGCTGTTTGTAATTCCATGGTAGTCTGCCAACTCAAAGGAGTAGGTAAAACAACCTTTCAGGATGAAGGGGTTATAATGTGATTATCCACAGCTGTTGTAGGCAAGATGTGTATAAGAGACAGATCTGGACCAGAGCTTTATAGCTGCCAATGAATAGTTTAAAGGGCTGACATTTAATAACAGGAATTATTAAAC
Organism: Raphicerus campestris; assembly: GCA_006410735.1. Classification (NCBI taxonomy): domain Eukaryota; kingdom Metazoa; phylum Chordata; class Mammalia; order Artiodactyla; family Bovidae; genus Raphicerus; species Raphicerus campestris. The sequence continues at coordinate 934,563 of SJYW01046390.1, read as the reverse complement.
TTAGGGGGAAAAGAAAGATCTCCAGGGCATCATGAGTGCAGTAGGTGGCAGATTTTGGCTTTTAACATGAACTTGATAAAAATTAATACTGTTAAAAAATCTAGTGGGTTTGAGAGAAGTAAAGCATTTTGTCCGTGAAGGAAAGTGAAAGTGAAGTCGCTCAGTTGTGTCGGACTCTTTGCAACCCTGTGGACTGCAGTCCACTAGGCTTCTCTGTCCATGGGATTTTTCAGGCAAGAGTACTGGAGTGGGTTGCCATTTCCTTCTCCAGGAGAGCTTCCTGACCCAGGGATTGAACCTGGGTCTCCCACACTGTAGGCAGACGCTTTACTGTCTGAGCCACCTGGGAAGTGCGTTTGTCCATACAAAGAGGCAAATGCTAGAGCAGCTCTATTTGTAATACCCCCTCCCCCAAAGAAAACCCAAATGTCCATCAACAGCTGGAAACTTAAACATAGAACAGAGTGTGTGTTTCCAATGGAAAACCACTATACAATAAGAAGTAATGAACTATGGGGTAAGTACTACAACATAGATAAATCTCATTCTGGATGGAAGGAGCCAGACCAAGGGGGACAGACAGTACATACTCTGATGCCATTTCTATAAAATTCCAGAAAATATAAGCTATAGTGACAGAAGGCAGAGCACCTCTTGCTTGGGATGGGAGGCAGAAAGGGGAGGAGGGGGGTATTCTACAAGGCAGAGAGGTATATTCGCTATTGTGACTTTGATGGTTTCATGGAGATATATATATATATTCATCAGAACGCCTCGAGAGTACTGGGAGGTACTAAGCAGCCCCAACATTGATCGTTCATGGTTAAAGGAATTTGAGTAAAGACTCTTTGTATTAACTCTTCTGTGATTCTAGCATACCTCAGATTCTTTTAGCCAGCAGTGCTGCTGTAAAAATCCTTGCCCAATAGATTCTGAATGCCGGGTAGTAACTGTCTTGTTTGAAGTGGCATCCTCTGAAAATTACTTCACTGACAGTGTCAGTGTTCCACCTCCCTGCCCCTGATTTTAATGGGAGAGAGAGAGTGTGTGTGTGTGTGTGTGTGTGTGTGTGTGTGTGTGTGTAAAATAGTTTTAATATGGTATTGATTTAAAGAGTTTTGGTTTCAGATGTTTTTATTGGTTTTAAATAAATTGTATGTTTTCTTTTTCTAACATTGATATTTCTCTTCCATAGATATTTGGCATTTGTACAACATGGCAGACATCGACAAGTAAGTGACAGAAAGTTGGTTCTTTTTTCAGAGATTTGGCTTCACTGTGTCCTGTGTGATTTAATTAACAGCATTACTAATTATGTATTATGAAAATGTATGGTAATGACTAATGCTTAGTACCTATTTTAAAAGTTGGGTACAGTGTATCCAAGACAAAATATAGTATACATAATCACCGTCATAAATATAGTAAACCATTTGTCGGTGTTTATTCTTAGGAAAGTGCTGAGCACAGTAATGAGTCATAAATATTTGGGGAATTCGTTTTTTACCATTTCTCAAAGATTTTACTACTTGCATTGTAAACTATCATACATAAAGATAGGTTTATAAAATTTAATGTGTAGAGTTGAGAGAACAAGAGGACACTTGTGTACAAGTTTTTAAGAATTGCAGCATTACTCTTAGAAGCCCTGTGTGACCCTTCTCAGTTGCATCCTCCGCTTCTCTCCAGACGTGTCCGTACTATCCTGGCTTTGTCTAGTTCGCTTCTATGTTTTTCTGTAGAGTTTCAGCACCTACAAATTCTTAATTAGTATTTTACTTCTGAAACTCTTGAATGGCAGTCACAGACTTAGCCGTGTAAAGAAAAACTGCAATATAGCTGAGGAGTCAAAAGTAGGAAAATAAAAAGAGACTGGGCCATGGTCTGCCTTCATCGTTCCTGAGTCTTTACAAAGGCTTATTTTGAAGAAGTCACTGGGCGATGCCATACATCCTGGAAACAGGTTTATTGATGTCGGCCTCTGGCAGGCTTCTAGTGTGGAAGGATGTCTAGCGGAAGTATGGTCAAGGAGAATGGGATGAGCTGCACTGTCTGTTGCTGTTTGTAATTCCATGGTAGTCTGCCAACTCAAAGGAGTAGGTAAAACAACCTTTCAGGATGAAGGGGTTATAATGTGATTATCCACAGCTGTTGTAGGCAGCAGAGCATGGAGGTGGGAGGGCAGGAAACTTAATTACAAGGGCAGCATGTTCAAGTACGTCTAAGAATCTGGCCAGTCCTCCCATGCACACTGTCTTCATTAAAAGGAGAAGTGTGGGTGTCAGTGATAATGGCTATCAAAATGATTATCTCCTGAGTCACACTGCCCCGATGTAGATTGCTGGACCTTGGCTTCACAGTTGTCATTGTGGATTTATCTTCCTGGGCTTTCTTTTTCTGCTCTCTGGAGTTTGCTATATCCCATGTTTTCTTTTTTTGTACTTTTGGTCTAGCACCTTCTTGGAAGAGGACAAGGGAAGTGAATTGTCCTGAGATGGCATGACTGACAATGACTGTTTCACCCTTCTTCTTGATAGTTTGGGATATAGCCTTCTAATTTGGGAATCACTTTTCTTTAGAATTTTGAAGGCATTGCTCCATTGTCAGCTTGCTTCTAGTGTTGAATTTCAAAGTTGTCATAATTCTTAATCACTTGTATATGACACTTTTAAATAAATACAGACATATATATATATCTATTTCTGGAAGCTACTCAGGCTTCAAGAGTTCAGAAAGTTTTACATTTTTGTGTTTCTCTCTTATGTTAGGCACACAGTCTTGGAACTTGATACCTGTCAGTTCTGGGGATATTCTTGACTTCCTTTGTTGAACGTCCCCTTCCTGTTTTCCGCTCCTGGACCTTCTGTTCTGTGTTGGCCTGCTGCTTTCTGCTCTGGTTCCTGTCTTTGTCTCTCTGCTCTTCTTTCTGGGCAAAGCAGAAGAAACTGTCTTTTAGCTCTTGTGTTGAGTTTCTGAATTTCTATTATTTTAGTTTCCAAACATTGCTTTGCTCTCTGTTCCTGTTTTTATAGCATCTTGTTCTTATTTCATTGATTATATCTTTTCTCCGGATATTCATTCCCTTGTATTGTCTGTTCAGTCTTAAATTTTTCTTTCCTCTGTTTTGGTCTCAGTGTAGAAGGCTTTCCTCAGATAGGAAGTAATACTTGTTTGCTCATTAAGATTTGGGTGGCGGGAATGCATCGTTGAAGGATTTTTTTTTTTTTTTAAGTTAATTGGAGAGTTTGAGTGTTGGGGAGGGAAGAACTTACCAATTTGGTATTTAATACCCATTAGGGTGGGTATTTGTTGTTAGAATCCCCAGTGTTAGAACGACACATTTTTCCTGGGCTGGTCACACGGGCCAGTGGAGAGTGTGTGGGGGGTTACCTTGGGAGAGGGCAGCTAGGGAGGAGTGTCTGTATTTGGGGTTCTAGTATGCTTCTCTCTGTGGTCCTCTAGGTCCTTTCCAAAGGGGGAGAGAGAGCATCCAAACTCACTCACTCTCTGCTAGAGAGAGAGAGAGCATCCTAAGATTTAACTGTTTATCAGGTTTTGCTTATCCTCCCTATTTTACCCACCTTCACCGCCAAGCCCTAGTTCTAGTTGTATATTTTTAGAGACATTTTAGGCTGGTTCTCAGCTCTACCACTATGGACTTAGATTTCAGTTCTCAGTGAATTTGTTGGCTCTTATTTCCCTGTCCTTCAGTATTTGTTTTAAAACTTCTTTATCATAATCTAAGTGGAGATTTTAGAAGAATTAAGATCAGATGAGTATGTACAATCTGCCATCTAGCCTTTATTTTGTTTTAATGAAAAAAGAAATAAATTGGTTGTGATAGCTTGATTCTGCCCTACCCCCTCCCACTCCATTATTTACTGTTGGATGCCTGTGAGCTCTTGGCAGGGTAGGAGAGAGGATCCTTGTTCTTCAACCAGGAGTCAGCAGACTCCGTAAAGGATCTGATCATAAATATTGTTGGCATTTTGGGCCGTGTGGTCTGTGTTGCAGCTATTTAGCTCTGTTACAGTGCCACCAAGGAAGTTCTGCTGTATGAAAAAAACCATAGCCAGTAATAATGTGTCTGTGTTCCAGTAAAACTTGATTTAAAGAATAGAAATGGGCTAGATTTGGCCATATGGCAGTTTGTGGACTCTTGTTTTAAAGCTTTAAGGTTTAGATGTTCAGTAAGTGATTGAATGAGATAACACCTGGGGGAAGAACTGTTCCATATTATCTTTAGTGACCTTAGCTCTAAATATGCTTAATTTTATAATAAAAGATACTCCCAAAATAACCTGGGTCACTTCTGATGGGAAGACTGCTTCCCACCCCCTCCTTAGTTGACAGAAAAAATTTCTGTAGAATACAGTTGACCTTTTCTGCAGTTGTTACTGTATGAAAATTAGGTGGTATTTGTTCCTATATGAAAATTAAGTTTTCAAATGCTTTTTTAAGATATAAAGCACCTAATTTTCTAAACCAAATACTAAAATGTAGACTTATATAAGAAATTGTATGATGATCTTTATATTAACTTAGATATCCCTGTTTTAATACTGATTGTAATATCAAGTTCAAAAACTAGATTTTTAAGATGAAATTGGAAGGATATTGTTACTTTTTCCTAGTTTTACTCTGAGCATGAAGTAGACTCAGGTCTTTTCCCTTAACTTTTACTGTCCTTCCCCATCTCCACTATGAAGTAAAGAAAAAGAAAAGTCCAAAGATAGATACAGGCTTATGTGGTGGTTCTACAGCTAAGAGAGATTCAGGAGCCTTCTGTTTTTCCAGACTCCTTTAAAATTATTCTTAGCTGGAGACTTCTCCAGGATGCCTCGTGGTCCTATATGGCTGCTGGAACTAGCCATCATATCCCTGTTGTAGGGAGAGAGCAATACCAAAAAAGCCTCCAGCTGTTTACCACCCTATTAAGGAGGATGGTAAAATTCTGCATTGCTTCTCCTTTTTATCTCACTGCCAGAATTTGGTTATATAGCCATATCTAGCCGAAACGTAGGCTGGAGTATGTAGACTTGTTAGATTGATGTACTATCATCACATATAAAATCAAGTAGGAAGAGTGAAATCAGTAGATACTGAGTTGGAAGCACATACTTTCTGATGTTATATTCTCTGAATCACAACCCATCAAACCATATTTTTAGCTTAAAGTCTAAAATTTATATTTGAAAAGCTTTTAAATGAAAATTTAAGTACTTCCAATTTGTACTTATTTACATATGAAGTTGGAAAACTGAATTATCTTTTAGATTTGCTATTTCGTATTTTTGAAAGAGGTATATTAACCTAGAAAATGAATTGAAGTTTTCTGTAATTTTTTTTTTTTTTTTGGGTAATTGGTACATTTGAACTTTGGTGTGATACTATAATGTAGCAAAGAACAGTCTGAACTTGATCAAGATTTGGATGATGTTGAAGAAGTAGAAGAAGAAGAAACTGGTGAAGAAACAAAAATCAAAGGTATTATTTTAAATTACTTCAGGAGCCAGTGAATGCTGGCTCACCTCTTCTAGAGGACAGTGATAAACGGCATTCTCTTTCTGAATACCTGTCCACTTTCCTGACTAGCCACACCCACAGCAGCAGTTTTGGTGTGAATGTATGTTTGGGATGGGGAGGGAGAAATGGAAGGAAGAGGGAGATGGAGGTGGAGTAAGGGAGGGAAGGTATGGATCTGGTGACCCATCAGTGGTCACTGTGTGCCCTCTGCTGCTGGTTTGACATCATGTCTTGTCAAACATTTCTCTATGAGTTTTGTCTGAATTTAGAAATGTCGTAGGAGTTGTTGGTAGTGGTGCTTCTAAACATTAGCCTAGACTTGAAAATGTTTAACGTGTAGAAAATATGTGGTATGTATGTCTGTCTTTTTTTAATCCATTCTGACCAATCAAAAAAAGAACATTTATTAAATGTAGACAGAAATCACTCAATATTTTCTTTAGCAGTTTATTTTTAAAAGGGGCAATAATGGTTAGTAGGGAATTACACTGCTTAAAGGGGCCAAGAATATCAAGGTACCAGATGACTTGACTTCGGTTTTTAGGCCAGAATGAGGTTTATTGTGAAAAGACTACTGAACTAATGATATAGGACTGTATCAGTATGGCCAGTATTGGTATTTCTAAAAGTATGTTGGTTATCACAACTACGTCATCCAAGAATCAAGTTACTATTAGAAATGAATTGATCTTTAAAGACATAAACTGGGAAATTAATGCAATTTTTTGATAAAGTCTGTATTGACAGAGCAGATAAGATAGCAGAATAGTTTGTTTTGCACAAATCTAGCTTATTTTTGGATGGAGTATTAATTTTTAGAGGCCGTTAATAACCAAATTTTGTCTGGCTTTTGTTACAGCCTTTGACTGTCACTATTAACTTTTTTCAGATGCACATAAACACATTGCACAAGCTCAAAGAATCATTCAGGTCATTCATTTGACCGTCTTTCTTCCGGNTTTTTTTTTTTTTGGGTAATTGGTACATTTGAACTTTGGTGTGATACTATAATGTAGCAAAGAACAGTCTGAACTTGATCAAGATTTGGATGATGTTGAAGAAGTAGAAGAAGAAGAAACTGGTGAAGAAACAAAAATCAAAGGTATTATTTTAAATTACTTCAGGAGCCAGTGATTGCTGGCTCACCTCTTCTAGAGGACAGTGATAAACGGCATTCTCTTTCTGAATACCTGTCCACTTTCCTGACTAGCCACACCCACAGCAGCAGTTTTGGTGTGAATGTATGTTTGGGATGGGGAGGGAGAAATGGAAGGAAGAGGGAGATGGAGGTGGAGTAAGGGAGGGAAGGTATGGATCTGGTGACCCATCAGTGGTCACTGTGTGCCCTCTGCTGCTGGTTTGACATCATGTCTTGTCAAACATTTCTCTATGAGTTTTGTCTGAATTTAGAAATGTCGTAGGAGTTGTTGGTAGTGGTGCTTCTAAACATTAGCCTAGACTTGAAAATGTTTAACGTGTAGAAAATATGTGGTATGTATGTCTGTCTTTTTTTAATCCATTCTGACCAATCAAAAAAAGAACATTTATTAAATGTAGACAGAAATCACTCAATATTTTCTTTAGCAGTTTATTTTTAAAAGGGGCAATAATGGTTAGTAGGGAATTACACTGCTTAAAGGGGCCAAGAATATCAAGGTACCAGATGACTTGACTTCGGTTTTTAGGCCAGAATGAGGTTTATTGTGAAAAGACTACTGAACTAATGATATAGGACTGTATCAGTATGGCCAGTATTGGTATTTCTAAAAGTATGTTGGTTATCACAACTACGTCATCCAAGAATCAAGTTACTATTAGAAATGAATTGATCTTTAAAGACATAAACTGGGAAATTAATGCAATTTTTTGATAAAGTCTGTATTGACAGAGCAGATAAGATAGCAGAATAGTTTGTTTTGCACAAATCTAGCTTATTTTTGGATGGAGTATTAATTTTTAGAGGCCGTTAATAACCAAATTTTGTCTGGCTTTTGTTACAGCCTTTGACTGTCACTATTAACTTTTTTCAGATGCACATAAACACATTGCACAAGCTCAAAGAATCATTCAGGTCATTCATTTGACCGTCTTTGTTCCGGGCTTGAAAGTGTTGCTATTTTTGCAGTTTTCTTATGTGTTGTCTGACTTCAAAGGGTACAGATAGGCATCTGGATGAATCTTTGAACTTCTCAAAATACAAGGTGGGTAAAACACATAGGAAGATAAAGGATAGTGTTCATAATAGTTATGGCAGTGGCCTTGAGAAGTGGTGTGCCTTAGACATCTTTAGGAACCTGAACTTTTTCTATACGCTAGATTTTCCTAGAGTGAGTTTTCCTTAGCTTGCTATTTGTCTGTACTTACACCAGCGATTTATGGGCTAGTCAGGAAAGCTTCATGATTGGATTGCCCTAATAAAAATAGCATAATACATTTTCATAAAATCCTTCTTTCGATGCCCTTTTGTTCTTTTTTAAAGCGCGTCAGCTGACTGTTCAGATGATGCAAAATCCTCAGATTCTTGCAGCCCTTCAAGAAAGACTTGATGGTCTGGTAGAAACACCAACAGGATACATTGAAAGGTATACGTTCTTCTTTTTCACAGTCTGTCTTTCTATAATCAGCATTGCAGGTGAATATTTTGTATGTCACAGTGGAAAAGCTAATGTTCACCATAGGATTTAAAATTTTGCTAAGTACCAATTTAGAGTTGGGTCTTTTAAAGTTTATTTTGGTTCATCTCCATAGGAAGTATATGAATCTTAAATCATCCCTGAGATTTGTTTGGAGATTTGTTAGAAATGCAGAGAATTAGAAGAAATACAGACTTCTTATTTATTTCATTGGTGATAAAAGTCATTGGTAATAACCCAAATATCTTATTCTGCTTTTTTACACAACTTTGATTTTAAGATCTGCCCACATTGCTGTCTATATGTATCTCCAGTCAGTAGTTTCTCTGTGTTCCCTGGCTCTCTGTGATGTACATCCACCATGCTTCATTGTATGCTTTTTCTTTGACGGCCATCTGGATTGTCTCCAAGCTCCATCAACACAGATTCCATTGTGATGGTCATCCTGGTGCATGTCATCTTAAGGGGCTGTGTGAGAGTTTCTTTGGAGTATGTACTTCCTGGTGGGATGGATAGTTATGGGATATGCAAGCCTTCAGTACTTCCAGGATATGTGAAGGTTGATTTAGCCTTGTGTCCTTGCCAGCAGTTGGCATCATTCAGCCTTATAGTTTTTGTCTTTACCAGTCTAAGAGATGGCAGGCTCCTTTTGTTTTGTTTGTATTTTCTGATTTTTAAAGAATTGACTTTCTTTGCATGATAATTGGGAGTGAGCCTTTTAGGTTGCTCATTTGTATGTACCCTTTGGCCCATTCACTTTGGGGGTTTACTGTCTTTGTTGTTTTGTAGGAGTTCTTATGTGTTCTAGATTTTAATCCTTTCTCAGTTTTAGACTTCGTAACTAATTTTTTGTGTCCTTCGTATTTGTTTTGTCTGTGGTTTCCTCCATTAAATCCCTAATTTTTATGTTCATTAAATTTTTTACCTATCTTGTTCTTTTGAAGATGTCGTTTCCTTTCTCCTACGTTTCCTATTGACTTGATTAGTTTTATCTTTTACCTTTAGACCGTGAATCCTTCTAGAGATCACCTTTCTATTTCTTAGTAAGTTTTTATAACGCTTCACTCCACGGCTCCTTTTTTCCCCATTTATTTCTGTTACCACCTTTATTGCGTATCAGATTCCTATGAACGCCTTTGTCTCTGAGCGCACTCTTCTTATCTCTCAGCAGCACTCTACATTGTTTCTTTGCCTGTTGTTTTGTCATTGTCCCACTTACTGACTAGGGCTTTAGCATATGTCTTCATATCTGACAGTGAGTTGCTTTCTCCTGCCATCTCTCACCCATCACGGAGCACACTCTTCGGATTGATCAACCATCTGTAGCCCGTTATCCCATGTATGGTTGAGGGTGAGTTTATTAGGATTTTCTTGGGAAAAAAAAAAAAAAAAGAACCCCCACAATAAAGCAACTAAAATTTTGATAGGAATTCTACTATCTTTTTGGTATTAAATTGTCTCATCCATGTCCTTGTATTTATTCAGATCATATTCTGTATTTTATTACAAAGTATTCTTAGTTAATTTGTATTGTTATTGTGACTGTTACATTATTTTTTACTGTATTTTCTGTTTGACTTTTTTTTTCTGACTCTTAATTTTGTTATTCAGTGTATATGTATATGTACTGTGCTTAGTTGCTGAGTCATATCCAACTCTTTCATGACCCCATGCACTGTAGTCCCTCAGGCTGGTCACAAGAATTCTAGAGTGGGCTGCCATTTGAGTTGTTCATGATAAAGGAGTGCTGTTGATTAGTATTAAAGTTGATTTTGTGTCCAGAAACCTTGCTATTCTTGTTGTATAATAATTTGTTCTTTTATTGTTCCCATAGCCCCAAAGTCTCATATGCAAACAATGGCTGTTTTAATTGTCATCTTCCACATTATATCACACTCCATGGTAATTTTTCTTTCTTGATAACATTGACCAGGACTTTCAATATTGTGTTAAGCATTAGCATCAAAATGAGCATTCTAATCTTTACCAGAATTGAATATATAATCTCTTCACTAATTTGGTATCTATTGGTGATTTTTTAATGATCTTTTTGTCCTTTGTAGATTCTGATGATCTTTTGACCTTTTCTTTGAATTTACTAGTTATATTAAATATATACTTTTGGAAGTATGAGTTGGGTATTATTTAGGGTAGGTAGTTACCTTATTCACTAGTGAAAAGAGCTTACGTGTGCTGATAAACTAATGTCTTCAACTTCACTTTTGTCAATTGTGGAGTTTTATTTTCTAAAAATATGCATTTTATCTAGGTGTCAAATTTATTGTGTATAGTTCATACTTTAAAAAAATCTAATTGTCCCTTCCATATTCTGTACTCTGTATCTTCATTAGTTTTGTCAGTTGTCTCAATCTTAATGTTTTAAGAACAGCCTTTGATTTTCCATTTTCATGTATTTTTGTTATTGCTGCCTTTTTCCCCCTTGCCTTTAACGTTATTTCCGTATTTGGGCTTGCTCTGTTCCTCTTTCCAGTTTCTTGATTGCATGTTTAGTTCAAAAAACCTTCAACAACAACAAAAAAAAAAAAAACCTTCAACAGCTATAAAACTTTTTATAAATGTTACAGGTATGTTAACTGAAGATTTGTATGCCAAAGTCAATAGCTTAGGCATATTAGTTGTACTGTTCAGATTCTCTTTATTTCTGCTTATTGATTAAAATTGCTTTATCAGTTTCTGGGATAGATGTGTAAAAAATCTTCATTCACTTAATTTACCTCTCATTATCGTAAAATAGCTTATAATCTAATAGCTTTATTTACCCTTATTGATCTCTTAAATTCACCAATAATGTACTTCTTGTGGGCTTCTGTTTTTTTTCCTTCTCAGTTCAGTTCAGTCGCTCAGTCGTGTCCGACTCTTTGCGACCCCATAAATCACAGCACGCCAGACCTCCCTGTATATCACCATCTCGGAGTTAAGTCAGACTCAGGTCCATCGAGTCGGTGATGCCATATAGCCATCTCATCCTCGGTCGTCCCCTTCTCCTGCCCCCAATCCCTCCCAGCATCAGAGTCTTTTCCAATGAGTTAACTNATGGCATCTAATGCATATTTCCTAAGTTTTTCAGCTGATAAAACTGCCACCAAATGTATGAAATTAACTATTAATACTTGATGATCATGAGCAGGAGCTTGCTTCTAGTGCCCAAGGATTGATCACCCTCAACCAATCAGAGAATTGTGCAGAAGCTGATCACATACCCTAGGACACCTCTTCCTCCCCTTGCCTTTAAAAATGCTTTGCTGAAACCCTTCAGGGAGTTTGGAGTTTTTGAACACAAGCCCCTTGTTCTTGCTCAGCCCTCTGTCAGCTACAAACTGTCAGTTGATTGGGTGCTTGCCATCTGCCTCTACAAGGATTAAATCATATGCTGCTACACCTGTCGATTTTCAACACCCTCTGAAAGGAGATCAGGGTAGAGAGCAGAAATTGTTGCAGGTAAGAGCCTTGACTCCATGCTGGATCTCTTTCTTTGACTTTAACCTTTATTTTTTTGTTTGTTTTGTTTTTGTTATTATAATCATACATAATGGCCTTCCTAGAAGGACCCCACCCCTCTGCTGGACTGTTAAACTAAAGCGCCTTTGCTCAGCACACAGAAATATAACCTGACTCTGCCCACCTGTTAATGGCTGCAAGAAACAAGGTATTAACATATCCCTTCCCCAATACAGGTCATTCCCAGAGATGATTTGCAAGACTGATGGCCCTTTATTTTTACTTCCTCATCCCATCTCTCTCTCATTCTATAAAAGAAAACGGCATCCAGACCGTGATAAGATGGTTATTTCTAGACGTTACTCTGTCATCTTCCCAGTCAGCTGGCTTTCTGAAGAAAGTCATAATCCTTGCCTCAACATCTCATCTCTCAGCTAATTGGCCTGTCATGTGGCGAGCAGAGTGAGCTTGGACTCGGTAACAAAATGAGGCACTCTGTGCTCCGGGGCGGGGCGGGGCAGG